>SRSE01001027.1:0-95121 GCA_005024645.1 Planiliza haematocheilus
AAGAGCTCAGTGTTATAAAGAGCTCAGTGTTATAAAGAGCTCAATGTTATAAAGAGCTCAATGTTATAAAGAGCTCAGTGTTATAAAGAGCTCATGTTATAAAGAGCTCAATGTTATAAAGAGCTCAATGTTATAAAGAGCTCAATGTTATAAGAGAACAATGTTATAAAGAGCTCAATGTTATAAAGAGCTCAATGTTATAAAGAGAACAATGTTATAAAGAGAACAATGTTATAAAGAGCTCAATGTTATAAAGAGCTCAATTTAAAGAGCTCAATGTTATAAGAGAACAATGTTATAAAGAGCTCAATGTTATAAGAGCTCTGTTATAAAGAGCTCAATGTTTATAAAGAGCTCAATGTTATAAAGAGCTCAATGTTATAAAGAGCTCAATGTTATAAAGAGAACAATTATAAAGAACAATGTTATAAAGTCGCTCGTGTTATAAAGAGAACAATGTTATAAAGAGCTCAGTGTTATAAAGAGAACAATGTTATAAAGAGAACAATGTTATAAAGAGCTCAGTGTTATAAGAGATCATGTTATAAAGAGAACAATGTTATAAGAGCTCAATGTTATAAAGAGCTCAGTGTTATAAAGAGAACAATGTTATAAAGAGCTCAGTGTTATAAAGAGCTCAGTGTTTAAGAGAACAATGTTATAAAGAGAACAATGTTATAAAGAGCTCAATGTTATAAAGAGCTCAATGTTATAAAGAGCTCAATGTTATAAAGAGAACAATGTTATAAAGAGAACAATGTTATAAAGAGCTCAATGTTATAAAGAGCTCAATGTTATAAAGAGCTCAATGTTATAAAGAGAACAATGTTATAAAGAGCTCAATGTTATAAAGAGCTCAATGTTATAAAGAGCTCAATGTTAAAGAGCTCAATGTTATAAAGAGCTCAATGTTATAAAGAGCTCAATGTTATAAAGAGAAATGTTATAAAGAGAACAATGTTATAAAGAGCTCAGTGTTATAAAGAGAACAATGTTATAAAGAGCTCGTGTTATAAGAGCTCATGTGTTATAAAGAGCTCAATGTTATAAAGAGCTCAATGTTATAAAGCGCAGTGTTATAAAGAAACAATGTTATAAAGAGCTCAATGTTATAAAGAGCTCAGTGTTATAAAGAGACAATGTTATAAAGAGCTCAGTGTTATAAAGAGCTCAGTGTTATAAAAGCTCAATGTTATAAGAGCATGTTATAAAGAGACCAGTGTTATAAAGAGAACAATGTTATAAAGAGCTCAGTGTTATAAAGCGAACAATGTTATAAAGAGCTCAGTGTTATAAAGAGAACAATGTTATAAAGAGCTCAGTGTTATAAAGAGCTCATGTTATAAAGAGCTCAATGTATAAAGAGCTCGTGTTATAAAGAGAACAATGTTATAAAGAGCTCAATGTTATAAAGAGCTCAGTGTTATAAAGAGCTGTGTATAAGAGCTCAGTGTTATAAAGAGCTCAATGTTATAAGAGCTCAATGTTATAAAGGAACAATGTTATAAAGAGCTCAGTGTTTATAAAGAGCTCAGTGTTATAAGAGCTCAATGTTATAAAGAGCTCAGTGTTATAAAGAGCTCAATGTTATAAAGAGCTCCGTGTTATAAAGAGCTCAGTGTTATAAAGAGCTCAGTGTTATAAAGAGCTCATGTTATAAAGAGCTCAATGTTATAAAGAGAACAATGTTTAAAGAGCTCAGTGTTATAAAGAGCTCAGTGTTATAAAGAGAACAATGTTATAAAGAGCTCAGTGTTATAAAGAAACATGTTATAAAGAGCTCAGTGTTATAAAGAGCTCAATGTTATAAGAGCTCAGTGTTATAAAGAGCTCAGTGTTATAAAGAGCTCAGTGTTATAAAGACTCAATGTTATAAAGAGCTCAGTGTATAAAGAGAACCGTGTATAAAGAGCTCAGTGTTATAAAGAGCTCAGTGTTATAAAGAGAACAGTGTTATAAAGAGCTCAGTGTTATAAAGAGAACAATGTTATAAAGAGCTCAGGTTATAAAGAGCTCATGTTTAAAGAGCTCAGTGTTATAAAGAGAACAGTGTTATAAGAGCTCAGTGTTATAGAGCTCAATGTATAAGAGCTCAGTGTTATAAAGAGAACAGTGTTATAAAGAGCTCAGTGTTATAAAGAGCTCAGTGTTATAAAGAGAACAGTGTTATAAAGAGCTCAGTGTTATAAAGAGAACAGTGTTATAAAGAGCTCAGTTTATAAAGAGCTCATGTTATAAAGAGCTCAGTGTTATAAAGAGCTCAGTGTTATAAAGAGCTCAGTGTTATAAAGAGCTCAATGTTATAAAGAGCTCAATGTTATAAAGAGAACAATGTTATAAAGAGCTCAGTGTTATAAAGAGCTCAGTGTTATAAAGAGCTCAGTGTTATAAAGAGCTCATGTTATAAAGAGAACAGTGTTATAAAGAGCTCAGTTATAAAAGCAGTGTTATAAAGAGCTCATGTTATAAAGAGCTCGTGTTATAAAGAGCTCAGTGTTATAAAGAGCTCAATGTTATAAAGAGAACGTTTAAAGAGCTCATGTTATAAAGAGCTCAGTGTTATAAAGAGCTCAGTGTTATAAAGAGCTCAGTGTTATAAAGAGCTCATGTTATAAAGAGCTCATGTTATAAAGAGACAATGTGTTATAAAGAGCTCCGTGTTATAAAGAGCTCAATGTTATAAAGAGCTCGTGGTATAAAGAGCTCAGTGTATAAAGAGCTCAATGTTATAAAGAGCTCAATGTTATAAAGAGAACAGTGTTATAAAGAGCTCAGTGTTATAAAGAGCTCAGTGTTATAAAGAGCTCAGTGTTATAAAGAGCTCAATGTTATAAAGAGCTCAATGTTATAAAGAGCTCAATGTTATAAAGAGAACAATGTTATAAAGAGCTCAGTGTTATAAAGAGCTCAATGTTATAAAGAGCTCAATGTTATAAAGAGCTCAATGTTATAAAGAGCTCAGTGTTATAAAGAGAACAATGTTATAAAGAGCTCAATGTTATAAAGAGCTCAATGTTATAAAGAGCTCAGTGTTATAAAGAGAACAGTGTTATAAAGAGAACAATGTTATAAAGAGCTCAGTGTTATAAAGAGCTCAATGTTATAAGAGAACAATGTTATAAAGAGCTCAGTGTTATAAAGAGAACAATGTTATAAAGAGAACAATGTTATAAAGAGCTCATGTTATAAAGAGCTCAATGTTATAAAGAGCTCAGTGTTATAAAGAGAACAATGTTATAAAGAGCTCAGTGTTATAAGAGCTCAATGTTATAAAGAGCTCAATGTTATAAAGAGCTCAATGTTATAAAGAGCTCAGTGTTATAAAGAGAACAATGTTATAAAGAGCTCAATGTTATAAAGAGCTCAATGTTATAAAGAGCTCAGTGTTATAAAGAGCTCAGTGTTATAAAGAGAACAGTGTTATAAAGAGAACAATGTTATAAAGAGCTCAGTGTTATAAAGAGCTCAGTGTTATAAAGAGCTCAATGTTATAAAGAGCTCAGTGTTATAAAGAGAACAATGTTATAAAGAGCTCAATGTTATAAAGAGCTCAGTGTTATAAAGAGCTCAGTGTTATAAAGAGCTCAGTGTTATAAAGAGCTCAGTGTTATAAAGAGAACAGTGTTTATAAAGAGAACAATGTTATAAAGAGCTCAATGTTATAAAGAGCTCAATGTTATAAAGAGCTCAGTGTTATAAAGAGCTCAGTGTTATAAAGAGCTCAGTGTTATAAAGAGAACAATGTTATAAAGAGCTCAATGTTATAAAGAGCTCAGTGTTATAAAGAGCTCAGTGTTATAAAGAGCTCAGTGTTATAAAGAGCTCAGTGTTATAAAGAGAACAGTGTTATAAGAGAACAATGTTATAAAAGAACAATGTTATAAAGAGCTCAATGTTATAAAGAGCTCAGTGTTATAAAGAGCTCAGTGTTATAAAGAGCTCAGTGTTATAAAGAGCTCAGTGTTATAAAGAGCTCAGTGTTATAAAGAGCTCAATGTTATAAAGAGCTCAATGTTATAAAGAGCTCAATGTTATAAAGAGCTCAATGTTATAAAGAGAACAATGTTATAAAGAGCTCAGTGTTATAAAGAGCTCAGTGTTATAAAGAGCTCAGTGTTATAAAGAGCTCAGTGTTATAAAGAGCTCAGTGTTATAAAGAGAACAGTGTTAAAAGAGAACAATGTTATAAAGAGAACAATGTTATAAAGAGCTCAATGTTATAAAGAGCTCAATGTTATAAAGAGCTCAGTGTTATAAAGAGCTCAGTGTTATAAAGAGCTCAGTGTTATAAAGAGAACAATGTTATAAAGAGCTCAATGTTAAAGAGCTCAGTGTTATAAAGAGCTCAATGTTATAAAGAGCTCAGTGTTATAAAGAGCTCAATGTTATAAAGAGCTCAATGTTATAAAGAGCTCAGTGTTATAAAGAGAACAATGTTATAAAGAGCTCAGTGTTATAAAGAGCTCAGTGTTATAAAGAGCTCAGTGTTATAAAGAGCTCAGTGTTATAAAGAGCTCAATGTTATAAAGAGCTCAGTGTTATAAAGAGCTATGTTATAAAGAGCTCAGTGTTATAAAGAGCTCAGTGTTATAAAGAGCTCAGTGTTATAAAGAGCTCAATGTTATAAAGAGCTCAATGTTATAAAGAGAACAGTGTTATAAAGAGCTCAATGTTATAAAGAGCTCATGTTATAAAGAGCTCAGTGTTATAAAGAGCTCAATGTTATAAAGAGCTCAATGTTATAAAGAGCTCAATGTTATAAAGAGCTCAATGTTATAAAGAGAACAATGTTATAAAGAGCTCAGTGTTATAAAGAGCTCAATGTTATAAGAGAACAATGTTATAAAGAGCTCAATGTTATAAAGAGCTCAGTGTTATAAAGAGCTCAATGTTATAAAGAGAACATGTGTTATAAAGAGCTCAATGTTATAAAGAGCTCAGTGTTATAAAGAGCTCAATGTTATAAAGAGCTCAATGTTATAAAGAGCTCAGTGTTATAAAGAGCTCAGTGTTATACAAGAGCTCAATGTTATAAAAGCTCATGTTATAAAGGCTAGTGTTATAAGAGAACAATGTTAGAAGAGGAGAACAATGTTATAAAGAGCTCAATGTTATAAAGAAGCTTATCAGTGTTTATAAGAGAGGAACAATGTTATAAAAGAGCTCAGTGTTATAAGATAACAATTTATAAAGAGCTCAGTGTTATAAAGAGCTCAATGTTATAAAGAGCTCATGTTATAAGAGCTCAGTTTATAAGGCTCAGGTGTTATAAGAGCTCAGTGTTATAAAGAGCTCAGTGTATAAAGAGAACAGTGTTATAAAGAGACAATGTTATTATAAGAGCTCAGTTTTATAAAGAGAACAATGTTATAAAGAGGCTCAGTGTTATAAAGAGCTCAATGTTATAAAGAGCTCACAATGTTATAAAGAGTCAGTGTTATAAGATGCTCATGGTTATAAGACTCAGTGTTTAAAGAGCTCAGTTTATAAAGAGTCAGTGTTATAAAGAGAACAGTGTATAAGAGCTCAGTGTTATAAAGAGCTCAGTGTTATAAGAGAACAGTGTTATAAAGAGAACATGTTATAAAGAGTCCACTCTACATGTGTTTGATCAACTCAATTCAAACCTGAATGAGTTGCTGTATATCAGAATTGATCCGAAGTAGCTGCTGTGTGGTCTGATGGTCTAATGGTCTGATGGTCTGATGGTCTGATGGTCTGATGGTCTAATGGTCTGATGGTCTGATGGTCTGATGGTCTAATGGTCTGATGGTCTGATGGTCTGATGGTCTGATGGTCTGATGGTCTGATGGTCTAATGGTCTGATGGTCTGATGGTATATGGTCTAATGTCTAATGGTCTGATGGTCTAATGGTCTTATGGTCTGATGGTCTGATGGTCTGATGGTCTGATGGTCTGATGGTCTGTGTAGCAGGAGGTTGGGTTGAGAGGTGGCGTTGCAGTTATCATTGGACATAGATGCCTGTGTGGTTGAGTTGTTGTACACATGATGTGTACAAAATCAGATTTATTTTATTTTATTTACTATTCTTTCACTTATTTAAGTTTTTCTGTGCTAGAGAGATTCTGATCAGCCTGTTCTAATGAGATCTGACTTTACGGCCATTAAGAAGATCCTGTCAGGGCTTGAATGCAGGGTGGACCCAAAATGCAGAGAGATCAGTTGGCTAGGTTTAACAAATGTTTGTTTTCTGGGTTCTCGACAAAAGGCAAACTATAAACTCTAAAAAGTCACCCAGGGTAACACGGCAACAACAGGCGGTGACCAGAGGCTAAGCAGTGAAAATGGAATCATCCGACAGTGATGGTGAAAGTGAACCGGGCTTTTATGGGGTGGTGATTGTGAGATGGAACTCAGGTGTGGGACAGCCACGCCTCCGCGCCACCACCTGCAAAAAACCTGAACATGGCAACAAACAATGAATACAAGACACAAAACTCAAAGCATAACAGAACCCTCCTCATGCTGCTGACGTGATGATGCCCCAGTTAGTGACTTCAGAGTTTAGACGCTGGTATTAGAGATGGGCCATGTGGACTAAAAATGATCCTGATAATTTCTGCTATTTATCACAGTAACAATAAATAGACATCATTTTTAGCCTAATCCTCCTGATTGTAGCACATTGTTTGGTCTGAGTTTATGTTTTGTTTTTTACCGGAGGCTTTGGATGAAGTCGACGCTGCTTCTTGAGCATTTTCTTCATATTCTGGTTTGAGCTGTGTTTTAGTGGCGTTACTGTCCTTTGTATCACTGTTTGTAAATTGCTGCTCTGCGTCAGACTTTTAAAAACCAAACCAGCTGAAGATAAAGTAGGCGGAGCCTAGAAACCAGCTCCTCCTTCCACCATCGTCAGTTATTCCACACGTGTTGGGCTGAGAGTGTGTCGCGCACATATATACGTCATCAACGGGAACGGGATGACATATTCTTACCGTGGGGAATGTTTTTGACGATATATCGTAAACGATAAAATATCACACATCCTTAGCTGGTATGATAGCACGGATGCTGTCGTACCAGCTCACAACAACTCAACAACACAGGCATTTGGTGTTACACATAACACATGTCTAAAACATGAAAACCCCATATCTAACACTTCTCCATTGGTTTCTCTATCTTAGCTGCTAACTGTGTCTTCAGTTAATCCCTATGGCAGATCCAAGGCACCTTCAGCTATCAGTCTGTGAAACTCTACAGTGAGTAGAGAATTTAACATTTGATATATAAACAACAATGAGCAACAACTGAAGGTTTGGATGAAATCTGGTGTTAGTGGTTTGTAAGGTCAGACACAAGAGAAGAACATTCATTCACTGAGGTTAATGTTATGATCAGTGATTGGCTGTTTCATTAGTTAGTTTTGAAAACATTGCTAATTGAATTTTTATTGCTGAATGAAAAACAAACATTTTCTAATCATGAGAATCATTTTAAAATAATTCTCATCAGTGAAACAGTTCTGAAGTTAAGGTATGCATTGCGTGATGTGTTAAAAGGATCGGGTGTAAATCTCCTTCTCAGCTCTAATCTCTGACCTCTCAGTGGCTCCTCATCTTCCTCAGTGAAATCCAGCTCTCGACCATCAGCTGACCTTCTATAACAAACCCTGGTCTTCCTACTGGAACCCTAACGCTAAACCCTAACCAGCACCGGTTCTACAAAGGACCTGCATGTTTGTATGTCACACTTATTCTGAGAAGCCACTACATTTCATAAACTGTTCCATTAAACAGAGATAAAACCTTTGGCTACAGATCTTTGAACTGGATCTGATTATTTATATTTCTTCATTGACTCCTGATTCACATTTGAAAACCGCAGTCTTTGGCTCCAGAATGTGTTTGTCAGTAAATTTCTAGGTACCTGCACTATTGTGTGAAACCATGGTGGTATATTTGACCAGGACATGTCCTTTAATTGTCACATAAAGGGACCAGGACTGTCTTCTTTCTCCTGCATCATCTAGGACAACAACCCTAACCCTAACCCTCAGAGTGATGCTGAAACACTAGTTGATGCTTTAGTGTCTTTCAGGCTGGATTACTGTCATTCATTACTGTCTGCCTCCAAGTACTCTTTAAAAATGCTGCAGCAATTAACCAGAGAGACGGATTAGTCCAGGGTTAGCTTCAAACTCCTCCTCCTTCTCAAAGTTCACGTCTACTTGTGGTTCCTAGAGGTTCTAAAGTAGAATGGGAGGTGGAGCCTTCAGCTATCAGGACCCTCTGGGTCTGGGTTCAGGAGGCAGACCCCCTCAGGACTTTGATAAACCTGATAGAGTTGGACTGAAGTCCCCCTTAGTGCTGCTGCTATAGGCCTATGCTGCTCTGAGCGCCTCTACTTCTAATTTATTTTCTAGTACTACTCATGCAAGGCTGTGGTACTTCTATACAGCATACTTCAATGCTCATTTGTCTGTGTCTCAAACACATTCATTAATTGAACTATGACATAGCTCCACCTCCCAGGACCCTCCACTTCCTGCGTGCGTCATGGCTGCTGCCTCTAGCCTTTAGCTGACATCAGCAGATTTAATCTGTTCCTCTGAGCTGATTAACTCAGTTTATCTCGTCAGTGGCTGTGACGACTTGCGTACTGTAAAACACTGAAGCGGTAAAACAGTCCAAAACAACACTGGAAAACTGCCACTTCAGATATTAAGGCATGAAGTGAAATGTCTGATTTATTGTTTAACCTCCAGAATAATTCGCTGAAACATTAAGTTTAATTTAGTTAACTACAGAATATAGACTGTACTGAGATGTTTCATAAAAGACGAGTCAGATAGTTTGTGTCAGTCACAATTTTATAGGAGCGACTACAACTGCCAACCAACCCACAATAACCAACTGAAAACACCACAATTCTCCAAAGACGAAGACTTGACATACAAAAAATAAACTCTTCAAACTGCCCCTTTAATCTCTACACAGCTGATCTGACTTGATGTGGACACCTGACCACAGACCAGGTCCACACACACTGTGATGAAGTTTCACGAATTAAACTCTAACTAATGACGCTCAGCAAAGTGTGTGTGTTGGCTGCAAAGTTAAAGTCTGACCCAGCGTCGGTCTGACAGGGAACCAGACGGCCAATGAGCTTAGTCTGTCAGGTATAGCTAGCTACCATCTCAGTTAGCTACCATCTCAGTTAGCTGGCTACCATCTCAGTTAGCTAGCTGCCATCTCAGTTAGCTAGCTGCCGTCTAAGCTGGCTAACCATCTCAGTTAGCTGGCTACCATCTCAGTTAGCTAGCTACCATCTCAGTTAGCTACCATCTCAGTTAGCTAGCTACCATCTCAGTTAGCTACCATCACAGTTAGCTAGCTGCCGTCTAAGCTGGCTAACCATCTCAGTTAGCTAGCTGCCATCTCAGTTAGCTGGCTACCATCTCAGTTAGCTAGCTGCCATATCAGTTAGCTAGCTACCATCTAAGCTGGCTAACCATCTCAGGTAGCTAGCTACCATCTCAGTTAGCTAGCTACCATCTCAGTTAGCTACCATCACAGTTAGCTAGCTGCCGTCTAAGCTGGCTAACCATCTCAGTTAGCTAGCTGCCATCTCAGTTAGCTGGCTACCATCTCAGTTAGCTAGCTGCCATATCAGTTAGCTAGCTACCATCTAAGCTGGCTAACCATCTCAGTTAGCCAGATACCATCTCAGCTAGCTAACTAACAACTCGGTTAGCTAGCTACCATCTTAGTTAGCTAGTTTCTGTATCAGCTGGCTGCCCTTTCAGCTAGCTACCATCGAATTTAGCTACCCTCTCAGCTAGCTGCCATCTCATTTAGCTGCCATCTCAGTTAGCTACCCTCTCAGCTAGCTAACTACCATCTCAGCTGATCACGATAATTTATTGAATTCAGCTGGAAAACAAAATGAGAAAATGTTCATGTGAGGTTGTTCATAAAAAAACAAGTCAAAAAGAAAATGGTTGTGTTAAACTAATGAATCATCCTGTGTTTTTATATACAATATGTGTGCCGGTGTTCACAGGTAAATTAGCTTGTATATACCTGCATGGATATAAATCTGTATGTAGAGAATGTGGCTCTATTTACAGATACAACAGCAGAGATGAATGTTGATTCTATCAATAAACGCTTTAAGCAGGTCTACACACCTGTCGGATGTACCTGCATTTAATTCTATACGCTGCTGCTCAGGTGTTATTTGTCGTCAGCACTGAGCGCAAACAGGTCTGTTTTTTAATGGCCGTCTGTTTCCATGGCAACCAACTCCATCAGAGTTTGGACAGCGACAGTTAAGAACAGAGACCAACTGATACCAGACATCTGAGACATTCACATAAAACACATCAATAGGATGTCAGCTGATCAGGGTGGTATTGGTTGGTCTGAAACCTCCGCTGACTCAGATCTGATGATGAACATCTGTCAGGAATCGTTCAGAGCGTCAGATGTTTGTTTAAAAATAAACTCTGTTCAACATATTTACAGAAAAATAATCACAATACAGAACTTGTTCACTTTCAACATGTATAAGTGTGTATTCATGTGTGTTTTAATGATTGTGTGTGTTCATGTGTGATGGTGTGATGGTGTTTGTATAGAACAGGAAGTTGATCATCTCTCTCTCTCCCTGTTATCTGGAGGAGAGATGGCATGGGGGAGGGGCCTCAGTCTGTGGTGGGCAGGGCTTTCAGGCCTCTGGTGCGTCCCCGCCTTCTTCCACCTGGTTGGTTTTTCCCAGCGTCTTCATCTTGGACAGCAGCTCGCTGAACGTCTCCTTTACACCTTTCTCAAGCAGCCATCCTTCGCTCTCACATTCTGGGTTCTCAGGGTCGTCCATCGTCTCCAGAGCTGTGCTAAGATACTTCAGCCCTGCCATGTCCACCACCTGACACACAAACACAGGGTTACATGCTGTTTATACTTCAGGTTGCGCTAGATGTTTTCATTGTCTGTCATTTTGACTGACAGGGTCATAAAAATCCCGTCATTTTTAACCGTCACATTTTTTAAAACTGACAATAAATACATATTATATTAGCAAAAGAGATCATATTACTCCAGTTTTAGCTTCTCTTCACTGGCTCCCCTTAAAATCCTCCTCCTTACATCCAAGGCCCCTCAAAGGCCTAGCTCCATCATATCTTAAAGACCTCATTGTACCATATCATCCCAAAAGATCACTTCGGTCTGAAAGTGCAGGCCTACTTGTGGTTCCTAGAATTTCAAAGAGTAGAATGGGAGGTAGAGCTTTCAGCTATCAGGCTCCTCTCCTGTGGAACCAGCTCCCAGTTTGGGTTCAGGAAGCAGACACTCTCTCTATTTTTAAGGTCAGGCTTAAGACTTTCCTTTTTGATCAAGCTTATAGTTAGGGCTGGACTAAACCATCCCTTAGTTATGCTGCTATAGGCCTAGGCTGCTGGGGGACAATGCACCAAACACATGTTCTCCTTCTTTCTTCTCTCTCCTCTCTCGTGTCCTCCACTTTCTTTTCTCTGGCACAGAGCTCCTCCCTCTAAATTCCTATCTGCTACTAGTCATGACATTCTGTGCTATTACTATGTAGAATGTTTACTGCTGCTCTCCCTTCTTCCGAGTATCTCTGGCCTGGAGTTGAGTGTTTCCCGTGGAGCTCCATACTACATCTGTTGTCGTGGTCTCATCATTCTGCCCAGTCTCCATGAATCCTGCTGTTATCCACTCCTACCTGAATGAACGATTCTCCAACCTGCCTATGATTCCTCTTATATTTTCAAACTGTCATGTAACATCATTAGTTTGAATCATAGCATCCAACTTGTATGCTTTAGTCAGATATGTGTATTTATGACTGATGTATGTTTATCTTGCTGTTCTCTTTCTCTGTCTGTACCCGGCTGGCCTTAGGCAGATGGTTCCTCCATATGAGCTGGTTCTGGTTCTGGTTCTGCTCAAGGTTTCTTCCTGTTTAAAGGGAGTTTTTCCTGCCTCCGTCTCCTTCAGGCTGCTCTGGGGGTTTCAGGCTGGGTCTTGTAAAGCGTCTTGAGACGATTTGTATTGTTATTGACGCTATATAAATAAAACTGAATTGAATTGAATATTCAATAGCATTTGATTTTCATTAAAGTTTAGTTAACTTTAAGTACTTGTTAAGTAAAACAACAAAAACAAAAGTTTCGGCTGCCGATAGTCAATCCGCCGACACGTCTTGTCCGTACTCGGAACAGGACTGCTAGCGTAAACAGCTCTTAGGCGGTACCGTAGTGTTGAAGTGCTTCAGTGGTACGCTAATTCCATTCTGGTAGCCGTTAGCTGCATAGACATAGACCACTGACTGTATATACTAGACGCACACATATGGTTAGCAGACCTCTGACGTGTGCATCAGTATCATCAGTGTACCTGGATATTGGGCAAAAGTTCCGCGATGTTTGGAACGCAAACTGCGATGAGACACAAGAGCCAATTAATAAGGTCACTCGCCACCAAGTGGTCAGGGTGTGAATTGCAATCTGTCAAAATGACGGATGGCCTTCAGATTTTTCCGCCACATATAAAAAGAAAAAACGTCAATGACGGAAAAAATTCGGTTAATGTGACCCCTGATTTGACCCCTACCCAGACCTCTCCAGAAATGTAACTATCTTCTGTAACCTCTTGTCCTGTGAAGGGTCATGGGGGTCTGGATTCTATCCCAGCTGTGATTGGTCTAGAGGGGGGTCCACCCTGGACAGGTCTGCAAGACAATGTAGCAGCAAGATGCAGTCTCACTGAGTCTCTGTTTCAACTTGTGTAGAAAGTGCTAACTTCAAAACTTCAAACTATATTGGTATATAGGGTATATAGTGTTTATATTGGCCCAGATTTTTCTGTCAGTTTAAAAAAAACAAAAAACGGTCAGTGATGGAAAATATTCAGTTAACGAGACCCCTGATGGCAGTGATTGCTATGTAAGAGGGAAAATTGTGGGAGTGACACTACATACAGTCTATGATCAGCTTAGATTTGCATCCTTGTCCTTGTAGGACTTATCTTCTGTGAAATTTGGCAAAAGTTTCAGGCACTATTAGAATTAGTCTAACTGTCAAAAACGACATAGCGCCGACTGGTGTTTGGGTGGAGTTATTACAGAGCGATCCAGACTGACGAGCGTAGCGTAGGTAGGTCACGAGCATAAGCTACAGCGTCAGAGTCCATCTTTAACGTTAACGCTAGTTTCACCCTGCCTGACACACAAACAGTAAACACAGGTTAGTTTGTTAAAACCAAGTTTTCTAGAAGATGTGATGAATGAGCTACGGGTGGTTCAGACCAGTTCACTCAGTGTTTATGGTGAACTTTCTCAGGAAGTTTAAACCCAATCAGAGGATTTATTCTGTCGCTCTGGGTGCAAACCAGTACATTCCCATGTTGTCTGTAAACTCTCATATAAATATAGAGTAACTGAGTAAACGTCCTGAGACGTGAAGACGAACCAGAGAGTGATTGAGTTCAGGATGTTGGATTAAAGCCGCCTTCAGGTTCAACTTGTTGTTTTGACCCAGATACTGAATCTCTTCCCGCTCTCATCTGATCTTCCCAGAATGCAACGTGCTGCTGCAGCGGACCGATTAACCCCCCTCCCAAGAATAGTTCCTGATCCATGGCAGGTTAACACGGCAGGAGTCACAGATCACGTACAGAGATACGAAGGAAGGGAAATCAGATCATCTGCTCAATCAGTCCATCAATTAACCAGAATCAACAATAATTCAGCTGCATCACTGTCTGAAGCTTTTTAAATCCTGCGTTTTCTAGATGGAAGGTGGTCGGGCATCAGCACGAACGCTCATTACTGGCTAATCTATAATTATGCTGTTAACCTGGTGCGTTCAAGGTCACCTGGGTTAATTTACTGCAGGTGTGCTGCAGCGATTATCAGAAGATTAACATCAGAACGTTGCTTCTTACCTCGTTAGTTCATTTACTGTCAAACTTTCATCTGCTTCCTTCTGTTCACATTAAACTGTCCCCACGTCTTTACGACCAATCAGAGCGCGCTCAAGGTGACAGAGCTGACGTGGTCATGGGTCAAGTCATTGATAGGTCATGGACTCAGATTAGAAACCAAGGGGACAGGAAAGAAGAGGTCAAGAAGAGGATGGGAAGAAGATGGACAGAGGATGGGAAGAGGACAAAAAGAGGACAGGAAGAGGACAAGAAGAGGACGGGAAGAGGACAAGAAGAGTATATGAAGAAGATGAGAAGTGGACAGGAAGATGAAGGGGGGAGGAAAGAAGAGGACACAGAGGACAGGAAGGGGACTGGGAGAGAGACTTCTTGAGACTGCTGGAAGCTGTGTGGACAGAACCATGATAACTTGTCTCCAGTCTTAAGCTAAGCTAAGCTAAGCTAAGCTAAGCTAAGCTAAGCTTAGCTTTTAGCTTTCATTTCTGATGGTCTGAATGGTGATCAGTGATGACCCTGTAAGTGATCGAGCTGTTCTCTGATTGGTCGAACATACCTCCAGGACGATGGCGAGGAGGACGAGTGCTCCGATGCTGGACATCATGCTGCTGTAGTAGGAGAAGAGCGCCTCGCGGCAGCCTCGCATCCAGATGTTGAGCTCCTCTGTCCGGTGGTCGTAGTCATAATGAGCAGAGTTATTGGTCAAGTGGTGCTGGAGGCAGGGACGAGGAGAGCCCGGGTTACAACAGCTGAACGGGACGCTGTCCATCAGGAACTTCCCCTCCACGTTACTGAGGACACGACTGAGGACAAAGACAGGAAGCAAATTCTCACCTGGCTGAAGAAACAGAGACAGACAGACAGACAGACAGACAGAGACGGGATGCAGGGACTCACTCTTTGACGTCCTCGTTGCTCATATCCAGGTATCGGTTGCTGATCCATTGAACCTCGAACCAGTCCCTGAAGTTGTTGTTGCCACAGCAACGGAACTCAATCTGCGTCATGTCCAGCGTCCTCTTCATGAAGCAGCGTCCCGGCGTGTCGGTGTCCTTGTAGAACTTGATGCTGTTCTTCAGGCCCTCGGCCAGCGTCAGGTAGACGGCGAACTGCATGAGGAAGCAAAGCAGCGCCGCCAGCAGCAGCAGCAGGTTGAAGGCGCAGCAGCTCAGCAGGAACGGCTTCAGCATCGGCTTCCACTTGGAGAACTTGACCGGGTCCAGGGAGTCATGGCACACCTTCCCCCCGAAGGCGTTGACGCCGCAGGCCAGCGCCCCCACCAGAATCAGCAGGTTGGGCACGGCATGGCTCTCACTATTGTCCATCATCTCGCTCCTCTTCCTCAGCTCAATCTTGAAGAAGATGCCGAGGCTGAAGATGAGGATCCCCACGATGACCGAGACCCAGTAGAGCGTCCACAGACCCTGAGCCAGCTTCACCCGCTTCTGTAGGTTGAACTTCACCGGCATGAACGCCATTTTGTCGCCTCAGAAAACCAAGTGAGTAAAAGTTTGGATCAGAAACTGAAGCTTTGACTTACAGACTTTAATCTCCTGCTCTCAGAGCCGTGAGGACCGTCCATAGTGCTGGGGGGCCAGGGGCTCTGCCATCGGTAGTTCCTGCAGGAGGCGTCGAGGTGTGAATGTGTCAGAGCTGCAGCAGCTCGCCCTAAACCCTGGAGCAGATCTGATCTCGTTACAGCAGATAATCTCAGCTTTGTTGTTAATCAGCAGCTTCATCCTCAGTCGTCACGCGCTCCACCGAGCTCCGCCTACTCCGCCTACTCCGCCTACTCCGCCAGCACACCTGAGCAGCAAAATACAAACTTCCTGTGGAGGCTGTTACCATGGCAACGCCACAACACGATCATTCATTCATCCTGTGAAGGGTCATGGGGGTCTGGAGTCTATCCCAGCTGTGATTGGTCTAGAGGGGGGTCCACCCTGGACAGGTCTCCAGTCTATCCCAGCTGTGATTGGTCTAGAGGGGGGTCCACCCTGGACAGGTCTCCAGTCTGTCTCAGCTGTGATTGGTCTAGAGGGGGGTCCACCCTGGACAGGTCTCCAGTCTATCTCAGCTGTGATTGGTCTAGAGGGGGGTCCACCCTGGACAGGTCTCCAGTCTATCTCAGCTGTGATTGGTCTAGAGGGGGGTCCACCCTGGACAGGTCTCCAGTCTATCTCAGCTGTGATTGGTCTAGAGGGGGGTCCACCCTGGACAGGTCTCCAGTCTATCACAGGACTAACACAGAGAGACAGAATCACCAATGAACCTAAGCAGCATGTCTTTGGACGGTGGGAGGAAGCTGGAGAACCTGGAGAGAACCCACACAGACACAGGGAGAACATGCAGACTACACACAGAGAGGACCCAGGAGAACCATGGATTAGAACCCAGAACCTTCTGCTTGCTGGGATAATTCAGATTTCTGATGCCTGATGATCTCAACTAACCTGTGTTTAGTTTCCACATCATTTAAAACAGTGACAGCTTCGTAGCCATGGTTACAGTTCTGGTTAACCTCTGACCTCAGTAATGTTCCTGTTTCTAATGTTTACCTGCAGACATTTAAAGTCTTTATTTTCATATATATGTCCATATATACTGAACATTGATCTAATATTTGTCGTTTATTGATCATTGGTAAACTCTTGGTCATCAGAGGATGAACCTTCGTTCACACAGGAAGCACAGAGGACACACCGAGTCCTTCCAAAGTCTTTTATTGGTTTTCTTATTCTTATACAATATCATACATTTACTCATTTATACAAGAATTCACATATTAACAGGTCACGCGATAAATGAAGTGTTGCCGTGGCAACATGACGACCAGCTGATAAAAACTGGACGATTTGCACTTGTTAAAAGAAAAGTTTAAATAAAGTTAATGAGCTCTAACAGGAAGTGACATCACACAGCACTCCTCCAATCACGCCTTTAAATAAAAAGTCAGAACAAAGTCATTCTAATCAATACTTGGCTCAGAGGTCATGTGACCTACTGACTGGCTGTTAGCCTATTAGCATATTAGCAGTGACCTGCAGTGATGAGGTGCAGTCAATCAAATTGGTTATTAGTTGGCTCTGATCAGGCCACCAGCTCCTGGCGGCTGATTGGCTGATTGATGAGCAGGTGTTCAGCAGCTGTTACCTGAACAAAGTAATCCCATTACTCAACTTCAGCAGGCTCACTCTGCAGCTAACATTAGCATGCCTGCCAGTAACACAGCTATGCTAAGCTAACACATGGCAGCACAGGTCTGACACACCTGTCCAGACTGCCAATCAGAGACCATTACAAGGTAGGACAGGAGAACATCTTGTTTTTGTCACTGCCGTTAATTCCTCTCTCATGATTGGTGGACTGTGACGAGTTATTGGGGGGGGGGGGGTCCCTGAAAGCTAACGAGCTCTGGGCTGCAGGAAGATGATTGTTAAGAAAAGGACGTGGCTAAGGTTGAAAATATTGATGGAAAAATCTACATCACAGGTGCTGCCAGTCGATGGCTACCAGCGTCTGATTGGCCTCCTGAGCGTGACCTATGACCTCAGCAACACCGTGCTGCCGCCACAGACGCTCGATCTTCCTGTAACGCTCCGAACACAGGTGGAGGGGGTTTCCCCGCCTGCAACAAACAAATAAACAAATAAATAAACACAGGTGGAGGGGGTTTCCAAATAAATAAATAAACAAACAAATAAACACAGACGTACTTGAGTCCCTGGTCGGTCTCTCCGTAGTCGTCCAGGTACGGTGGAGGGTAGAAACAGCCTTTAGTTTTACCTGCTACAAACAACACCTGACTCTCTCTGACCCTGCACACACACACAATCAGTAACAGGTGAGTTTACACTTGGACAGAAAGTACTAATACATCTGAGAGCTGTACCAAGACTGTTGCTAACACTAGCCCGTCAGCATGCTAACATTAGCCCGTCAGCATGCTAACATTAGCCCGTCAGCATGCTAACATTAGCCCGTCAGCATGCTAACATTAGCCCGTCAGCATGCTAACATTAGCCCGTCAGCATGCTAACATTAGCCTATCTGTGTTGTAACATCAGCCCGTCAGCATGCTAACATTAGCCCGTCAGCATGCTAACATTAGCCTATCTGTGTTGTAACATCAGCCCGTCAGCATGCTAACATCAGCCCGTCAGCATGCTAACATCAGCCCATCAGCATGCTAACATTAGCCTATCAGCATGCTAACATTAGCCTATCTATCAGTGTTGTAACATCAGCCCGTCAGCATGCTAACATTAGCCCGTCAGCATGCTAACATTAGCCTGTCAGCATGCTAACATTAGCCTATCTGTGTTGTAACATCAGCCCGTCAGCATGCTAACATTAGCCCGTCAGCATGCTAACATTAGCCTGTCAGCATGCTAACATTAGCCTGTCAGCATGCTAACATTAGCCTATCTGTGTTGTAACATCAGCCCGTCAGCATGCTAACATCAGCCCATCAGCATGCTAACATCAGCCCGTCAGCATGCTAACATTAGCCTATCTATCAGTGTTGTAACATCAGCCCGTCAGCATGCTAACATTAGCCCGTCAGCATGCTAACATTAGCCCGTCAGCATGCTAACATTAGCCTGTCAGCATGCTAACATTAGCCTATCTGTGTTTTAACATTAGCCTATCTGTGTTTTAACATTAGCCCGTCAGCATGCTAACACTAGCCCGTCAGCATGCTAACACTAGCCCGTCAGCATGCTAACACTAGCATATCTATCCCTGTTGTAACATTAGCCCGTCAGCATGCTAACACTAGCCCGTCAGCATGCTAACACTAGCCCGTCAGCATGCTAACATTAGCCTATCTATCCCTGTTGTAACACTAGCCCGTCAGCATCCTAACACTAGCCCGTCAGCATGCTAACACTAGCCCGTCAGCATGCTAACACTAGCCTATCTATCCCTGTTGTAACATTAGCCCGCCAGCATGCTAACATTAGCCCGTCAGCATGCTAACACTAGCCCGTGGGGTACCTGAGGAAGAGGCCCAGGCCGGCTCCACAGCTCAGAGTGTGTGCGGTGCAGGCGCCTACATCTTCTCCATCCACCTCCGTCTGACAGCAGTAACTCTGAGAACACAACATGGATCCACAGACCAGACACAGAGTGGGAGCACGAGACTTATCGCCCACTGACCGAGGACACCTGTACAGGTAAAGACTTAGGTAACAACACTGGTAAGAACAACTCAAAAGTGTGTATTAGTCAGTGTGTTGACCTCTGTCCCATTTCCCCTACCATTATGTGTGTGTGTGTGTGTCTGTGTGTGTCTGTGTGTGCGTCTGTGTGTGTGTGTGTGCGTCTGTGTGTGTGCGTGTGTGCGTGTGCGTGTGCGTGTACTCACGTGAAGCTGGACGCCTGGTTGATCAGGACACTGTAATCTTCTGGAAGGTCGATCAGTCGGTTCGATTCTCTGGGGAATCTAACGATGACTCCGCCCCCCTGCAGCGTCTGTCTCACACCTGGATGACAGCACCACCTGCCCCACACACACACACAGACAGGTGATTCATGAGCAGCACCACATTCAGAGTTCAGAGCCGACAAATCAGACACAGAAACCACAGAGTGTGTGTGTGTGTGTGTGTGTGTGTGTGTGTGTGTGTGTGTGTGTATCTGTCTGTGTGTGTGTGTATCTGTCTGTGTGTGTGTGTATCTGTCTGTGTGTGTGTGTATCTGTCTGTGTGTGTGTGTATCTGTCTGTGTGTGTGTTACCTGTGTATGAGCGGCTCCAGCAGTGTGTGTTGGTAAAGCAGCATCAGGTTAGAGGGCAGACTGAGGTAGCTACACAGCGCCTCCCACTGACCAGGACCTGGAACTACAACACACACTCTCAGTTATATCACTGTACTGTGTAGTTTTATTGTTGTCCTGTATTGGATTGTGTAGTATTGTGCAGTTATTCTGTAGCTGTGATGTAATGATTACGGTATGACGATAAACCACGGTAACATTCCCGACGCTTCGTACTGCTGTTTCAGATTTTAATTATCGTTAAACGCGTGACTGATTCCTGAAAACTCTCAGTTTGCTGTCTGTCCTGTGAAAACACAGCTGAAGCCACAGACACATATAACAGACGCCTCACTGAGCGGATTGGCTCGTTGTGATACGTCAGCTCTGTCACACGAACCAATACGAGTCAAGTGCTGTAAGTTAACGCCTCTCATTCACACACCAACGTACAACCGGATTCCAAAAAAGTTGGGACACTTTAGAAATTGTGAATAAAAACTGAATGCAATGATGTGGAGGTGCCAACTTCTAATATTTTATTCAGAATACAACCTAAATCACAGGTCAATAGTTTAAACTGAAAAAATGAAATTTTGAATGAGCATATTTTTCCTTAATATCATACAATTTCTCAGTTTAAACTATTGACCTGTGATTTATGTTGTATTCTGAATAAAATATTAGAAGTTGGCACCTCCACATCATTGCATTCAGTTTTTATTCACAATTTCTAAAGTGTCCCAACTTTTTTGGAATCCGGTTGTACATATCCAGGGAACCGACAGGAACCAAAAACAACGTCAGACTGTTACCGAGGCTGAAGCCACCTGAGCTCCACATCATGTTGGTCACCGTGACGTGAAATTCTCATATCATTAGAAGCAGCTAGAAGATGCAGAAAGGCAGCCTGTGCTAAAGTGAATTCTGTGGTGTAGAAACACTTTGAGGAGTTTGACTCAGAACAAACGCAGATGTCACATGACTAAGGTTACCAGCCGTCCCTTAGAACAGAGTCGTCCCGTACGGAGCTGAAGCAGGACGCACTCCGTCCCGTATTACCGTTAAAATGCTGTGGAATTAATGAACAGGACGCTTTATATGAACGTTTACGGTAAACTTACCGTCTCACGCTCTGTGACCAATGAGATGACAGCAGGAATCCCTCTCATCTCATTGGTCAAGGGACTGTTGCTTGTGAATCTTGTATTAAAAATAATTGGCCCAGCCAAAGTCTTTTTTATTTTTACATGTCATATCCTGATTCTCCACCTAAATGTAAAATCAAAAGACTGTTTTTCATGTGAGTCAAGTATGTTTATGCTGCGTTTCATTTGTCTCGTAAGCGCGACTTGCAACTCGGGAGTGACGTCACATCCGTGTCGGAAACAAGTTACAGCAGGTTTTTACGTTCTGTTTACGACAGGTCGGAGAAAAGATGGATTGGTAACATTTATAGTGTTTATCTCGTTTACAGTGCAACCACGGTGGATTCCACATGTTCATTACACGTTACACAAACATATTTCACAGTTTGATATCTGAATATTTTGATTAACGTTAACGACAGGCTGCTGCTCCGCTTTCTGCTCAAGACTCGGCATTGTTGTCATAGCAACATGGAGCGTCTCTAGCCAATTTAAACTGCACAAGCTACAAAATAACTCATTAAGCGGTATTTAGCTGTAGCGACATGCCTATTAGGTAACCGTATACTGCTGTGTGTTTGGTTACAACAAAGACAAGTGAAGTGCTTAAAATAGTAGAAAACCACAATGTGATGCTCGTGGTAGCCATCTTGGAATCTGAACTTGGGGTCCTTTGAAGCTCGACGAGTTCACGACTTATACGACCTCGGGCGCGTTCTATTTGCAACTTCCGGCTCGTAACTCTGGAAACCGACTCGGAAACCGAGTTGGATGGACAAATGGAACGCACCATAATAACTAGACTGTAGGACAACTGGCTTTGAAGCTATGTACCAGTTTGCTGCTAGATAGATAGATAGATAGATAGATACTTTATTAATCCCGGGGGAAATTCAAGCATCCAGTAGCAGTGACTTACATTGAAACATACAATAACTATATAAAAATAGAAAAAGTGACTAGAAATAAAGTGTTTTGTACAGTTATGTTAAAAATATACAGTGACCTGTTAAAAATTATAAAGTTAAAGATATAAAGTGACCTGTTGAAACTTATAAAGTTAAAAATATAAAGTGACCCGTTAGGAATTATAAAGTGACCAGTCTATTGTGCCTCCTGCCATCACTGAGAGCTGTTGTACAGTCTGATGTCCAGGGGGACCAAAGAGTTTTTAAGTCTGTTGGTTGAGCAGGACTGAGACAGCAGCCTGCCACTGAACACACTCCTCTGCCTGATGAAGGTGTTGTGCAGAGGGTGGTGGCCGTTGTCCAGTATGGACAGTAGTTTGCTAATGTAGCTAACGCTAGGTCACCTAGATCATAAAGACGCTGAAATGTCTGTGATTGGTGGACATGATGTAGATACACTCACTCGTTACTATTCCCCAAAAACAAGCCAACCTGGGTCTAAATGCTGTCATCAACACTTCTGATAACTTTGTGTCATCAGTCTGAGGTAAACTAGGTCGCCCGGCTAACCATCTGCTATCAACTAATCAGCTGCTAGCTCACAGACATTTCTTTTTCTAGCTACTACAAGTGCGTGAGAGTAGAGGGTTACGTGCAGTGATAAGTTTGGGAACGTCTGAGCGAGTAGTTTATTAAATAAAAGAAAGAGTGGAGTCCAGGTAATGAGCCTAAAAGCTGCCAGCTAACGTCATTAGCCTACAGAAGAAGAAAAGTCACTGAGTGTGGAGCACAGATGAAGAGAAGTGGAGCTTCATTTAAATGGCTCCTGGTGCAGTGTAACGGTGATGGGACAAAGACGGCCTGGTGGAGGTAGAGTACGTCTCTGGAAACACGTCAGACATGCTAACGCACATAAGACGCCATCACCCTGATATGTCCATCACTGGTGTGAGGCGTGCACAAAGTTAGTTTGTGAAATGTCCCAGTTTAAGATTAATAAAGAAACCAGTTAGTTTCTCCTAATGAAGTGACCAAAGTTGCCAGTTGCTACCTGATTATCTCCTTTTATCTTTTCCTGTGTATGAACAAAATGAATGAATGGAGTGAGAACAGGAGGAGGTTTGTAGTTTCAGTCTGTTCAGAATAAATGAAACCAGCTGGTTTCTTACCGTGTACGGTTACAGCTCTAGTGTCTGCCCTACTCTATTTATTGCTCTAATCTGCCCACAGTTATAAATGAAGCCCTGTCTTATCTCTCTTCTGTAGGTGTGGTGCCATGAGGCGGTGTGTGTAGTCACCCAGCAGGTCAGCAGGAGGCGCTGCAGAGTTCAGGTAGTGGAAGAAGAGCGCAGCAGATCGGAGGAAGGGAAGGACGCCGACTTTAACGCAACGCCACAGCTGCCACCCAGAGGACACTTCAGGTAAGACACTGAAGACACAACATGGAGGCGGTGAGTGAATCAGTCAGCCAGTCAGCCAGCCAGCCAGCCAGTCAGTCAGTCAGTCAGTCTAAACCAGTCAGTCAGTCAGTCAGCCAGCCAGTCAGTCAGTTAGTCTAAACCAGCCAGCCAGTCAGTCAGTCTAAACCAGTCAGTCAGTCAGTCAGTCAGTCTAAACCAGTCAGTCAGTCAGTCAGTCAGTCAGTCAGTCTAAACCAGTCAGTCAGTCAGTCAGTCTAAACCAGTCAGTCAGTCAGTCAGTCTAAACCAGTCAGTCAGCCAGCCACCCAGTCAGTCAGTCAAAACCAGTCAGTCAGTCAGTCAGCCAAAACCAGTCAGTCAGTCAGTCAGTCAGTCAGTCTAAACCAGTCAGTCAGCCAGCCAGCCAGCCAGTCAGTCAGTCAGTCAGCCAGCCAGCCAGTCTAAACCAGTCAGTCAGTCTGTCAGTCAGCCAGCCAGTCAGTCAGCCAGTCTAAACCAGTCAGCCAGCCAGCCAGTCAGTCTAAACCAGTCAGTCAGCCAGCCAGCCAGTCAGTCAGTCTAAACCAGTCAGTCAGCCAGCCAGCCAGCCAGTCAGTCTAAACCAGTCAGTCAGCCAGCCAGCCAGCCAGTCTAAACCAGTCAGTCAGCCAGCCAGCCAGCCTAAACCAGTCAGTCAGCCAGTCAGCCAGCCAGTCAGTCTAAACCAGTCAGTCAGTCAGTCAGCCAGCCAGCCAGCCAGTCTAAACCAGTCAGTCAGTCTGTCAGTCAGCCAGCCAGTCAGTCAGCCAGTCTAAACCAGTCAGTCAGTCAGTCAGTCGACCAGCCAGCCAGCCAGTCAGTCAGCCAGCCAGCCAGTCAGTCTAAACCAGTCAGTCAGTCAGCCAGCCAGCCAGCCAGTCAGCCAGCCAGCCAGTCAGTCTAAACCAGTCAGTCAGTCAGTCAGTCAGTCTAAACCAGTCAGTCAGCCAGTCAGTCAGTCAGCCAGCCAGCCAGTCTAAACCAGTCAGTCAGCCAGTCAGCCAGCCAGCCAGTCTAAACCAGTCAGTCAGCCAGTCAGCCAGCCAGCCAGTCTAAACCAGTCAGTCAGTCTAAACCAGTCAGTCAGTCAGTCTAAACCAGTCAGTCAGTCAATCAGTCAATCAATCAGTCAGTCAAAACCAGTCAGTCAGTCAGTCAGTCTAAACCAGTCAGTCAGTCAGTCAAAACCAGTCAGTCAGTCAAAACCAGTCAGTCAATCAGTCAGTCTAAACCAGCCAGCCAGCCAGCCAGTCAGTCAGTTAGTCTAAACCAGCCAGTCAGTCAGTCAGTCAGTCTAAACCAGTCAGTCAGTCAGTCAGCCAGCCAGCCAGCCAGTCAGTTAGTCTAAACCAGCCAGCCAGTCAGTCAGTCTAAACCAGTCAGTCAGTCTAAACCAGTCAGTCAGTCAGTCAGTCAGTCAGTCAGTCTAAACCAGTCAGTCAGTCAGTCAGTCTAAACCAGTCAGTCAGTCAGTCAGTCTAAACCAGTCAGTCAGCCAGCCACCCAGTCAGTCAGTCAAAACCAGTCAGTCAGTCAGTCAGCCAAAACCAGTCAGTCAGTCAGTCAGTCAGTCTAAACCAGTCAGTCAGCCAGCCAGTCAGTCAGTCAGTCAGCCAGCCAGTCTAAACCAGTCAGTCAGTCTGTCAGTCAGTCAGTCAGCCAGTCTAAACCAGTCAGCCAGCCAGCCAGTCAGTCTAAACCAGTCAGTCAGCCAGCCAGCCAGTCAGTCAGTCTAAACCAGTCAGTCAGCCAGCCAGCCAGCCAGTCAGTCTAAACCAGTCAGTCAGCCAGCCAGCCAGCCAGTCTAAACCAGTCAGTCAGCCAGCCAGCCAGCCAGTCTAAACCAGTCAGTCAGCCAGCCAGTCAGTCAGTCTAAACCAGTCAGTCAGTCAGTCAGTCAGCCAGCCAGCCAGCCAGTCTAAACCAGTCAGTCAGTCTGTCAGTCAGCCAGCCAGTCTAAACCAGTCAGTCAGTCAGTCAGTCGACCAGCCAGCCAGCCAGCTAGTCAGTCAGTCAGTCAGCCAGCCAGTCAGTCTAAACCAGTCAGTCAGTCAGCCAGCCAGCCAGCCAGTCAGCCAGCCAGCCAGTCAGTCAGTCAGTCTAAACCAGTCAGTCAGCCAGCCAGCCAGTCTAAACCAGTCAGTCAGCCAGTCAGCCAGCCAGCCAGTCTAAACCAGTCAGTCAGTCTAAACCAGTCAGTCAGTCAGTCTAAACCAGTCAGTCAGTCAATCAGTCAATCAATCAGTCAGTCAAAACCAGTCAGTCAGTCAGTCAGTCTAAACCAGTCAGTCAGTCAGTCAAAACCAGTCAGTCAGTCAAAACCAGTCAGTCAATCAGTCAGTCTAAACCAGTCAGCCAGTCAGCTGCACGTCCTAATCACCTGTCCAGGTGTTTCCTCAGAGTGCTGTAGAGCTGACAGGTGAGCTCCTCCTCCTCAGATCCTCCTGCTCCCTGATCCATACACACCTCCTCTGAACACAGACAGGTGAGACAGACAGGTGAGACAGAGACAGGTGCTTGATGATCCCTCATACCTGAACTCCGTGCAAGTGTCTCACCTGTGGTGGAGGTGAGCAGGATCTGAACCAGGTGAGCCACAGTGACCAGGTGAAGAAGGTGGAGGTGGCCCGAGTCCACCACCGTCTGTCCTGATTGGTCCAGACTGTGGACTGAGCTGTAGGACAATACGCAGTAAACCTGCAGACACACAACGGTGAACTGGATTTAAACTGGAATCAAACTGGATTTAAACTGGATTTAAACTGGCATCAAACTGGATTTAAACTGGCATCAAACTGGATTTAAACTGGATTTAAACTGGCATCAAACTGGATTGAAACAGGATTTAAACAGGATTTAAACTGGAATCAAACTGGATTTAAACTGGCATCAAACTGGATTTAAACTGGAATCAAACTGGATTTAAACTGGATTTAAACTGGATTTAAACAGGATTTAAACTGGCATCAAACTGGATTTAAACATGATTTAAACTGGATTTAAATTGGAATCAAACTGGAATCAAACTGGATTTAAACTGGATTTAAACTGGAATCAAACAGGATTTAAACAGGATTTAAACTGGCATCAAACTGGATTTAAACTGGATTTAAACAGGATTTAAACTGGAATCAAACTGGATTTAAACTGGCATCAAACTGGATTTAAACTGGATTTAGACTGGCATCAAACTGGCATCAAACTGGATTTAAACTGGATTTAAACTGGCATCAAACTTGATTTAAACTGGCATCAAACTTGATTTAAACTGGCATCAAACTTGATTTAAACTGGCATCAAACTGGTTTTAAACAGGATTCAAACTGGATTTAGACTGGCATCAAACTGGTTTTAAACTGGCATCACACTGGCATCAAACTGGATTTAAACAGGATTTAAACTGGATTTAAACTGGATTTAAACTGGCATCAAACTGGCATCAAACTTGATTTAAACTGGCATCAAACTTGATTTAAACTGGCATCAAACTGGATTTAAACTGGCATCAAACTGGATTTAAACATGATTTAAACTGAATTTAGACTGGCATCAAACTGGCATCAAACTGGATTTAAACTGGCATCAAACTGGATTTAAACTGGATTTAGACTGGCATCAAACTGGCATCAAACTGAATTTAAACTGGATTTAAACTGGATTTAAACTGGCATCAAACTGGCATCAAACTTGATTTAAACTGGCATCAAACTTGATTTAAACTGGCATCAAACTTGATTTAAACTGGCATCAAACTGGTTTTAAACAGGATTCAAACTGGATTTAGACTGGCATCAAACTGGTTTTAAACTGGCATCAAACTGGCATCAAACTGGCATCAAACTGGATTTAAACTGGATTTAAACTGGATTTAAACTGGCATCAAACTGGCATCAAACTTGATTTAAACTGGCATCAAACTTGATTTAAACTGGCATCAAACAGGATTTAAACTGGAATTAAACTGGCATCAAACTGGATTTAAACAGGATTTAAACTGGATTTAGACTGGCATCAAACTGGCATCAAACTTGATTTTAACTGGCATCAAACTTGATTTAAACTGGCATCAAACTGGTTTTAAACTGGCATCAAACTGGATTTAAACTGGCATCAAACTGGATTTAAACAGGATTCAAACTGGATTTAGACTGGCATCAAACTGGATTTAAACAGGATTTAAACTGAATTTAGACTGGCATCAAACTGGCATCAAACTTGATTTAAACTGGCATCAAACTTGATTTAAACTGGCATCAAACTGGATTTAAACTGGCATCAAACTGGATTTAAACTGGATTTAGACTGGCATCAAACTGGATTTAAACAGGATTTAAACTGAATTTAGACTGGCATCAAACTGGCATCAAACTGGATTTAAACAGGATTTAAACTGGATTTAGACTGGCATCAAACTGGCATCAAACTGGATTTAAACTGGCATCAAACTTGATTTAAACTGGCATCAAACTGGTTTTAAACTGGCATCAAACTGGTTTTAAACTGGCATCAAACTTGATTTAAACTGGCATCAAACTGGTTTTAAACTGGCATCAAACTGGTTTTAAAATGGTTTTTAACTGGCATCAAACTGGATTTAAACAGGATTTAAACTGGCATCAAACTTGATTTAAACTGGCATCAAACTGGTTTTAAAAATAATTTAAACTGGAATCAAACCGGATTTAACATGTTTTCAAACTGTTTTATAAACTTGAGTTGCAGTGATGAAACTCACCAGCAGATGAAACATGTCGAGGTCGAGGATACACGGAGTGTTTTCAATCGGAGAGTCTGGAACCAGAGCTATCACACACAACACTATAATTACACAACTATTACATGACAATTAGACAACAATTACACAACTGTTCCATTGTGTGTGTGTGTGTGTGGTCACCTGTGAACAGTCTGATGAAGTGAGTGTGAACAGTTTTTAGTGGAGCTGCCGTCCAACAGGCTGAACTGAACCTGGTCAGAGAACTCAGACAGTCGTCCTGAAACACAACAACACAAAGAACAGCGTTTTCAGAAAAGACCCGGGGCCTATTGCACAAAACTAGGATTAAGACATCCGGGATAAGTCACTGAGCTGAGCTCAATGAATCCGAAACAAGAGCGTGAAGGCTTAATTGGTTGCACAAAGACCAAACCAGGCTCAACGGACACGGATTCATCAAGCCAGGTGAAACCTATCCTGGATAAGTGCGCGCTCACGGCTTCCTCAAACAGACCCCGCCATCGATCGCAGATTCACTGATTCACCATGGCAAATAGAGCGACTTACTTTTCCCGTCGGGGGCGCAACTCCTCATGGAGGTCTACGAGGAGGTGAAACATATAATTAAGAAGAAAGGCAACAGCGCCACAGTGATCAAACAGAGAGAAAACGCGAGGCAAAGTATTGCTGACCGCCTGAATGCGTAAGTACTGCACAATTACACACTCACCGCTCCGCTGAAGCATCACAATTAGCCTACAATCCAAATAGTTTATTCACAAATCCAAAAACCCAGTTCACTACGAAACGTAATGTACTCACATTCACCTTAAATTACCCCTGAAAACATACCAATACCACTTAATTTAAATGAAGTGGTCCCGAATTTGTTAAACAGGCTGTTCATTTTACCTTAAATGCCATTTTAAAGTATGACCCCTTAATCTGCATTTAACCTGTCAAATCAGGGGCTCCTTTTATTTGTTGGGATTAAGGGGGTAATTAAGGACCATTTAAGTATATCTTAATTGTACTTTAATTCAGGAACCCCTTGATTAAGGGGAAATCGAAAAAGTAAGGGGTAAATTCAGTATTTTCAGATTCTTTTCTCCTTAATCGATATGAATCTAAAAACTAGTTAATTATTGAAGGGTTGTAAGGTCAAATGTAAGGCATTGATAAGGGGTGAAATTAAGGGGTTTGTTTCCTTGTACTCTGATCATGAATCAGATGAATGTTTAATTGAAATGGGCTGCAGATGTAACTATAGACACTTTAATAGAATGGAAACTTTAATTGCCACACAACAATGTTGGTGGTACTTTTTTGTAGTTCAGTCCGGTGGGGGAATTATTAGTGGGAGGGGATAAAATGAAATAAATAAGTGATGTTGCAAATTTCCTTTTATGTGCATCGATTGGTTTAATAGTCCTCATCTTATGATTTCAGATGATCTGCAATGCTGACTGTCTGATCAGCAATGTTGTGGCAAAATGGCCTGGCTCAGTCCATGACGCCAGAGTCTTTGGGGCCTCTGAGGTCTATCAGCGCCTATCATGGCTGTGTCAAGAATAGGGACAGGGGGTATGGCTGCCAGCCTTTTCTTCTGACCCCGTTCACAGACCCCCAGGGAGCACAGCAGGCCTACAACCATGCCCATGCCAGAACCAGGACCAGAATTGAAATGACCTTTGGCCTCCTGAAGGAACTCTTTCAGTGTCTTCACAAATTAAGGGTCAGCCCTTCGAGGGCATGTGACATTACTGTGGCTTGTGCTGTCCTCCACAATGTGGCCTGCCTGAGGAAGGAGAGGGCCCCCAGAGTACCACCAGCCATGAACTGGGATAATCCTGCAATCTTCCCTGATGACGCCGGCGGTCGGCTGCTGAGGGACCAGTTTGTGCCAAATTATTTCAGTTAAAATGCGTGCTTCACATTTTTCAGTTCAGTATATCCTGCAGTAGCAGAGGAATTTGTTTTTATTTTTATTTACTTGAAATCTTGAAATTGAAAACTTCTGACTTGTGACCGAGGGTTGCTGGTTTGGACGCCGACCAGTAGAAAGCGGCTGAAGTGCCCTTGAGCAAGGCGCCTAACCCCTCACTGCTCCCCGAGCGCCGCTGTTGTTGCAGGCAGCTCACTGCGTCAGGATTGGTGTGTGCTTCACCTCACTGTGTGTTCACTGTGTGCTGAGTGTGTTTCATTCATTCACAGATTGGGATAAATGCAGAGAGCAAATGTCCCCTCACGGATCAAAAGAGTATTTATACTTAGACTATACTTATAAACTGATTTGGCCTCTTCTGCTGTTTGTGTTGTATACTTACAGGGAGGCTACTGCATCCATTCATCTGTCTGTTTATTTCATGTGTATGGATTTGTCCCGTCTTTATTTCAGTGTACAGACATGTAGGGTGTATTATACAAACCTCTGAATGTGTATTTCTCCTTGTGTTGTATAATATCCTTTGATTCTGTGCTTTCTATCTTGGAGAGTCACTGTGTGACTTCAATGCTTTGAAAGGAGCTGATGGTTTACATGTTTAGTTTTATCCTTATTCAATAAACATGATGTTACACTTTGATGTGTACTTATATTTAAATGATGTGTATTTTATTCCACAGAGTATTGGGGCCACACTGAGGAAGAAGATGCCATGAATTTATGACCCTGGTTCTTTCTGCGGCTGAAATGCATATTCTTTTTACAGTCCTGACAATTATGACGATGTGATGCTGTTGTGGCAAAGATTAAGTATGTCCTTGTTGGTGAAGCCTATATTAAAGTACAATTCTGCTAAATGCTCCACAGCCCTCATTTTAACAACTGTCCCCTAAAACAACGGCTTACAATATTTGACTTTATTGTCAAAGTCTTTTTCCTTGGTTTGCTCTGTGGCTCTGTGATTTTATATTTAGCCCTATGGGAAACTAAATGATGTAATGATTGCAACATCATCTAAAATCATCATTTATCCAAAATGACTGAAATGAATGATCACAAATGTTTAAATAACAACGGTGGATGTGATAACTATGTGTAGTGGGCAGTGGAATAACTAGGGTTAGGGTGTTAGAGTCTGGGTGTCATCTTTGACAGCTCACTATCAATAACGTTACCTGGTCTGCATATTTCCACCTACGCAATATAAACCGTCTCAGCCCCCATTCCACGTCCATCCTTGTTCACAGCCTTGTCACCTCACTCCTTGACTACTGTAACTCTCTCCTCTTCAGCCTCCCCCATAAATCCCTCCATCAGCTTCAAATGGTCCAGAACTCAGCTCCTAGCATCATCACCAAAACCCCTTCATTTCACCACATCACCCCCGTACTGCAGCAGAGCCTTCAGCTACTCTGCTCCTCAACTCTGGAACTCACTCCCACCGGACATCCGTAACATTGACTCTCTTCCTCTCTTTAAATCCAGACTCAAAACCCACCTGTTCCAGAAAGCCTATCCACCGTGACTGCAACGCTACATCTGTTTCTTCTGTTGTTTCTTTTGTCTTGTTTTGTGTCTGTATGTTTTTGTAAAGTGTCCTTGGGAGTCCTGAAAGGCGCTTATAAATAAAATGTATTATTATTATTATTTGTGGTGACTGCTGACTGAGATAAGGGATGAGATTAAATAGATCCTGGTCTGGAGCAGACTAGCTCCACAGAATAAGTCTCCACAGTAACTTATACCATAACATATCATACTGCTCCCTATCCTGCTTTTGTGCAACCGGATCACGGATAAATTGAGCCAGAATAACCAACATATTCCGGCTTAATCCCTTATCCTAGTTTTGTGCCATAGGCCCCAGGTCTGATCAAAGTGTTTTCATCATGACACAGATTCAGCGTCAGCACATGTTCACTGAGCTCTTCTTAAACCCCGTCTCCCTGACAGACCCCTTGTCCAATCAAATGGTTTCCTTCTCTTGACTGGAGTGTGTTACCTGTCGGCAAGGTAAACTTCCAAACAATGGTTTCTCCTCGTCCATCAGGAGGCGCTCTGCAAAGAAAATGAAAACAAATGAAGCCAGCATACCTGGAGAGTGAGTGTATACCTGTCACCTCAGGTGTGTGTGTACCTATGCTCTGGATGGTGTAGGCGCAGGTGGACCAGCTCAGCACCGGGACTCTGGGGTCCTGCTCGTTGGGGTTCACCTTCAGTCCCACCTTGTAGGTCAACATGCTAAAGGTGGTGATCATCTCACTGATGCTGCTGGAGAACGGGTTCCTGAGGAACACAGTGACATCACTGCTGACATCATCCAGTGTATCCTAATTGATTGTTTGACAGAATGATTGACAGATCCATTGACTCACGGGGGAGTGAAGCCGACGCTGAATCCTTCAGGACCAACAGGCTCCAAACACTCTGCTGCACCTGGAACAAACACCACACATCAACACAAACACACAGAGCTGACTGACAGGTGACGGACAGGTAACTGACCTTCAGACTGCTTCCTGTGGGTGGAGTATAGTGCTCCTATCTGCTGACTGGTTGTCTTAAGCCACGCCTCCAGACTGGGATGACTGACACTAAGAAGAAGAGACAGAAGAGACTGGAGTCAGGTGAGTGTTTACCTGGAGTCAGCTGAGTGTTTACCTGGAGTCAGCTGAGTGTTTACCTTGGGGGGCAGGTGAGTGTTTACCTTGGGGGTCAGGTGAGTGTTTACCTGGAGTCAGCTGAGTGTTTACCTGGAGTCAGCTGAGTGTTTACCTTGGGGGGCAGGTGAGTGTTTACCTGGGGGGTCAGGTGAGTGTTTACCTGGGGGGTCAGGTGAGTGTTTACCTGGGGGGGGGTCAGGTGAGTGTTTACCTGGGGGGGGGGTCAGCTGAGTGTTTACCTGGGGGGGGGGTCAGGTGAGTGTTTACCTGGAGTCAGCTGAGTGTTTACCTGGGGGCAGGTGAGTGTTTACCTGGAGTCAGGTGAGTGTTTACCTGGAGTCAGGTGAGTGTTTACCTGGAGTCAGGTGAGTGTTTACCTGGAGTCAGGTGAGTGTTTACCTGGGGGGGGGGTCAGCTGAGTGTTTACCTGGGGGGGCAGGTGAGTGTTTACCTGGGGGGTATTGCACAAAACTAGGATAAGGGATTCAGCCGGGATATGTTGATTATCCCGGCTGAATTAGCCAATCAGAGATAATTTAGCCTTCAGATAATCAACATATCCCGGCTTAAATCCCTTATCCTAGTTTTGTGCAATACCCCTCTGGAGTCAGGTGAGTGTTTACCTGGGGGGTCAGCTGAGTGTTTACCTGGGGGGGGGTCAGCTGAGTGTTTACCTGGGGGGGGGTCAGGTGAGCGTTTACCTGGGGGGGGGGTCAGCTGAGTGTTTACCTGGGGGGGTCAGGTGAGTGTTTACCTGGGGGGTCAGCTGAGTGTTTACCTGGGGGGGGGGGTCAGCTGAGTGTTTACCTGGGGGGGGGTCAGGTGAGTGTTTACCTGGGGGGGGGGGGGTCAGCTGAGTGTTTACCTGGGGGGGCAGGTGAGTGTTTACCTGGGGGGGGGTCAGCTGAGTGTTTACCTGGGGTCAGCTGAGTGTTTACCTGGGGGGGGGTCAGCTGAGTGTTTACCTGGGGGGTCAGCTGAGTGTTTACCTGGGGGGGGGTCAGCTGAGTGTTTACCTGGGGGGGGGTCAGCTGAGTGTTTACCTGGGGGGTCAGCTGAGTGTTTACCTGGGGGGGGGGCAGCTGAGTGTTTACCTGGGGGGTCAGCTGAGTGTTTACCTGGGGGGGGGTCAGCTGAGTGTTTACCTGGGGGGTCAGCTGAGTGTTTACCTGGGGGGGGTCAGCTGAGTGTTTACCTGGGGGTCAGCTGAGTGTTTACCTGGGGGGGGGTCAGCTGAGTGTTTACCTGGGGGGTCAGCTGAGTGTTTACCTGGGGGGGGGTCAGCTGAGTGTTTACCTGGGGGGTCAGCTGAGTGTTTACCTGGGGGGGGGTCAGCTGAGTGTTTACCTGGGGGGTCAGCTGAGTGTTTACCTGGGGGGGGGTCAGCTGAGTGTTTACCTGGGGGGGGGCAGGTGAGTGTTTACCTGGAGTCAGGTGAGTGTTTACCTGGAGTCAGGTGAGTGTGTGTGTGGCAGTAGGGGGATCACAGTGTTGCTCAAACACTCGCACAGAGGACACAGGAACTCTCCGTTCTCCACGTCGTAGCTGGTGTGTCCCCTGAGACGCTGCTGCCGTCGCTGCTCCTTCAGCTGCACTGCTTCAAAGTACCTGAAGACACAGAGCGATCATGTGATGCTCTTGTGAGCTGCTGATTGGACAGTGTGCCCTATAGCAGGGGTTCTTAACCTTTTTGACTGCGGGGCCCAGTTTTCCCAGTACAAAGTGGTCCGGGGCCCATTCAAATATTAACACTTTCATTTTAATTGATACGTGTCTTGGTTTGATTTGTAACCAATGACTAAATCAAGATAGTGATAGTTTAACGAGCTTTGTGAAATAAATAATATGATGCACTGTGACCATCCTGTGTGTAAACCTGCACATACAACAACATTGAACAGTATAGCAACTATAACATATCAAGTTGCTACAAGAATAAATATAAAGGCTCAAGGCTAAAGTGCAAATCAAAATATTGCTTTTTAACCTACTGATGAATTTAGCAGTCTTCATTTTTGCATGCCAGAACTAGTAATTGAATGAACGCGGGCTGAAACGGGACGCACTTTGTCCCGTATTACCGTGTTCACTCGAAAGTAAGCATCTAATCTAATTCAGGTTGGAGTCAAATAGTTTAAAAAAAATCGTTTCAGACACTAAAACAAAAACAAAAAGAAGAAATGACCACATGTATAAGGGTGAAGGGTCTGCCGTCCCTGCCAATGAGGTGTCCCTCATTTATTATTCAGGGAGTTGGTAACCTTAGTCACAACAGCCCATCCTTCGCTATGGTAAACGCTTTCTTACCCTGCGACACACATCTGGCTGCGGCCCCGCCGACCTCGTGGCCCACAAGTACAGAAGTTATTTTTTTTTGCAGCCCAGTAGTTGGCGCTCACGGCCCGAGAGTGGGCCGCGGCCCAGTGGTTAAGAATCACTGCCCTACAGTGTCTTACCTCTGCCAACAGGTGGCGTGCATTATGTGTCCACAGCTGGCTGTGTGGATCCCCAGGGAGAGGTCAGGGTGCATGAACAGGGGGTCATGGTGCTCTGAAACACAGTCACATTTCTGTTAATCACCTTTGACACTGATTGGTCTGGACAATGCCAGAGTGTGGCTCCGCCCACCTGGGTCAGGAAGGTTGCGATGGCGGTTCTTGGACAAAACGGTGGAGCGTTGGACAAATGCTGCAAGAACCATGGCTCTGCCGTGACCTCTGACCTCTTGCTCTTCCTGACACAGTATACATGTGACCAGATGGCGGCGCTCAGCCGCCCCCAACCTCCTGGGACCAACACACACCTGAGACGCACAGGTGAGCTCAGAGGTGGGAGGACTAGAGGGAAAGAGGAGGAGAGGACACGGTCATGTTCAAGGATGATGTCTTGTTGGTGAATGAGACAAGAACAACTACAGGTGTGTCCAGCATACCTGTGCTCTGCAGCAGAAGACGTCGAGGCCTCCAGCTCCTCCAGACTTTGCTGGAATAGTTCTTTGTTCTCGTTGATAAAATGTTTCTGCATCTCCGACATCTGAGCCATGATCTTCTCCCTGCGGAGCCGAGCCATCTCAGCCTTCCTCTTCCTCTCAGCCTTGTCTTTGTCTCTGACCGTCTGGACAGCAACACACAGTTATCAATCAATCACCTCAGCTCAACAATGTCTCTCAAAGAGATGTCTCACCTCCTCCAGGCCTCGTCCCTGGTTGATGGAGACGGAGGACGAGGACAATGTTCGCTCTCTCATTGTTTTAATGTTTGACACCACCTGCACAAAAACTCAAAGTGTCAGAGACAAACATCCACCTGGAAAACAGATCTTCAGCAGCAGCACTCACCTTCAGGATCCAAGTGATCATGTCTTTGTGGATCTCCAGGTGAGGAGCGTTCTGCAAACTCTCCAAGAGAGCCAGGACACTTCCTGATGTACTGGGAGCCTCACCTGGACCTGAACACACAGGTAGACAGGTCAACCGGCAGACAAGTCAACACAGAGGTTGGCAGACAGGTAGACAGGTGACTACTAACGTGAGATCTTGGAGGTGTAGTTGAAGGTGACGTCTTGGTCTCCGTCGCTGTTTTCCAGCTGCTGCTGCTCCTCCAGCAGACCCATGCCCACCAGGTGAAGCACCTGCAGGTGTGGACACAAGACAAGAGGTTTAAACTGTGCGACACCCCCAGACCTGAACACATGTACAGTTCCTGTCTCACCCTCTGCAGCATGGACTCAGTCCAGCCTCCCCCGCTGGGCTCCACAGCCCACTGGAGCACAGCGCCCTCTACAGCCAGGAGCACGTCACACTGCAGCAGATTCACCAAGCTGGCAAACAGAGGGCAGAGGGGGGGTGGAAGAGGGGGGGGCAGGGCTACCAATACACAGACAGGTTACCATGGTGACAAGGTATCTATAAACAACACCTATTCAGAGTTTGCAGACAGGTGTGTTTACCTGTGTCCTCCCCCTTCTGTCTCCTAAGCTTCCTCTGAGCCTCCTCAGCCTGAAACCAAGCACACATCAGCAGATCAATAGGAGATCAATACCCCATCAATGCCCCCAAACTCCATCAATACCCCATCAATACCCCATCAATGGCCCCAAACTCCATCAATACCCCATCAATGCCCCCGAACTCCATCAATACCCCATCAATACCCCATCAATGCCCCCAAACTCCATCAATGCCCCATCAATGCCCCCAAACCCCATCAATACCCCATCAATACCCCATCAATGGCCCCAAACTCCATCAATACCCCATCAATGCCCCCAAACTCCATCAATGCCCCATCAATACCCCCAAACTCCATCAATACCCCATCAATGCCCCTAAACTCCATCAATACCCCCATCAATACCCCATCAATGCCCCAAAACTCGAACAAATACCACATCAATGCCCCCAAACTCCATCAATACCCCATCAATATCCCATCAATGCCCCATCAATGCCCCCATCAATACCCCATCAATGCCCCCATCAATACCCCATCAATGCCCCCATCAATACCCCCCAAACCCCATCAATATCCCGATCAATACCCCATCAATGCCCCCAAACTCCATCAATACCCCTATCAATACCCCATCAATGCCCCGAAACTCCATCAATACCCCATCAATGCCCCTAAACTCCATCAATACCCCATCAATATCCCATCAATGCCCCCAAACTCCATCAATACCCCATCAATGCCCCATCAATACCCCCATCAATACACCATCAATGCCCCCATCAATACCCGCAAACTCCATCAATACCACCATCAATGCCCCCATCAATACCCCATCAATGCCCCCAAACTCCATCAATACCCCCATCAATACCCCATCAATGCCCCCAAACTCCATCAATACCCCATCAATGCCCCTATCAATACCCCCATCAATGCCCCCATCAAAGCCCCCAAACTCCATCAATACACCCATCAATACCCCCATCAATGCCCCCATCAATGCCCCCAAACTCCATCAATACCCCCAACAATGCCCCCAAACTCCATCAATACCCCATCAATGCCCTATCAATGGCCCCAAACTCCATCAATACCCCATCAATGCCCCCATCAATACCCCCATCAATACCCCATCAATGCCCCCAAACTCCATCAATATCCCGACCAATACCCCATCAATGCCCCCATCAATACCCCCAAACTCCATCAATACCCCCATCAATACCCCACCAATGCCCCCATCAATACCCCATCAATGCCCCCAAACTCCATCAATACCCCCATCAATACCCCATCAATACCCCCATCAATGCCCCCAATCAATGCCCCCTTCAATACCCCATCAATACCCCATCAATACCCCCATCAATGCCCCCAAACTCCATCAATACCCCCATCAATGCCCCCATCAATGCACCCAAACTCCATCAATACCCCATCAATACCCCATCAATGCCCCCAAACTCCATCAATACCCCATCAATGCCCCCATCAATACTGCCAAACTCCATCAATACCCCCATCAATGCACCATCAATGCCCCCATCAATACCCCCAAACTCCATCAATACCACCAATACCCCACCAATGCCCCCATCAATACCCCATCAATGCCCCCAAACTCCATCAATACCCCCATCAATGCCCCCATCAATGCCCCCATCAATGCCCCCAATCAATGCCCCCTTCAATACCCCATCAATACCCCATCAATGCCCCCAAACTCCATCAATACCCCCATCAATGCCCCCAATCAATGCCCCCTTCAATACCCCATCAATGCCCCATCAATGCCCCCAAACTCCATCAATACCCCCATCAATACCCCCATCAATGCCCCCAAACTCCATCAATACCCCATCAATGCCCCTATCAATACCCCCATCAATGCCCCCATCAAAGCCCCCAAACTCCATCAATACACCCATCAATGCCCCCATCAATGCCCCATCAATGCCCCCATCAATGCCCCATCAATGCCCCCAAACTCCATCAATACCCCCAACAATGCCCCCATCAATGCCCCCAAACTCCATCAATACCCCATCAATGCCCCATCAATGGCCCCAAACTCCATCAATACCCCATCAATACCACCATCAATGCCCCCTTCAATACCCCATCAATACCCCATCAATACCCCATCAATGCCCCCAATCAATGCCCCCTTCAATACCCCATCAATACCCCCATCAATGCCCCCAAACTCCATCAATACCCCCATCAATGCCCCCATCAATGCACCCAAACTCCATCAATACCCCATCAATACCCCATCAATGCCCCCAAACTCCATCAATACCCCATCAATGCCCCCATCAATACCCCCAAACTCCATCAATACCCCCATCAATGCACCATCAATGCCCCCATCAATACCCCCAAACTCCATCAATACCACCAATACCCCACCAATGCCCCCATCAATACCCCATCAATGCCCCCAAACTCCATCAATACCCCCATCAATGCCCCCATCAATGCCCCCATCAATACCCCCAATCAATGCCCCCTTCAATACCCCATCAATACCCCATCAATGCCCCCAAACTCCATCAATACCCCCATCAATGCCCCCAATCAATGCCCCCTTCAATACCCCATCAATGCCCCATCAATGCCCCCAAACTCCATCAATACCCCCATCAATACCCCCATCAATGCCCCCAAACTCCATCAATACCCCATCAATGCCCCTATCAATACCCCCATCAATGCCCCCATCAAAGCCCCCAAACTCCATCAATACACCCATCAATGCCCCCATCAATGCCCCATCAATGCCCCCATCAATGCCCCATCAATGCCCCCAAACTCCATCAATACCCCCAACAATGCCCCCATCAATGCCCCCAAACTCCATCAATACCCCATCAATGCCCCATCAATGGCCCCAAACTCCATCAATACCCCATCAATACCACCATCAATACCCCATCAATGCCCCATCAATACCCCAAACTCCATCAATATCCCGACCAATACCCCATCAATGCCCCCATCAATACCCCCAAACTCCATCAATACCCCCATCAATGCACCATCAATGCCCCCATCAATACCCCCAAACTCCATCAATACCACCAATACCCCACCAATGCCCCCATCAATACCCCATCAATGCCCCCAAACTCCATCAATACCCCCATCAATGCCCCCATCAATGCCCCATCAATACCCCATCAATGCCCCCAAACTCCATCAATACCCCCATCAATGCCCCCAAACTCCATCAATACCCATCAATGCCCCATCAATACCCCCATCAATTCCCCCATCAAAGCCCCCAAACTCCATCAATACACCCACCAATGCCCGCAAATTCCATCAATAACACCCATCAATACCCCACCAATGCCCCCTCAATGCCCCCAAACTCCATAAATACCCCCCAACAATGCCCCATCAATGGCCCTAAACTCCATCAATACCCCATCAATACCCCCATCAATACCCCATCAATGCCCCCAAACTCCATCAATACCTCCATCATTAACCCCATCAAAACCCCATCAATGCCCCATCAAAACCCCATCAATGCCCCCAAACTCCATCAATACCCCATCAATACAACCATCATTAAACCCATCAATACACCATCATTAACCCCATCAATATCTCCTTCATTAACCCCATCAATACCTCCATTCATTAACCCTTCATTAAACCCCATCAAATACCTCCATCATTAACCCCATCATTAACCCCATCAATACCTCCATCATTAACCCCATCAATGCCCCATCATTAACCCCATCAATACCTCCATCCATAACCCCATCAATACCTCCATCCTTAACCCCATCAATACCTCCATCCTTAACCCCATCAATACCTCCATCATTAACCCCATCATTACCCCATCATTACCTCCATCATTGACCCCATCATACCTCCATCATTGACCCCATCAATGCCTCCATCATTAACCCCATCATTAACCCCATCATTAACCCCATCATTAACCCCATCAATACCTCCATCATTAACCCCATCATTAACCCCATCAATACCTCCATCATTAACCCCATCATTAACCCATCATTAACCCCTCAATACCTCCATCATTACCCCATCATTAACCCCATCATTACCTCCATCATTGACCCCATCAATGCCTCATCATTAACCCATCAATACCTCCATCATTACCCCATCAATACCTCCTTCATTAACCCCATCAATACCTCCATCATTTACCCCATCATTAACCCCATCAATACCTCCATCATGAACCCATCAATCCTCCATCATTAACCCCATCATCACCTCCATCCTTAACCCCATCAATACCTCCATCATTAACCCCATCAATACCTCCATCATTAACCCCATCAATACCTACATCCTTAACCCCATCAATGCCTCCATCATTAACCCATCAATACCTCCATCATTAACCCCATCAATACCTCCATCATTACCTCCATCATCTAACTCCATCAACCTCCATCATCTACCTCCATCAATACCTCCATCATTAACCCCATCATTAACCCCTTCATGAACCCCATCAATACTCCATCATTAACCCCATCAATACCTCCATCCTTAACCCCATCAATACCTCCATCATTAAACCCCATCAATACCTCCATCATTAACCCCATCATTAACCCCATCATTAACCCCATCAATACCTCCATCATTACCCCATCATTAACCCCATCAATACCTCCATCATTAACCCCATCAATACCTCCATCCTTAACCCCATCAATACCTCCATCATTAACCCCATCAATACCTCCATCATTAACCCCATCATTAACCCCATCATTAACCCCATCATTAACCCCATCATTAACCCCATCAATACCTCCATCATTAACCCCATCATTAACCCCATCAATACCTCCATCATTAACCCCATCATTAACCCCATCATTAACCCCATCAATACCTCCATCATTAACCCCTTCATTAACCCCATCAATACCTCCATCATTAACCCCATCAATACCTCCATCATTAACCCCATCAATACCTCCATCATTAACCCCATCATTAACCCCATCAATACCTCCATCATTAACCCCATCAATACCTCCATCATTAACCCCATCATTAACCCCATCATTAACCCCATCAATACCTCCATCATTAACCCCATCATTAACCCCATCAATACCCATCCTCCATCTTAACCCCATCAATACCTCCATCCTTAACCCCATCAATACCTCCATCATTAACCCCATCAATACCTCCATCATTAACCCCATCATTAACCCCATCAATTAACCCCATCAATACCTCCATCATTAACCCCATCATTAACCCCATCATTAACCCCATCAATACCTCCATCATTAACCCCATCAATACCCATCATTAACCCCATCATTAACCCCATCATTAACCCCATCAATACCTCCATCATTAACCCCATCATTAACCCCATCAATACCTCCATCTTTAACCCCATCAATACCTCCATCCTTAACCCCATCAATACCTCCATCCTTAACCCCATCAATACCTCCATCATTAACCCCATCAATACCTCCATCATTAACCCCATCATTAACCCCATCATTAACCCCATCAATACCTCCATCATTAACCCCATCATTAACCCCATCAATACCTCCATCATTAACCCCATCAATACCTCCATCCTTAACCCCATCAATACCTCCATCATTAACCCCATCATTAACCCCATCAATACCTCCATCATTAACCCCTTCATTAACCCCTTCATTAACCCCATCATTAACCCCATCAATACCTCCATCATTAACCCCATCATTAACCCCATCAATACCTCCATCATTAACCCCTTCATTAACCCCTTCATTAACCCCATCATTAACCCCATCATTAACCCCATCATTAACCCCATCAATACCTCCATCATTAACCCCATCAATACCTCCATCATTAACCCCATCATTAACCCCATCATTAACCCCATCATTAACCCCATCATTAACCCCATCATTACCTCCATCATTAACCCCATCATTAACCCCATCAATACCTCCATCATTAACCCCTTCATTAACCCCTTCATTAACCCCATCATTAACCCCATCAATACCTCCATCATTAACCCCATCATTAACCCCATCAATACCTCCATCATTAACCCCTTCATTAACCCCTTCATTAACCCCATCATTAACCCATCATTACCCCATCATTAACCCCATCAATACCTCCATCATTAACCCCATCAATACCTCCATCATTAACCCCATCATTAACCCCATCATTAACCCCATCATTAACCCCATCTTTAACCCCATCAATACCTCCATCATTAACCCCATCATTAACCCCATCAATACCTCCATCATTAACCCCATCAATACCTCCATCATTAACCCCATCATTAACCCCATCAATACCTCCATCATTAACCCCATCATTAACCCCTTCATTAACCCCATCAATACCTCCATCATTAACCCCATCATTAACCCCATCATTAACCCCATCAATACCTCCATCATTAACCCCATCATTAACCCCATCAATACCTCCATCATTAACCCCATCAATACCTCCATCATTAACCCCATCATTAATGACCCTGATCAGTACCCTGTCTGTACCTTGGCCTGGTCGGCTCTGCTGTAGTGGTGGAAGTACAGGTTAAAGTGTTTGTTCCACTCAGGTCGTAGCTCATACAACCCTCGACCCGTCACACCTGGCTTCCTGAAAACACACACGCAGTGAGTACTGTACACCTGGTTAAGCTGGAGCAGGAATAAAGGTGGAACATAATTTAAGGTGGAGCAGAAATTATGGTGTGCATGACTTAAGGTGGAGCAGGATTTCCACATGTTTTACACTAGTGTGTAAATATGATGCTGTAGCCTGATGTGGAATTTAACAGTTAGGGTTTGATTCAGTGGCTGAAATAGCACAGAAACTTCTCCTTAGTTCAGGCTCATACGCACCGTCCACTCAGACGCCGTCTCTATGTTTGGTGCTGCAGTGAATAAAGTCAACCTAACTGTTGATTCACATTTATTTACTTCAGCTCCAACGAGTTTCACTCGCCATGGCGTGAAGCGCAAAGTGAAACTCAATACAGTTGGCCAGTAGCCGTCTGGTGTTTCCCCTACACCCTGACTGCCGCAGTAATGTAAAACAAGCTTCAAGGTGGAGTTGAATTTAAGGTGGCGCATGACTTAATGCGGAGCAAGATTTAAGGTGGCGCATGACTTAATGGAGCAAGATTTAAGGTGGCGCATGACTTAATGGAGCAAGATTTAAGGTGGCGCATGACTTAATGCGGGGGTAAGATTTAAGGTGGCGCATGACTTAATGCGGCGCAAGATTTAAGGTGGCGCATGACTTAATGAGCAAGATTTAAGGTGGCGCATGACTTAATGGAGCAAGATTTAAGGTGGCGCATGACTTAATGCGGGGGTAAGATTTAAGGTGGCGCATGATTTAATGCGGAGCAAGATTTAAGGTGGCGCATGATTTAATGCTGAGCAAGATTTAAGGTGGCGCATGACTTAATGCGAAGCAAGATTTAAGGTGGCGCATGACTTAATGAGCAAGATTTAAGGTGGCACATGACTTAATGGAGCAAGATTTAAGGTGGCGCATGACTTAATGCGAAGCAAGATTTAAGGTGGCGCATGACTTAATGCGGAGCAAGATTTAAGTTGGCGCATGACTTAATGCGGAGCAAGATTTAAGGTGGCGCATGACTTAATGCTGAGCAAGATTTAAGGTGGTGCATGACCTAATGCGGGGTAAGATTTAAGGTGGCGCATGACTTAATGCGAAGCAAGATTTAAGGTGGTGCATGACTTAATGCGGAGCAAGATTTAAGGTGGCGCATGACTTAATGCTGAGCAAGATTTAAGGTGGCGCATGGCTTAATGCGGAGCAAGATTTAAGGTGGCGCATGGCTTAATGCGGAGCAAGATTTAAGGTGGCGCATGACTTAATGCGGAGCAAGATTTAAGGTGGCGCATGACTTAATGGAGCAAGATTTAAGTTGGCGCATGACTTAATGCAGAGCAAGATTTAAGGTGGCGCATGACTTAATGCTGAGCAAGATTTAAGGTGGCGCATGACTTAATGCGGGGGTAAGATTTAAGGTGGCGCATGACTTAATGCGAAGCAAGATTTAAGGTGGTGCATGACTTAATGCGGGGTAAGATTTAAGGTGGCGCATGACTTAATGCTGAGCAAGATTTAAGGTGGCGCATGGCTTAATGCGGAGCAAGATTTAAGGTGGCGCATGACTTAATGCGGAGCAAGATTTAAGGTGGCGCATGATTTAATGCGGAGCAAGATTTAAGCTGGCGCATGACTTAATGCTGAGCAAGATTTAAGGTGGCGCATGACTTAATGCTGAGCAAGATTTAAGGTGGCGCATGACTTAATGCTGAGCAAGATTTAAGGTGGCGCATGACTTAATGCTGAGCAAGATTTAAGGTGGCGCATGACTTAATGCTGAGCAAGATTTAAGGTGGCGCATGACTTAATGCGGAGCAAGATTTAAGGTGGCGCATGACTTAATGCGGAGCAAGATTTAAGGTGGCGCATGACTTAATGCGGAGCAAGATTTAAGGTGGCGCATGACTTAATGGAGCAAGATTTAAGGTGGCGCATGACTTAACGCGGAGCAAGATTTAAGGTGGCGCATGACTTAATGCAGAGCAAGATTTAAGGTGGCGCATGACTTAATGCGGAGCAAGATTTAAGGTGGCGCATGACTTAATGTGGAGTTGAATTTAGGGGTGAACTTATGAAGAAACCAGACTGACTTGAATGAAGCCACGCTGTCGATGACTCTCTCCAGACCCGTCTCCTTGTTTCCCTAGAGAGACACAAAAACTGCTTGAGAGACAGACAGACAGACAGACAGACAGACAGACAGGTAGACATACAGACAGGTAGACATACAGACAGGTAGACATACAGACAGGTAGACATACAGACAGGTAGACATACAGACAGGTAGACATACAGATGTCTCACATTCTCAGGTAGAGCCTTCACCAGCTCACTGTGAGCCATGGGTCTGATTGACAGCTGGTGGATGATTTCTCTTCTGACCTCATCGAGAGACTCCACCTGACCGATTCCTGCCACATACCGCTCACCTGGACCAGACAGAGACACACTGACCTGTAGAACCTGAAGAACTTGAAGTAACCTGTACAACCTGGAGAACCTTTAGAACCTAAAGTTACCTAAAGTAAACCTGTAGAACCTGGAGTTCCTACAGACAGACTCACCAGCGATCATGATGATCAGATGAAGCATCTCCTCTATCAGTGTGTTCTGTTGGACCAGGTCCTGTGGAGAAGAGAGTCTCTGAGTGTGGAAGCCTCCAGGGCTCAGTTTGAATCTGAACTTTGTCTAAAACTGGACATTAGTGGAACTGTTCATGGTTCTGATCCAACATCTGTTCACATGTTAGTGGTCAGTTCTGACCTTGTTGGCCTCTCTGTATCTCTTCCTGATGTCTGTGGAGTTGAAGATGTGAAACAGCTCAAAGCGACTCAGCACGATCATCAGAAAGTGGTTTGGATCCATCATGGCCGCCCCAGCCTGCAGCGCAACACAGACACCAACCATCAGTAGAGTCCAGTAGGAGTCAGCTGAGTCCAGCAGGAGTCCAGTAGAGTCCAGTAGAGTCCAGCAGAGTCTAGTATAGTCTAGTACAGTCCAGTAGAGTTCAGTGGGGATCAGTAGAGACCAGTACAGTCTAGTTGAGTCTAGTAGAGACCAGTGTCGGATCAGTAGAGACCAGTACAGTCTAGTTGAGTCTAGTAGAGACCAGTGTCGGATCAGTAGATGTCAGTAGAGACCAGTAGGGTTTGGTAGAGTCTTACCTGCAGCATGATAATGTCTTTGTCGAACATCTCCACTCTGCATTTGACGTTGTGATAATAATAAATCTGAAACGTATCAACATTAACAGTTAACATGTGCCTACGTCTTCACTGATCACATGACCAGGTACACACTCACCTGATTGATCAGTGAGAAGCCGTTCCTCCTCCACATCCCAGCATGCACCTGGGCACACAGCACTAGACACCGAAGGGGAAGTTCAATCAGAAGGGGGGGCTGAGTTCACCCTGAGGATACATGAAGACAGAGGTCAGTGGATGTGATGGACACAGCTATGGCTGATCTGATGATCCAGTTACTGACCAGAGGAAGCTGCTCAGGAAAACGAGACGCCACCTCAGTCCTGCTGAGGAGAACGTGGAGACCTGGGGTAGGGGGGGGTGGGGGGGGGCAGGAAGTCAATCTTTATCCGTTCAATCCAACATTAGAATTCTTTCTTCATCTATTCATCTTCATTTAAATGACTTTAATAACCGATAGGGACATCTTCTACTTACCTGCCAGCAGACGGCAGACCGGCAGGTGAATGGACACCTTGTCCTGAGACACCTGGTACCTGAAGGTCTCCACACAATGCCCGGCCAGACTCAAGCTGATTGGCTGCTCGCCATCTGGGAGGCCACTGTGACAGTGACTGAGCGCGCTCAGACACTTTCTATAGGCCTCGATTAGCACATGCTCCTTACATGCAAACATAAACACAGAGAAGATCAGTTCATCGCCTGATCAGCTTCAGTTTCACTATAAACATGTAGCACGCTGTAAGTAAAACCATGTTACATGTAGCGTGTTAGAATTTAGCATGTTACATGTAGCACACTGTAAGTAAAACCCTGTTACATGTAGCGTGTTAGAATTTAGCATGTTACATGTAGCACGCTGTAAGTAAAACCCTGTTACATGTAGCGTGTTAGAATTTAGCATGTTACATGTAGCACGCTGTAAGTAAAACCATGTTACATGTAGCGTGTTAGAATTTAGCATGTTACATGTAGCACACTGTAAGTAAAACCATGTTACATGTAGCGTGTTAGAATTTAGCATGTTACATGTAGCACGCTGTAAGTAAAACCCTGTTACATGTAGCGTGTTAGAATTTAGCATGTTACATGTAGCACGCTGTAAGTAAAACCATGTTACATGTAGCGTGTTAGAATTTAGCATGTTACATGTAGCACGCTGTAAGTAAAACCCTGTTACATGTAGCGTGTTAGAATTTAGCATGTTACATGTAGCACGCTGTAAGTAAAACCATGTTACATGTAGCGTGTTAGAATTTAGCATGTTACATGTAGCACGCTGTAAGTAAAACCATGTTACATGTAGCGTGTTAGAATTTAGCATGTTACATGTAGCGTGCTGTATTCTAGCATGTTGTATTCTAGCATGTTACATGTAGCGTGTTGTATTCTAGCATGTTACATGTAGCGTGTTGTATTCTAGCATGTTACATGTAGCGTGTTGTATTCTAGCATGTTACATGTAGCGTGTTGTATTCTAGCATGTTACATGTAGCGTGTTGTATTCTAGCATGTTACATGTAGCGTATTGTATTCTAGCATGTTACATGTAGCGTGTTGTATTCTAGCATGTTACATGTAGCGTGTTGTATTCTAGCATGTTACATGTAGCATGTTGTATTCTAGCATGTTACATGTAGCATGTTGTATTCTAGCATGTTACATGTAGCGTGTTGTATTCTAGCAAGTTACATGTAGCGTGTTGTATTCTAGCATGTTACATGTAGCGTGTTGTATTCTAGCATGTTACATGTAGCGTGTTGTATTCTAGCATGTTACATGTAGCGTGTTGTATTCTAGCATGTTACGTGTAGCGTGTTGTATTCTAGCATGTTTTATTGTGGCATGTTACATGTAGCGTGTTGTATTCTAGCATGTTACATGTAGCGTGTTGTATTCTTGCATGTTTTATTGTGGCATGTTACATGTCGCGTGTTGTATTCTACATGCATTACACACAGCATGTGTGTAGACTCACATCTGTGGAGCACCACTCTTGGATCATGGAGATGATGTGAGTCAGTTTCATCTGTAGAGTGAACGCTGCCTCCCACTCAGGCTCCATCTCTATGTGCTGCCCCACCTGTCTCACCACCGGATCCATACCCTGATACAGGTCCAGAGAGACAGACAGGGTCAGAGAGACAGACAGGGTCCAGAGAGAGACAGACAGGGTCAGAGAGAGACAGACAGGGTCAGAGAGAGACAGACAGGGTCAGAGAGAGACAGACAGGGTCCAGAGAGAGACAGACAGGGTCCAGAGAGAGACAGACAGGGTCAGAGAAACAGACATGGTCCAGAGAGAGACAGACAGGGTCAGAGTGAGACAGACAGGGTCCAGAGAGAGACAGACAGGGTCAGAGAGAGACAGACAGGGTCCAGAGAGAGACAGACAGGGTCAGAGAGAGACAGACAGGGTCCAGAGAGAGACAGACAGGGTCAGAGAGAGACAGACAGGGTCCAGGGAGAGACACACAGGGTCAAACAGAGACAGGGTCAGAGTGAGACAGACAGGGTCAGAGTGAGACAGACGGGTCCAGAGAGACAGACAGGGTCCAGAGAGACACACAGGGTCCAGAGAGAGACACACAGGGTCAAACAGAGACAGAGTCAGAGAGAGACAGACAGGGTCCAGAGAGAGACAGACAGGGTCCAGAGAGTAGGGTGACCAGACGTCCCCGAATTTCCGGGGACAGTCCCCGTTTTGGTGTCCCTGTCCCCAAAAATGTCCCCGATTTAGGTTTTTATGAATGAGAAATAGAATTGCATGTAGACTACAACAACAGGTATTATGGTAGCCAGGTAGCAAGCACGAGTTAGCATGGTGCGCGCATACTAGAACAACGGTTATTACGGTAGCCGGTCGTGCTCAGTTCCAGGTGGTTTACTCAGAGATTGCGCTAGACTTTTTTGTTGTCTGTGAAGGCTTCCGTCAGGTAGTATTTAAAATACAACTTGCCTTCCATCAGTGCTAGCAATGTGTTTTACTATATACACTCAATGATATAAATACATATATAGTTAGACGAGCTCTGATGTGTGCGTCACTATAATCGGTGTACCGGGAAATCGTGCACTGACAAAAGTTCCGTGATGTTTGGAATGAGAACCGGGATTAGACACAAGAGCCAATTAATAAGGTCAGACGCCACCAATCTGTCAAAATGACTGATGGCGTCAGATTTTTCTGTCATGGTTTTAAGAAAACGGTCAGTGACGGAAAATCTTCGGTTAATGCAACCTCTGCTATTACCACTACAACTATTACTTCATTCCTTTTATTACTTTTAGGAAACAGTAATTGTCCAAGTTTCTACATTTCATCCTGATAACATAATTCTTTCTTTCTTTCTTTTTTTTTATCTCCGAGTTTGAAATGTCCCCGGATTTAATTTCAGAAATCTGGTCACCTTACCAGAGAGAGACAGACAAGGTCCAGAGAGAGACAGACAGGGTCAGAGAGACAGACACATTACCTGCATACACTTGAGCAGCTCCAGAAAAGCATCCAGACCTTCGATGAACTTCAGTCTGAGCTGATCACTCCAATCAGAGGGAGGACTGATCAGGACGTACCTGCAGACAGAGCAACTGGTTCAAGCTGGTTCAAACCGGTCATATTGGTTTCCTCTTTGAAAACACAAAACATTCTCTGTATAGCAGTGAGTTCTTACACATCTTTTACTCAACAACTTGTCCTCCATGGCTCCTTTTCAACCTCAAATTTCATTCTCACTTAATCAGCTTTGGTCTGTTAGCTTTAGCAGTTAGCCATGTTAGGTCAGTCTCCCTCTGCTTCTCCTTCTCTCTCCTGTACGTCCCGTCACATGTATACTTACTCCTCTGCCTCCTTTAACTGATAGTACTTGGAATAAATGAAGCGCATTCGTAGCACTGAAGGCGAGGCTTTCTGAACTGAAAGCATGGCTGTGCAGCTAGGAAAATAAACCAGCAGCTAGCCAGGGTCCTGTAGCCGGTGCAGACCAGCCAAGAGTGTCCCCTGTTAGTGTAGCTCCTGGCTAAAGCTAAGGCTTAGGTTAAATATGCCAAAACTGTTATTCACGTTGGCAGTAAAGACACCTGGTTACGTCAGTCGGAGGTCACCACAACTTAATGTGGAATCGGTGTGTAAGTTTGCTAAAACTATGTGGGACTCTATAGGTCCCCTGTCCAACCTGACCAATGAGGACATGTTTAGTCTCTCTGGTTATCTAGGTGGTGTCCATCCAATCACGTGGCTTTCATTGACAACTGGAACATCACAGTGGCATCCACCCCACTTTAGCGGGTGCTGCTTTCATCTCTAGGAGTACGCCAGATTTTATTAACCCCCTGTAACCATGACAACCCAGAGTTCAGACCAGAGTCTCACGCCCAAAACTCTATAAAGTCCATAGATGTCGTGACTGCTCCCAGATTCTTTAAATCAAAAACCATCAAAAGATCTCTCTTTTAAATATCCGATCTCTCTCATCTATATGTCTTTTAGTGAATGATCTGATAACTGATCATCAAACTGATCTATTTAGTTTGACTGAAACGTGGCTACAGGATGATAAATATGTTTAAATGAGTCTACGCCACCCAGTCATAGTAACCATCACATCCCTCGTCTGTGATCAGTCTATGACTAATCTGACTGCTCTATGATCAGTCTGTGACTAATCTGACTGCTCCATGATCAGTCTGTGACTAATCTGACTGCTCTATGATCAGTCTGTGACTAATCTGACTGCTCCATGATCAGTCTGTGACTAATCTGACTGCTCTATGATCAGTCTGTGACTAATCTGACTGCTCCATGATCAGTCTGTGACTAATCTGACTGCTCCATGATCAGTCTGTGACTAATCTGACTGCTCCATGATCAGTCTGTGACTAATCTGACTGCTCTATGATCGGTCTGTGACTGCTCTATGATCGGTCTGTGACTGCTCTATGATCGGTCTGTGACTGCTCTATGATCGGTCTGTGACTAATCTGACTGCTCTATGATCAGTCTGTGACTAATCTGACTGCTCCATGATCGGTCTATGACTAATCTGACTGCTCCATGATCAGTCTGTGACTGCTCCATGATCAGTCTGTGACTAATCTGACTGCTCCATGATCAGTCTGTGACTAATCTGGCTGCTCCATGATCAGTCTGTGACTGCTCTATGATCGGTCTGTGACTGCTCTATGATCGGTCTGTGACTGCTCTATGATCGGTCTGTGACTGCTCTATGATCGGTCTGTGACTAATCTGACTGCTCTATGATCGGTCTGTGACTAATCTGACTGCTCTATGATCAGTCTGTGACTAATCTGACTGCTCTATGATCAGTCTGTGACTAATCTGACTGCTCTATGATCAGTCTGTGACTAATCTGACTGCTCCATGATCGGTCTATGACTAATCTGACTGCTCTATGATCGGTCTGTGACTGCTCTATGATCGGTCTGTGACTGCTCTATGATCGGTCTGTGACTGCTCTATGATCGGTCTGTGACTAATCTGACTGCTCTATGATCGGTCTGTGACTGCTCTATGATCAGTCTGTGACTAATCTGACTGCTCTATGATCGGTCTGTGACTGCTCTATGATCGGTCTGTGACTGCTCTATGATCGGTCTGTGACTGCTCTATGATCGGTCTGTGACTGCTCTATGATCAGTCTTTGACTAATCTGACTTCTCTATGATCAGTCTATGACTGGTCTATGATCAGTCTATGACTGGTCTTAAATCGTCTATGACTGACTGGTCTATAATTGGTCAATGGGCGTCTGACTGGTTTGTAGTCGGTATATGACTGATCCTTACTTGAGGTCTCCGATGAGGCTCTGGACACGTCCGAACTTGAAGGCCTGCTGGGCGGTGTAGCGGTCAAACTGGAAGCGTCCCTGTAGGTCTCTGTGACGTAGGTGATCCGCAAATGTTCTGATGATGGTGGTCATCAGGTTCTCCTCCACCATGAGCATCCGGGCCTGCAAACCACAACACAGGATACTCCATCACTTCCTGTAATACTTTTCTGACCCTGAAAGTCACTGCTGGACAACAATAGAGTCCATCTGAGACTCGGATCATAAAACCTGATAGAATATAGGAGACATCTGTAGAATAATAATAATCTGTCAATTAGAACAAACAATAGAATGATTGGGATTAATTAGGGTTCATCAGATGTCAATCAAGGCTCAGTGATAGTTAATACATCTGCAGATGATAAATATTAGTTCTTTCCATGTGAGTAGCTGATATACCTTTTGGATCCTGGTTTAGATCAGACTTAACATCCGATAATTATGTCAGTGTCCAGGTACCAGTACATGTCAGTCTACATGTCAGTGTCCAGGTACCAGTACACGCCAGTCTACACGCCAGTCTACACGCCAGTCTACACGCCAGTCTACACGCCAGTCTACACGCCAGTCTACACGCCAGTCTACACGCCAGTCTACACAGTCTACAAGGATCAAGAGTCAGACACAATGAGGACATGTCAGTGTTGCTTCTGGTTCTGGTTCTGGTTCGGTCTGAACTCACCAGTGACGGGACGGTGAATATTTGCACTGACAGGTCAGTGATGGAGAACTCACGGTCGTGGTCATCTTTGATGTAGTCACTCTGTAGCCGTTGGTAGCTCTAGCGACGGGACAGAGGACAGAGAAAGACGTATGTGGACAGGTACTCACCATGGTGGGGACGGTGAAGAGCTGAACCGACAGAGACGTCACTGACACCACCCGCTCGTGGTCGTCCTCCATAAAATCAGTCTGGAGACGTCTGTAGTTCTGGAGGGAGGACGACATTTCACCTCCAAGTCAGAGGTCAGAGGTCGCTGCTGCCGGGAAGCCCCACCCCTCCCTGCAGGTCCTACAGAGGTCCTGACGACCTGTCAGGTCCTACAGAGGTCCTGACGACCTGTCAGGTCCTACAGAGGTCCTGACGACCTGTCAGGTTCTACAGAGGTCCTGACGACCTGTCAGGTCCTACAGAGGTCCTGACGACCTGTCAGGTCCTACAGAGGTTCTGACGACCTGTCAGGTTCTACAGAGGTCCTGACGACCTGTCAGGTTCTACAGAGGTTCTGTCAACTTCACCGTCCAACCCAACAAACTGTTTCTTTTACATGTATACAGCATTAAACAGACACAGGTGTGTCCAATCATTAAGTATGTGTGTATTCATCAGGTGTGTTACCTTGGCAAACTGAATGGCAAAGATCTTCTTATACTTGAGGTCCATGAGGAGGCTGTTCATGAGTAGTTGGTGGTAGATGTTCCTCGCTCCTGAAGACACAGACAGTAGAACCTCAGAATAATAAATAACTCATCAATAACTCATCAGTACCTGATAACGTATGTTGCTTAGTTACTGGTGCGTCTGAACCGATTTACGTCACTACCTTTCCACATCTTGGAGTCGTTGAGCATCAGTCGGTCGACCAGAGATGAGTTCTCTCCTTCTGGACCTTTCTGCAGACCGACTTGACACAGGATCCTCCTCAGCCCGTCTGAAACAGAGACACAGTCACTAGCAGCAGGTGGAAGACAGAGGGATTCTGGGTAATGAAGTCCAGACATACCAGAGTACTGAATTATCTGACCCATCCAGCTCAGAGCCTTCAGAGCAAAACACTGATGAGCCACAACAGACGAGTGCATCACCTGAACCCTGAGAGGCTTCGACTGGCGGCTGGTGTTCCTCTGGGGGGGGGGGGGGGGGGGTTAGGAGTCAGTTTCAGATATATCTGATAGTGGTATCTGAAGACCAGATCATCGACACTCACCACGATGACTGACTTGGCCTGTTCACAGAACTGGAGGTCCCCATAACGCACCGACTTCCTGCCCTGAAACAAACACACACACACACACACACATACACACACACAGCACGCGTTCACAAACACACACACAGTTTGCTAGGTTCAGGCCAGCTGACTGACTATACATGTACAGTCAATGTCTCGGACTTGTGACTGACTGGACATTTTGAGCGTACGAGCTTCCAATCAAACGGCAACGTCAAATTTTGATCAGTGGCCAAACCATTTTTGTGTTGGGGGGTTATTTCAAGGACAATTAGGAAGAAAACAAATAAAAAGCTTTTATGTAACTCAAATATTCCTGTTGTCATTTTTTTTATTATTCCATAATTTACTGAGGGCCCAGTTCTGCCCCCCCCCCCCCCCCCCCCCCCCCATTTACCATTAGGCTTGTTAGAAGCCTAATGGTAAATGCTGCAGGTGTAGAAATCTACATAAAACAGATATTTACTTTGATGTCAGGGCTAGATTACAGCAGGGCCAGATTACAGCTGTAGATTACAGCAGGGCTAGATTACAGTATGAAACTAGTTTTGGAGCCAAATGTTGGAGTTGGAGTTCTCTGTTTTTTTTTGAGAAATAAAAGGCAAATGCTTGATCATTTTACAGCCACATAATTTTCGTTATGCATTATTTGTTTTGGTTGTTTAAAAACGTAAAAGAAAATTATCCGATTAATCAATTGATAAAGTGCTAGATGAATCGATTACAAAAAGAATCGATAGCTGCAGCCCTAGTACTGACATCTCGGTCCACGGTGGTGGCGAAGCTGACGGCCTCCTTCTGGCTGCAGTTGACAGCTTTCTGTAGCGTGTAGATGACCTGTTCATATGTGTGGACCTCATCATTGAACAGCATGCAGTAGTAGGTGTCTCCTCTGTCCCTGCAGACAGAGGACATGTAGAACATGTAGGACACACAAAGTAGGACATGTGTGTGTTATTATCGTGTACGTGTTCTTGTGTGTCTTACAGAGGTTCCAGCCCTGGTGGCAGCTCATCCTCCTGTTCCCAGGTCAGCAGGTCCACAGCATATTTCAGGATGATGGAGAAGATGCTGTAACCACGGGCAACCAGGTCAGCTGGTAGCTGAGCTACCGGGTCCTAGTGGAAGGACAAAGAGAGCAGAGCGAGCTCTAATCGATGCTAACAACATGACTGATCCTTCAACTTGATGCTAATGCTAACGATCTCACGATCCCTCTAATCGATGCTAATGCTAACGACATCGCTGATCCCTCTAATCGATGCTAATGCTAACGACATCACTGATCCCTCTAATTAATGCTAATGCTAACGACATCACTGATCCCTCTAATTAATGCTAATGCTAACGACATCACTGATCCCTCTAATTAATGCTAATGCTAACGACATCACTGATCCCTCTAATCGATGCTAATGCTAACGACATCGCTGATCCTTCAACTTGATGCTAATGCTAACGATCTCACGATCCCTCTAATCGATGCTAATGCTAACGACATCGCTGATCCCTCTAATCGATGCTAATGCTAACGATCTCACTGATCCTCTAATCGATGCTAATGCTAACGACATCGCTGATCCTTCAACTTGATGCTAATGCTAACGATCTCACGATCCCTCTAATCGATGCTAATGCTAACGACATCGCTGATCCCTCTAATCGATGCTAATGCTAACGACATCGCTGATCCCTCTAATCGATGCTAATGCTAACGACATCGCTGATCCTTCAACTTGATGCTAATGCTAACGATCTCACGATCCCTCTAATCGATGCTAATGCTAACGACATCGCTGATCCCTCTAATCGATGCTAATGCTAACGATCTCACTGATCCTCTAATCGATGCTAATGCTAACGACATCGCTGATCCTTCAACTTGATGCTAATGCTAACGATCTCACGATCCCTCTAATCGATGCTAATGCTAACGACATCGCTGATCCCTCTAATCGATGCTAATGCTAACGACATCGCTGATCCCTCTAATCGATGCTAATGCTAACGACATCACTGATCCCTCTAATTAATGCTAATGCTAACGACATCACTGATCCCTCTAATCGATGCTAATGCTAACGACATCACTGATCCCTCTAATTAATGCTAATGCTAACGACATCACTGATCCCTCTAATTAATGCTAATGCTAACGACATCACTGATCCCTCTAATTAATGCTAATGCTAACGACATCACTGATCCCTCTAATTAATGCTAAGGCTAACAACATGACTGATCCTTCAACTTGATGCTAATGCTAACGATCTCACTGATCCTCTAATCGATGCTAATGCTAACGATCTCACTGATCCCTCTAATCGATGCTAATGCTAACGATCTCACTGATCCCTCTAATTAATGCTAATGCTAACAACATGACTGATCCTTCAACTTGATGCTAATGCTAACGATCTCACTGATCCCGCTAACGATCTCACTGATCCCTCTAATTGATGCTAATGCTAACGATCTCACTGATCCCTCTAATTGATGCTAATGCTAACGACATCACTGATCCCTCTAATCGATGCTAATGCTAACGATCTCACTGATCCCTCTAATCGATGCTAATGCTAACGACATCACTGATCCCTCTAATCGATGCTAATGCTAACGATCTCACTGATCCCTCTAATCGATGCTAATGCTAACGACATCATTGATCCCTCTAATCAATGCTAATGCTAACGACATCATTGATCCCTCTAATCAATGCTAATGCTAACGATCTCACTGATCCCTCTAATCAATGCTAATGCTAACGACATCATTGATCCCTCTAATCAATGCTAACACCAGGGGTCATGTTAACTGAATATTTTTCATCATTGACTGTTTTTTTTTTTAAACTGTGACAGAAAAATCTGAAGACCGTCCGTCATTCTGACAGACTGCAATTCACACCTCTGGTGGCGAGTGACCTTAATAATTGACTCGTCTCTAATCACAGTTTGCTGATCTCTGGTGGGATCCAAGAGTTTAGATACCACCAGAGCTCTTCATGTTGTAGTGGAGCTGTTAACGCTAGCAGCCCTGGTCTGAGTACAGACAAGACGAGTCAGCAACACAAACTGGGGTTTTTAACCATTTGAATGATTATTTAATACAACACAGACAGAGACAGACAGAGACAGACAGAGACAGACAGAGAGCGTGTCTCACCTCCTCAGAGTGTCTTTCTGCTGTAGTGTGTTTCTGGCAGTAAGGACTTTTCTTCCAAGCTTCAGCGTCCCCACAGTCACAGAAACCTCCTCCTCCTGAAGTCGTCATCTACAACACACACACACACACACACACACACACACACACAGACACACACACACACACAGACACACACACACACACAGACACACACACACACACAGACTAATGTTGTGTCTGGTTCTTCCAGTGTTGTCATTGAAATCACAAGCTGCTGCTTCAGGTGTGTCTCTGTGTGTCTGTCTCCGTGTTGTTGTGTGTGTGTCTCTCTGTGTGTCCTCTCTGTGTGTGTGTGTGTGTGTCTCTCTGCATGTCCTCTGTGTGTGTGTGTGTGTCTCTCTGCGTGTCCTCTGTGTGTGTCTCTCTGTGTGTGTTTGTGTGTGTCTCTCTGTGTGTCCTCTCTGTGTGTGTTTGTGTCTCTCTGTGTGTGTGTCTCTCTGCGTGTCCTCTGTGTGTGTGTGTGTCTCTCTGTGTGTCTCTCTGTGTGTGTGTGTCTCTCTGTGTGTCCTCTCTGTGTGTGTGTGTGTCTCTCTGTGTGTCCTCTCTGTGTGTGTGTGTGTGTCTCTGTGTGTCCAGTCTCATTGTTCCTGCTGTCAGCTGTAGGTGACTGAGTCCGTCCTCACTGACTCGTACATGAACACTCAGGGCTGAGCGGTGGTTCTTACCCGGTAACGGTTCTTACCCGGTAACGGTGCTCTTTGTGGACACTGCCCAGGAAACACTTCATACACAGGACACATGTAGGGTCAGCAGCACACTCCCTGGACACAGCACACAGTTAACTCCTACTACTACTACTACACCGGTAGTGAGGCTCCCGTTACCTACACAGGTGAGGCTCCCTTACCTGCAGGAGTACGTGGGCTCTCCCACCTTGAACACATGGCCGCACAGAGCTGACGGACGGTTGTTCTCCTGGAGGAGGGCCAGGCCGGACGCGGGCTCCTCCCCCAGCAGGAGCCACTCCAGCGGGGCCAGCAGGAGCAGCTGACAGGCCAGCTCCTCCCTCTGCTCCTCCCTGCTGCTACTGCCCACACCTGGCCCCAGGCAAAGGAGTCTGGGTACATACGCTGCCAGGTGACGGTACACCTCCTGCTGCAGGTCAGCTGCCGCCAGCCACCGCTGATGAGGAGGAGGAGGATGGAGAGGAAGAGGAAGAGGAACAGGAGAGGGGACGACAGCTGGTTGGATTCTAATCAGTCTCATCAAGAAGTAGAGTAGACGATTTACACTGAGCTAACGCTGGGCTAACGCTGGGCTAACGCTGAGCTAACGCTGGTCAAACGCTGGGCTAACGCTGGGCTAACGCTGGGCTAACGCTGGGCTAACGCTGGGCTAACGCTGGGCAAACGCTGAGCTAACGCTGGGCTAACGCTGGGCTAACGCTGGGCAAACGCTGAGCTAACGCTGGGCTAACGCTGAGCTAACGCTGGGCTAACGCTGGGCTAACACTGAGCTAACGCTGGGCTAACGCTGGGCTAACACTGAGCTGATGCAAAGCTAAAACCAAGCTTATATTAAGAGTGCAAAGTGCAAAGCTAACACTAAGCTAATAACCAATACAGATGTTAGCTAAAGTGTGTGTGTGTGAGAGGAGGTGACCAGGGCCTCAGATTAAGGTGGAGATAAAAACACAGCGTCTGATTTACAGCTGTCACTAATCGTCTGCTCTGAGGTTCAGATAAACTTGTTTCACTGTCCGACAGATGACGGGAGTGAGTTAAGCTCAGACAAGTAACCATGGCAACGTGGAGCTGGCTCTTCTGTGGTTTTAGATGGCATTAACATCTAGGTCCAGTGGCATTGAGTCTGACTCTTCAGCACGTCACTGGACCTTTAATTTAAAGACATTAGATGCAGAAGCAGAACATTCATTAAAGAAGTTCCGCCCACTGACATTCTCTCATCCAGATTAATTTAGGTTCTTCTTTATTTCTGATGTTGTTTTAAAAGCAAAGTTCAGATTAGAGCTGAACTCTGGAAGCTTCCATCTTCTTTTTAATGTCACTGCTGAGAAACAAACATGTCTGATGACATAAAGGACATAAATAAATAATCAGCATTAATAATGAATCACACAGATGGTCCTCACTGTGTTCACACCTGAACACCTGAGCAAGGGTACAGGTGTGAACAGCACACTACCTACACAGCCCTCATCACTGAGTAACCGACAGCTGTGTCCAGGTGTGTCGGGTGCTCAGCTCACCTGTCAGTCGCTGACATCTTTGTTCAGATAAAACAACACAGTGACGGTTAGCACCTGCCCTCATCTCACCGGTTATTCTACCGTTAAATAACCGTTGAAGGACCGTCTGTCCCGGAGGAGCGTGCCGGATAAAACCCGCCGGTGGTGTCGGAGCACACCGGCCGGACTGACACCAGCTGTTTCCGGCAGCTTGTACCTGACGTCCAGATGTTTTTCTCGGCTCAGAGTAGCTAGCCTTAGCATTAGCATTAGCATGAGCTGGAGATTAACCGCTAAACAGCCCGGACAGCAGCGCAGAGACGCCGGGACACAACATGACACAGTCAGCGGAGCTGGAAGCTCGAGGAGCCGCTTACCGACGCCGTGTCTTTGGCGGAGAAATTCAGGAATTCAGAACATAGAGCGGACGGTGGATCTCTGTCGGACTCGGCCGCCGCCATCTTTCCTCCCTCTGCTCGGTGGATTCTGGAACAAGAACCCGGAACCGGAAATCGGCCACCACAGAGGGCGTGGTCAAGACGAGAGAGAAACACACCAACAAATGCATGTAGAGCAGAATCAGGCAGATACCCACTGATCATCAACGTTCACAAGAGAACGCTCAACTTCTTTAACCACCTGAAATCCAGTCCCAGAGACACCCTCCAAACCCAAGAGCTGAGCCCAGAAAAGAGTCCCCTATGTCAGCTGGTACTGAGGCTAACTGCCCCCTCTCAGACAAACTCTGAGCAGCCTCACAACAACACTGCTCTACAAACAGAAATCAGAGCACAATATAAAGAAAGCTATCTGGAGCATTGGGAAGAAACAACTAAAAGCCAAAGTAGATTGAATGTTATCTTGGCCTTCAAAGAGATTATGAATTAGCAGAATATCTCTCTACTGTCAGAGATAGAAAGCAGAGACAGATCCTAACCAAGTACAGGCTCAGTGACCACAAATTGGCAACCCAAACAGGAAGACACCAAAAGAAAACAGAACATGTGGTCACTGTTGGACAGGTGAGGTTGAGACGGAGATGCACTTTCTCCTACAATGTACAAAATTAAATGACACAAGAGAAATTTATTGGAACAAGTTCAGCTCTTTGGTTCCAGGTTTCAAAGAGCTGGACGACCTCTCCAAACTAAAAATACTCCTCGGAGAAGGAGAGCGGGCACACCTTGCTGCCCAGTATGTGTTAACATGACACACACACACACACACACACACACACACACACACACACACACACTGTATATAATTAATAGAATGTTCATAATGTATATATTTAATTCATTGTATTGTATTTTGATTTGCTTTGGCAATATTGTTTTGTTTAGAAACTTTCATGGCAATGAAGCTCACTTTGGATTTGAATGAATTTGAATTTGAGAGAGAGAGATGATATATACGATTACTATAACTTTATTAATAACCTGTATGTAACTTTATTAAAAACATTTGAAATACAACAGGGAAGGATCATTTAATGACAGAAAATAAAACAATACATTTGATAAAACATAATTGTGTTCTGCTGTCACTGACTTGCTGCTTTATCATGATCATTACATCATTTTAATTTTCTATCATTGAGATCAGTTCTGTTTGTGCATTCCATACTCTATTAAAATATTTATATTCATCTCAACAGAGATAAAACTGCTGAACATCAGACACACATCATAAACAAACTTAATCAAACATATATCTTTCTATATATCTTTCTTTATAGTCATAAAATAAATGAATTAGCAGCATAACAAGGAGACACTGTCAGGATGACGGCAGCCAGAAAAGATCATTCACTCATTCATCTTCTGTAACCTCTTGTCCTGTCAAGGCTCATGGGGGTCTGGAGACTGTCCCAGCTGTGATTGGTCTAGAGCACAGTTACTCATTGCGCGGCTCGCGTGCCACATGCGGCTCGTCAAGCTATAATTGGCGGCTCCCATGGTAGCTTACAGTATCACACTGCTACTTGCCTTTGAATGCAATCCACTATTTACCGGCAATGCTGCTTAAACTGCCATCTCGTGGCGATACGTTGTAATACATTACACGCAGCTGAATCATGGAAAGAGCGAATGAAAGTGGCCATGTGGCATTGTTTACAAAACTTGACCGCAACGCACGTTTGCCGGCAGGCGACGTAAGCTCCGCTAGCTAGTAAAACACAAAAATGGACCGGTTTTAATAAAAAAAAAGACAGAAACGAGCTCATTAAAGTAAATCTGGTCCTAAATGAAAATGTATTGGCCGTGTTATTTTTTGTGGGATGTCGGATTTATGTGTAGAAATGCACAAAGGTGACTTAGTATGTTGTCGTAAAAGTGTCTCGCCTGTTGATTTTGCACTGCCAATGTGGCTCTTGTGAAAAAAATAGTGAGGATCACTGGTCTAGAGGGTGGTCTCCAGTCTATCCCAGGGCTAACACCCCTCACCCTAACCCTAACCCACACAGACACAGGGAGAACATGCAGAGTATACACAGAAAAGGACCAGTAGAACCATGGATTAGAACCCAGAACCTTCAGTGATGACCACCTCTCCACTGTGCTGTCCCAGCTCTCAGTATCATCTTTTCTAAAACAGTTTCATATTCTTGATATCAGACCCAGGGTCAGTCTTGGAGCTGTCAAATAGACTCAGTCCTGTTCTGAACCAGTTTCTGGACCAGATTTCGGAGCTCCTTCAATTCAGCCCGGATAGCCTGAAGCTCCTGGTTCTGCAGGTCTCCTTTGTCCAGGTTCTGGTTCATCTGACCTCTGACTGTCTTCATGTCCCTCTGTTGGACCAGGAACTGGTCCAGCGTCTCCTGTAGGTCACAGAGACATCATCATTCAGGAGGAAGGGACCAGCTCCTCTGCCCCTCAGCATCCTGGGTAGGGATGTGGAGGTGGAGGAGAATTACAAATACCTGGGAGTGACCATCGATAACAGACTGAACTGGAGGACCAACAGTACAGCTGTGTACAAGAAGAGCTGCAGCAGACTCTATTTCCTGAGGAAACTGAAGTCCTTCAATGTGAGCAGCAAGATGCTGGAGATCTTCTACCAGTCTGTTGTGGCCAGCACACTTTTCTCTGCTGTGGTCTGCTGGAGGAACAGCATTACAGCCAGAGACACCAACAGACTGAACAAACTGATCAGGAAGGCTGCTCTATCATTGGCTGCAGACAGGACACCTTTGAATCGGTGGTGGAGAGGAGGACTCTGAACAAACTGTTATCAGTCATGGATAACCCCGACCACCGTCTCCACCACACAATAGACAGACAACGAAGTAACTTCTCCAGAAGGCTCAGATGACTTGGTTGTCTCAAAGAACGCTACAGGAAATCTTTCCTGCCTCAATCCATCAGTCCGTGCAGCTCCTCATCGCCACAGATGACTCTAGACTAGGGCTGCAGCTATCGATTCTTTTTGTAATCGATTAATCTAGCACTTTATCGATCGATTAATCGATTAATCGGATACTTTTTTTAATGTTTTTAAACAACCAAAACAAATAATGCATAACGAAAATTATGTGGCTGTAAAATGTTCAAGCATTTGCCTTTTATTTCTCAAAAAAACAGAGAACTCCAACATTTGGCTCCAAAACTAAGCCCATTTATTGCAATTTACCCATTAAAAGTGCCAGAGAAAGTGAACTTACTGTAAAACATGTGTAACATGTTTTATGTAGATTTCTACACCTGCAGCATTTACCATTAGGCTACTAACAAATAAATAATACATCATTTCTGGGGCTAGCCCTATGGTAACCTAGCAACCTGTGTGTTTGTGAACGCGTGCTGTGCGTGAGGAAGAGTGAGAGAGATGAGGGTGCATTTTTCACAAGAGGCGAGCCACTTTTACGACAACATACAACGTCACCTTTGCAAATGTGCATTTCTACGTCTGGTTTTTGAGCTCGTTTCTGTCCCTTTTTAATTAAAAAACGGTCCATTTTGTGTTTTACGCTAGCTAGCGGAGCTTACGTCACCTGCCTGAATACGTGCGCTGCGGTCAAGTTTTGTAAACAATGCCACATGGCCACTTTCATTCACGCTTTCCGTGATTCAGCTGCGTGAAATGTATTACAACTTATGAATGTAATGATCCCAAACTTTAGACATTTTTGCCGTTTATGGGCATCTTTACTCTCCACCATCGTGCCAAATAAATTCAAAATGTATCACGCGCTGGTGGTGTGCGTCGCATAGGTGCTTCCGTGCTTCCAAAACAACGGTCCGTGTGAAAAAGTCAGATCCCCGCGCGTATAGTGCGCGTCATAGGAATTTAACGAGGCTTCGAGGCAGAGTTTTTGCCTCGAGGAATTTTTGTAATCGAGTTAATCGAGTAACTCGACGAATCGTTTCAGCCCTACTCTAGACTACACGTTTTGTTACTGGCACATTTTGCACACGGTTGATTGGTTTGTCAAATTGATTTCATTTCATTTTTTTAACATTCAGTAATTTAGTTTTTCTTATTCTTATATTTTTCTATTGTTATATGTTCTGCTGAGTGCCGCTGCTGTGACAGTGAAGTATCTATCGTCTGTGAGCTGATACAAACTTTGATCTGTGCTGGGATGTGTCTCATGTCGTTGTTATGACAGGGGTTTGTCGTGATGTCATCGCTGAAGGCATCAATCAGTGGCGAGCAGCGGCTACAGATGTAACTGTTGTCATAGAAACGATGGAGGAGGGGCATAGACTCCTCCACCTGCAGGATGACGGATGCCTGCTGCATCACAGCGTTAGCCTGCGAATTATCGTGAACTCTGACGCACACATACACACAACACACACGTATGTAACACACACACATACTGCATATACTGTTGGTAAAGTATTAAATATTTCTACTAAAAGTACTGGTAAGGAGTTTAGGTGTTAGTCCAGGTGTTAGTCCAGGTGTTAGTCCAGGTACTGGTCCTATTGTTAGTCCAGATGTTAGTCCATGTGTTAGTCCAAGTGTTAGTCCATGTGTTAGTCCATGTGTTAGTCCATGTGTTAGTCCAGGTGTTAGTCCATGTGTTAGTCCAGGTGTTAGTCCAGGTGTTAGTCCAGATGTTAGTCCATGTGTTAGTCCAGATGTTAGTCCAGGTGATAGTCCAGGTGTTAGTCCAGGTACTGGTCCTAATGTTAGTCCAGATGTTAGTCCATGTGTTAGTCCAGGTGTTAGTCCATGTGTTAGTCCAGGTGTTAGTCCAGGTGTTAGTCCAGATGTTAGTCCAGGTGATAGTCCAGGTGTTAGTCCAGGTACTGGTCCTAATGTTAGTCCAGATGTTAGTCCATGTGTTAGTCCATGTGTTAGTCCAGGTGTTAGTCCAGGTGTGACCTCTGACCTCTGGAAGGTGTCTGTGAGAAGGGCGATCAGCAAGTTGACACAAAGAATGGATGATGCTGCTAGAAACGTCCCACAGAGAAGAGGAGCCATGACGCTGTCCACTGTTACCATGGCAGCGTACTCATATTCGTCCACCAGCGTGATGCGGTAGAGACTGTAGAGCAGACCTGAGACAGACTGCATGCTGGGAACTGAGGCGGAGCCTGGGGGACATTGTCATTATCATTACTATTAGGTTATTTAGGTACAGTCTTCGTAGAGACAGCTCCACTCTGACCTCCAAATATGATCCAGAAGCTGCAGGCGTACGGGACAAAGATCTCCACGTATAGGAACAGGAAACACATGACGTCCCAGACGATGTTCCCCAGCATGACGATGAACGGGCCCATCAACCTCCACAACACGTTAAATACATATTAGTAACATGACAAACTACAGACTACTACCGACTAGTCGACTTAACTGTGTTGCCGTGGCGCTTTAAGCATCACATGGACTAGTCAGCTGATCACGTGACAATAACAACATGGACGCCTCCTAGAAGACAGGGGAGGAGCCCAGAGGGTCATTGGTTCTCCACTAAAGATGAAGCCCATACTACCGTGACATGTCAGTCCTGAAGTACAACTAAAGTACTACTGCAACAAAGACATGCTAATGCTAACCCTAGCAGAGGAACAGTCCAAACCCTGTGGACAGCAGTCAGTGGACATCTTGACCAAACGTCCTGTGGTAACAGAGAGAAGGAGGCTGCACATCAACTCTCTGATGAAGTTATGGTAAATGGTCTTGTTTTTATATCGATCTTTTCTAACACAAGCGCACACACCAGTGCCACTACACTGGGAGCAGCTGCCGGTTCAGTGTCTTGCTCAAGGACACTTTGGCATGTAGCTCAGAGTGTAGAGCTGAGACTGACTCCGCAGCTTTTTTTTGAGACGCTACGACATGTATTCAGGTCAAGGATGTAGATTTCATTACATTCTACTGTGACGTCATCGACTAGTCGACTATAAAAAATTTGAAGTTGTCCAACGATGAACCGGTATATCAACCTCCACAAGACGTTTCTGACAACACATCCTGTCCCCCTGTCCCTTACCTGAAGGCTCTCACGTGTTTCATGAGTCTCAGCCACAGGAAGACAATGGAGACAGAGAAGAGACGCAGGCTGGCGGTCTGTAGACAGATGGACGGACGGAGGATGTCGGCTACATGGACGCTGAAAGACGCCGTCAACAGGAAGTACACCAGCCAATCAAAGATGTTCCTGACAGAACACAAGGCGCAACTTTTTATTCCTGAATCTTCATTCGAGTCAAAAACAATTAGAACTTTAGATAATCTGGTTCTTGTTCTGGTTCATGTTTTGACCCGATTCTGGTTCATTGGTCATGTCGGGCCTGGTTCTGGTTCAGGGTTCATGTCTTGACCTGCCTCTGGTTCATGTTTGGACCAGGTTCTGGTTCAGGGGTCATGTTTGGACCAGGTTCTGGTTCCTGTTTGGACTAGGTTCTGGTTCAGGGGTCATGTTTGGACCAGGTTCTGGTTCATGTTTGGACCAGGTTCTGGTTCAGGGGTCATGTCTGGTGAGTGAGTGGGTACCAGAGGTCGTGCCTGTAGCTTCCCTTCATCCTGTGAATTTGTTTGTTCTGATCCAGAAGGAAGTGTCTCTCCTGCAGACACAGAAAAACAGAAACATGTTCTGGTCCTGGTTCTGGTCCAGACACATCTCTATACGGACCTCCAGGTTCCTGAAGGTGCGCTCTACCTGAGGCCACATGGGATGTGAGCAGTGCAGGTCGTCATGGAGACGACAGTCAGCCCACTTCTGCTGCAGGCAGAGCTTCCTCCTCGAACGCAGGACGTCCTGAATCTCCCTTAGAACCTCCTCCATTGTCAGCAGGAGCGCCAGGACCACAAGGACAATACGCCACCAGTCCTGAAACAGGTGAGGGACAGACAGGTTGGAACAGACAGGTAGAAAGACAAGCAGAGACAGACAGGTAGAGACAGACCTGGGGGAGGACGTAACGATCAGCTGAGTCTCGGTGGATGGACACAGAGATGGCGACAGCCGTCCAGGAAATATTGAACAGGAGGTTGAGGATGAGGAGAAGCCACGCCCCCAATCTGTCCTTATCAACCATAGAGACAGACACTTAGACAGGTGACCTTTGACCTGAGACTTAAGATGGATAAATTGACCCAATCAGAGAGAAAGTACCTGCCGTAGAGTTTCCATTTGACCTGGATCAGTTTGAGAAAGACTGGATTCATGATGAGGTCCAGTTTCTGGTTCTGAACCACCACCTGGAGCTGGAAGACGCATGACAGGTCATTGGCCACAACTGTCCACTTCTGTCCTCTATTCACTTATGTCCTCCAATACTGTCCACACAGGATGTGTGATATTTTATCGTTTACGATATATCATCAAAAACATTCCTCACGGTAAGAATATGTCATCCCGTGATAAAAACCATAAATTCCCGTTGATGACGTATATATGTGCGCGACACACTCTCAGCCCAACACGTGTGGAATAACTGACGATGGTGGAAGGAGGAGCTGGTTTCTAGGCTCCGCCTACTTTATCTTCAGCTGGTTTGGTTTTAAAAGTCTGACGCAGAGCAGCAATTTACAAACAGTGATACAAAGGACAGTAACGCCACTAAAACACAGCTCAAACCAGAATATGAAGAAAATGCTCAAGAAGCAGCGTCGACTTCATCCAAAGCCTCCGGTAAAAAACAAAACATAAACTCAGACCAAACAATGTGCTACAATCAGGAGGATTAGGCTAAAATTATGTCTATTTATTGTTACTGTGATAAATAGCAGAAATTATCAGGATCATTTTTAGTCCACATGGCCCATCTCTAGTGGACACTACTGTCCACGACTGTCCTCTACTATACACTGTCCTCTGCAGCACAATGTCCACTACTGTCCACTATCCACAGTTGAAACTCACTGGAGACATCAGCTCATTGGCTACTGCTCCTACAAACAGAGAGACAGAGACAGAATTTTGTTGGATGATATAACACTGAAATGTCCTCAGCACAAGCAATAGTAACACTAGCAGTAGTAACACTAGTAACAGCAGTAGCACTAGAAGTAGTAACAGTAGTAGCACTAGAAGTAGTAACAGTAGTAGCACTAGAAGTAGTAACACCAGTAACAGTAGTAGCACTAGCAGTAGTAACACCAGTAACAGTAGTAGCACTAGCAGTAGTAACAGCAGTAGCACTAGCAGTAGTAACAGCAGTAGCACTAGCAGTAGTAACAGTAGTAGCACTAGCAGTAGTAACACCAGTAACAGTAGTAGCACTAGCAGTAGTAACACCAGTAACAGTAGTAGCACTAGCAGTAGTAACAGCAGTAGCACTAGCAGTAGTAACAGCAGTAGCACTAGCAGTAGTAACAGTAGTAGCACTAGCAGTAGTAACACCAGTAACAGTAGTATCACTAGCAGTAGTAACACCAGTAACAGTAGTAGCACTAGCAGTAGTAACAGCAGTAGCACTAGCAGTAGTAACAGCAGTAGCACTAGCAGTAGTAACAGTAGTAGCACTAGCAGTAGTAACACCAGTAACAGTAGTAGCACTAGCAGTAGTAACAGCAGTAGCACTAGCAGTAGTAACAGCAGTAGCACTAGCAGTAGTAACAGTAGTAGCACTAGCAGTAGTAACACCAGTAACAGTAGTAGCACTAGCAGTAGTAACAGCAGTAGCACTAGCAGTAGTAACACCAGTAACAGCAGTAGCACTAGCAGTAGTAACACCAGTAACAGCAGTAGCACTAGCACTAGCAGTAGTAACAGCAGTAGCACTAGCAGTAGTTACACCAGTAACAGCAGTAGCACTAGCACTAGCACTAGCAGTAGTAACAGCAGTAGCAGTAGCACTAGCAGTAGTAACACTAGCAGTAGTAACACCAGTAACAGTAGTAGCACTAGCAGTAGTAGCAGTAGCACTAGAAGTAGTAACACCAGTAACAGTAGTAGCACTAGCAGTAGTAACAGTAGTAGCACTAGCAGTAGTAACAGTAGTAGCACTAGCAGTAGTAACAGTAGTAGCACTAGCAGTAGTAACAACTTAGCACTAGCAGTAGTAACAGTAGTAGCACTAGCAGTAGTAACACCAGTAGTAGCAGTAGCACTAGAAGTAGTAACACCAGTAACAGTAGTAGCACTAGCAGTAGTAACACCAGTAACAGCAGTAGCACTAGCACTAGCAGTAGTAACAGTAGTAGCACTAGCAGTAGTAACACCAGTAACAGTAGTAGCACTAGCAGTAGTAACACCAGTAACAGTAGTAGCACTGGAAGTAGTAACACCAGTAACAGTAGTAGCACTAGCAGTAGTAACAGTAGTAGCACTAGCAGTAGAAACACCAGTAGCAGCAGTAGCACTAGCAGTAGTAACACCAGCAACAGCAGTAGCACTAGAAGTAGTAACAGCAGTAGCACTAGCAGTAGAAACACCAGTAGCAGCAGTAGCACTAGCAGTAGTAACACCAGCAACAGCAGTAGCACTAGCACTAGCAGTAGTAACAGTAGTAGCACTAGCAGTAGTAACACCAGTAACAGTAGTAGCACTAGCAGTAGTAACAGCAGTAGCACTAGCAGTAGTAACACCAGTAACAGCAGTAGCACTAGCAGTAGCACTAGCACTAGCAGTGTTACCTTGCAGCTTGTCCTCAGGAGATAACGGTTGTGGTTCCAGGAGATTCAGGAAGTAAAACTGCTGCCGGGTCATTTTGTCCATCACATGGAACTGACTGAGGGCCAGCTGAGCCTGAACACCACAACCAGTGTTACCATGAAAACAAATAACATTAGCATGACAACTACTCACAGCCCACTATGTGTCAGTATGGGGGACATTACCACTGGACTCATCTGACCAATCAGAGCAGTTATACAAAGCTGTCCATCAGAGTCCTTTACCCCAGCCTCTGCTCCAAGCTCCAACAGAACCCGAGCTGCTTCACTGCGCTCTGAAAACACAAGGTGTTTGATGTCAGTGGTGATGTCAGTGATGCCAGTGGTGATGTCAGTGATGATGTCAGCAATGACAGTGATGATGTCAGTAATGATGTCAGCAATGACAGTGATGATGTCAGCGATGACAGTGTTGATGTCAGTGATGATGTCAGCAATGACAGTGATGATGTCAGTGATGATGTCAGCAATGACAGTGATGATGTCAGCGATGACAGTGGTGATGTCAGTGATGATGTCAGCAATGACAGTGATGATGTCAGCGATGACAGTGGTGATGTCAGTGGTGATGTCAGTGATGAAGTCAGTGATGAAGTCAGTGGTGATGTCAGTGGTGATGTCAGTGATGCCAGTGGTGATGTCAGTGATGCCAGTGGTGATGTCAGTGATGAAGTCAGTGGTGAGGGTCTAAGGACAGAGGGTGTCACTCCCTGTACAGATTGTAAAGCCCTCTGAGGCAAAACATGTTTTGTGAATTTGGGCTATACAAATAAAATTTGATTTGATTTGATTTGATTTGATGACAGCAATAAAGTTAGTGGTGATGACAGTGATGAAGTCAGTGGTGATGTCAGCAATGACAGCGATGACAGCAATGAAGTCAGTGGTGATGTCAGTGAAGCCAGTGGTGATGTCAGTGATGAAGTCAGTGATGAAGTCAGTGATGAAGTCAGTGGTGATGTCAGCGATGACAGCAATGAAGTCAGTGGTGATGTCAGTGAAGCCAGTGGTGATGACAGTGATGAAGTCAGTGATGATGTCAGTGGTGATGTCAGTGATGCCAGTGGTGATGTCAGTGATGAAGTCAGTGGTGATGTCAGTGATGAAGTCAGTGGTGATGTCAGTGATGCCAGTGGTGATGTCAGTGATGAAGTCAGTGGTGATGTCGGTGATGCCAGTGGTGATGTCGGTGATGCCAGTGGTGATGTCAGTGATGAAGTCAGTGGTGATGTCAGTGATGCCAGTGGTGATGTCAGTGATGCCAGTGGTGATGTCAGTGATGAAGTCAGTGGTGATGTCAGCGATGACAGCAATGAAGTCAGTGGTGATGTCAGTGAAGCCAGTGGTGATGACAGTGATGAAGTCAGTGATGATGTCAGTGGTGATGTCAGTGATGCCAGTGGTGATGTCAGTGATGAAGTCAGTGGTGATGTCAGTGATGAAGTCAGTGGTGATGTCAGTGATGCCAGTGGTGATGTCAGTGATGAAGTCAGTGGTGATGTCGGTGATGCCAGTGGTGATGTCGGTGATGTCAGTGGTGATGTCAGTGATGAAGTCAGTGGTGATGTCAGCGATGACAGCAATGAAGTCAGTGGTGATGTTAGTGAAGCCAGTGGTGATGACAGTGATGAAGTCAGTGATGATGTCAGTGGTGATGTCAGTGATGCCAGTGGTGATGTCAGTGATGAAGTCAGTGGTGATGTCGGTGATGCCAGTGGTGATGTCAGTGATGAAGTCAGTGATGATGTCAGTGATGAAGTCAGTGGTGATGTCAGTGATGCCAGTGGTGATGTCAGTGATGATGTCAGTGATGAAAGCGAAGTCATTGGTGATGTCAGTGATGAATGTGATGAAGTCAGTGGTGATGTCAGTGATGAAAGTGATGAAGTCAGTGGTGATATCAGTGATGAAAGTGGTGAAGTCAGTGGTGATGTCAGTGATGAATGTGAAGTCAGCGGTGATGTCAGTGATGACAGCAATGAAGTCAGCGGTGATGTCAGTGATGCCAGTGGTGATGTCAGTGAAGATGTCAGTGGTGATGACAGCAATAAAGTCAGTGGTGATGACAGTGATGAAGTCAGTGGTGATGTCAGCGATGACAGCAATGAAGTCAGCGGTGATGTCAGTGATGCCAGTGGTGATGTCAGTGATGATGACAACGATGACAGTGGTGATGTCAGCGATGACAGTGGTGATGACAGTGATGAAGTCAGTGGTGATGTCAGTGATGAAGTCAGTGGTGATGTCAGTATTGACAGTGATGTCAGTGATGACAGTGAAGTCAGTGGTGATGTCAGTGATGACGCCAGTGGTGATGTCAGTGATGAAAGTGGTGAAGTCAGTGGTGATGTCAGTGATGATGTCAGTGATGAAAGTGAAGCCAGTGGTGATGTCAGTGATGAATGTGAAGTCAGTGGTGATGTCAGTGATGAAAGTGATGAAGTCAGTGGTGATGTCAGTGATGAATGTGAAATCAGTGGTGATGTCAGTGATGAATGTGAAGCCAGTGGTGATGTCAGTGATAAATGTGAAGCCAGTGGTGATGTCAGTGATGAATGTGATGAAGTCAGTGGTGATGTCAGTGATGAATGTGATGAAGTCAGTGGTGATGTCAGTGATGAAAGTGATGAAGTCAGTGGTGATGTCAGTAATGAAAGTGATGAAGCCAGTGGTCATGTCAGTGATGAATGTGATGAAGTCAGTGGTGATGTCAGTGATGAATGTGATGAAGTCAGTGATGATGTCAGTGATGAATGTGATGAAGCCAGTGGTCATGTCAGTGATGAATGTGATGAAGTCAGTGGTGATGTCAGTGATGAATGTGATGAAGCCAGTGGTGATGTCAGTGATGAATGTGATGAAGCCAGTGGTGATGTCAGTGATCAAGCCAGTGGTGATGTCAGTGATGAATGTGATGAAGCCAGTGGTGATGTCAGTGATGAATGTGAAGTCAGTGGTGATGTCAGTGATGAATGTGAAGTCAGTGGTGATGTCAGTGATGAATGTGATGAAGTCAGTGGTGATGTCAGTGATGAATGTGATGAAGCCAGTGGTGATGTCAGTGATGAATGTGATGAAGTCAGTGATGATGTCAGTGATGAATGTGATGAAGCCAGTGGTCATGTCAGTGATGAATGTGATGAAGTCAGTGATGATGTCAGTGATGAAAGTGATGAAGCCAGTGGTGATGTCAGTGATGAATGTGATGAAGTCAGTGATGATGTCAGTGATGAAAGTGATGAAGTCAGTGGTGATGTCAGTGATGAATGTGATGAAGCCAGTGGTGATGTCAGTGATGAATGTGATGAAGTCAGTGGTGATGTCAGTGATGAATGTGAAGTCAGTGGTGATGTCAGTAATGATAGTGAAGTCAGTGGTGATGTCAGTGATGAATGTGATGAAGCCAGTGGTGATGTCAGTGATGAATGTGATGAAGCCAGTGATGATGTCAGTGATGAAAGTGATGAAGTCAGTGGTGATGTCAGTGATGAATGTGATGAAGCCAGTGGTGATGTCAGTGATGAATGTGATGAAGCCAGTGATGATGTCAGTGATGAAAGTGATGAAGTCAGTGGTGATGTCAGTAATGAAAGTGATGAAGCCAGTGGTGATGTCAGTGATGAATGTGATGAAGCCAGTGATGATGTCAGTGATGAAGCCAGTGGTGATGTCAGTAATGAAAGTGATGAAGCCAGTGGTGATGTCAGTGATGAAAGTGATGAAGTCAGTGGTGATGTCAGTAATGAAAGTGATGAAGCCAGTGGTCATGTCAGTGATGAATGTGATGAAGTCAGTGGTGATGTCAGTGATGAATGTGATGAAGCCAGTGGTGATGTCAGTGATGAAAGTGATGAAGCCAGTGGTGATGTCAGTAATGAAAGTGATGAAGCCAGTGGTGATGTCAGTAATGAAAGTGATGAAGCCAGTGGTCATGTCAGTGATGAATGTGATGAAGTCAGTGGTGATGTCAGTGATGAATGTGATGAAGCCAGTGATGATGTCAGTGATGAAAGTGATGAAGTCAGTGGTGATGTCAGTAATGAAAGTGATGAAGCCAGTGGTCATGTCAGTGATGAATGTGATGAAGTCAGTGGTGATGTCAGTGATGAATGTGATGAAGCCAGTGGTGATGTCAGTGATGAATGTGATGAAGCCAGTGATGATGTCAGTGATGAAAGTGATGAAGTCAGTGGTGATGTCAGTAATGAAAGTGATGAAGTCAGTGGTGATGTCAGTGATGAAGTCAGTGGTGATGTCAGTGATGAATGTGATGAAGCCAGTGGTGATGTCAGTGATGAATGTGATGAAGCCAGTGATGATGTCAGTGATGAAAGTGATGAAGTCAGTGGTGATGTCAGTAATGAAAGTGATGAAGTCAGTGGTGATGTCAGTGATGAAGCCAGTGGTGATGTCAGTGATGAATGTGATGAAGCCAGTGATGATGTCAGTGATGAAAGTGATGAAGTCAGTGGTGATGTCAGTAATGAAAGTGATGAAGCCAGTGGTGATGTCAGTGATGAATGTGATGAAGCCAGTGATGATGTCAGTGATGAAGCCAGTGGTGATGTCAGTAATGAAAGTGATGAAGCCAGTGGTGATGTCAGTGATGAAAGTGATGAAGTCAGTGGTGATGTCAGTAATGAAAGTGATGAAGCCAGTGGTCATGTCAGTGATGAATGTGATGAAGTCAGTGGTGATGTCAGTGATGAATGTGATGAAGCCAGTGGTGATGTCAGTGATGAATGTGATGAAGCCAGTGATGATGTCAGTGATGAAAGTGATGAAGTCAGTGGTGATGTCAGTGATGAATGTGATGAAGCCAGTGGTGATGTCAGTGATGAATGTGATGAAGCCAGTGATGATGTCAGTGATGAAAGTGATGAAGTCAGTGGTGATGTCAGTAATGAAAGTGATGAAGTCAGTGGTGATGTCAGTGATGAAGTCAGTGGTGATGTCAGTGATAATGTCAGAGCTATAACCCATGTTGGCGGCGAGCTGCAGTGGCGTCCTGTGTTTGTAGTCGGTGCAGTTGATGGAGGCTCCGTTCTGCAGCAGTAGTCTGATTGAATCCACAGCATCGTTCTTCGCTGCGTAGTGAAGAGGAGTCTGCTGGTCCATAAGAGTCTGAGCCTCCACATCAGCTGATAACACATCAAACTACATCAGTATCTGTGAAGCTCAGCCTGCTGCCCTAAAATCTCTGTAATGTCCATGCTAACCTTTTCGTTCCAGCAGGAACTGGACCATGTCCTTGTAGTCCAGCGCTGAGGCCACATGCAGTGCAGTGACTCCAAACTGGTCGGAACGGAGGAGGTCTGAGCCTCGGTCCAGGAAGAACCGCATGACATCCACACTCCACGCCCTGGAGATCTGAACACAAACACCACGAACAACTAAATGTGGATGTTTTCATGTTTCTAGGTTTGTTCAAAATGTGTTGTTTAGAACTCATTTATTTTTTTACAGTCACTGATTGTGGTCATGAAACCAGAGAGCCATCCAAACAGATGAAGAGAATAATGAACCATGTGACCTCATGAAGGACAGTTTGTCCATATCTGTCTGAGCTGTTTGGATCGGCTCCGTCTGAGATTAACTTCTCCACAAACTCAAGGTCGACCTGAACAAACACAGAGACAGGATGATGTCACCAGAAACCAGGAAGTATTACCTGGTCAGTGTTACCTGGTGTGTGTTACCTGGTCAGTGTCACCTGGTGAATGTTACCTGGTCAGTGTCATCTGGTGAATGTTACCTGGTCAGTGTGAATGTTACCTGGTCAGTGTCACCTGGTGATTGTCACCTGGTGAATGTTACCTGGTGATTGTCACCTGGTGAATGTTACCTGGTGAATGTTACCTGGTGAATGTCACCTGGTGAATGTCACCTGGTCAGTGTCACCTGGTGAATGTCACCTGGTCAGTGTCACCTGGTGAATGTTACCTGGTCAGTGTCACCTGGTGAATGTTACCTGGTGAATGTTACCTGGTCAGTGTCACCTGGTGAATGTTACCTGGTCAGTATCACCTGGTCAGTGTCACCTGGTGAATGTTACCTGGTCAGTGTCACCGGGGGAATGTGACCTGGTCAGTGTCACCTGGTGAATGTGACCTGGTGAATGTCACCTGGTGAATGTTACCTGGTCAGTGTCACCTGGTGATTGTCACCTGGTGAATGTTACCTGGTCAGTGTCATCTGGTGATTGTCACCTGGTGAATGTTACCTGGTCAGTGTCACCTGGTGAATGTTACCTGGTCAGTGTCACCTGGTCAGTGTCACCTGGTGATTGTCACCTGGTGAATGTTACCTGGTCAGTGTCATCTGGTGATTGTCACCTGGTGAATGTTACCTGGTCAGTGTCACCTGGTCAGTGTCACCTGGTGAATGTCACCTGGTGAATGTTACCTGGTCAGTGTCACCTGGTGAATGTTACCTGGTCAGTGTCACCGGGGGAATGTGACCTGGTCAGTGTCACCTGGTCAGTGTCACCTGGTGAATGTTACCTGGTCAGTGTCACCTGGTGAATGTTACCTGGTCAGTGTCACCGGGGGAATGTGACCTGGTCAGTGTCACCTGGTGAATGTGACCTGGTGAATGTCACCTGGTGAATGTTACCTGGTCAGTGTCACCTGGTGATTGTCACCTGGTGAATGTTACCTGGTCAGTGTCATCTGGTGATTGTCACCTGGTGAATGTTACCTGGTCAGTGTCACCTGGTGAATGTTACTTGGTCAGTGTCACCTGGTCAGTGTCACCTGGTGATTGTCACCTGGTGAATGTTACCTGGTCAGTGTCATCTGGTGATTGTCACCTGGTGAATGTTACCTGGTCAGTGTCACCTGATGAATGTTACCTGGTCAGTGTCACCTGATGAATGTTACCTGGTCAGTGTCATCTGGTGAATGTTACCTGGTCAGTGTCACCTGGTGAATGTTACCTGGTCAGTTTCATCTAAAGAATGTTACCTGGTCAGTGTCATCTGGTGAATGTTACCTGGTCAGTGTCATCTGATGAATGTTACCTGGTCAGTGTCACCTGATGAATGTTACCTGGTCAGTGTCACCTGATGAATGTTACCTGGTCAGTGTCATCTGGTGAATGTTACCTGGTCAGTGTCACCTGATGAATGTTACCTGGTCAGTGTCATCTGGTGAATGTTACCTGGTCAGTGTCATCTGATGAATGTTACCTGGTCAGTGTCATCTGGTGAATGTTACCTGGTCAGTTTCATCTGATGAATGTTACCTGGTCAGTGTCGTGATTAGTTGCAGCCAGATGTCTGAAGTGATCCAGTAGTTTTTTGTTGAGTAGCTGGTAGTTTTTGGCGCCATCAGTTTTGTCATTCTGCTTGTCACCTTCCTCATCCTCAGCCAGACCTCTGTACTTGGTTTGAGCATGAAGACATTCAGATCCACATTCACCGGACTCACCACTCACTCTGATTCTTCTCTGATCCCACTGGCTGTGAGTGTGTGATGCTGACACCAAGGACCCAGAGACCTGTGGACAACCAGACATCTGAGGACACCCAGAGACCTGAGGACAGGCAGAGACATGATGAGTTGTTAAAGTGTAAATGGGCAGGAGGTTGTCCTGCTGGAGGATCCAGAATTATAGAAAAAATATTTATTATTATTCATAGACTTTATTAATCATGATGAGGAGTTAAGCTCCAGAGGAAGCTTGTAAGAGGAAAACAACACTGACCTGTCGGGTGTTACTGCTTCCTGTCGTATCCAGCTCCAGTCCAGGGTTCTGCAGACCTGTCAGACTGACCCGGGTCTGCTTCTTCATCCTGGTTCTGTTCAGTCTATGTCCAGCAGCAACTGAACTGGATTGGCTCTGATCTGAGTCCAGACCAGGTCCAGGATCTGACATCAGATCTGAAGACTGTCTCTGTCCTGGATTAGTCTTCATCTGGTCCTGGCTGAGTTGATCAGGGTCTGAAGTCTGTTTTGTGGACGATAAATCACCAAGTGAGCTGACGTTGGTCTTTGCTGCTCAAAGGTTTGTGGTTATCAGTGGGTGGAGCTGAGTCCATGGGGTTGAGCAATCACACGTTTACTGGACGAGATGAAGATGCTTTGACTTCTTGTGTCAGTGGACAATCACTACATTACCCATGAGTCCAGAGTCAGTAAACTAACTCACCATGATGGTGTCCACTAGAGATGGGCCATGTGGACTAAAAATGATCCTGATAATTTCTGCTATTTATCACAGTAACAATAAATAGACATCATTTTAGCCTAATCCTCCTGATTGTAGCACATTGTTTGGTCTGAGTTTATGTTTTGTTTTTTACCGGAGGCTTTGGATGAAGTCGACGCTGCTTCTTGAGCATTTTCTTCATATTCTGGTTTGAGCTGTGTTTTAGTGGCGTTACTGTCCTTTGTATCACTGTTTGTAAATTGCTGCTCTGCGTCAGACTTTTAAAACCAAACCAGCTGAAGATAAAGTAGGCGGAGCCTAGAAACCAGCTCCTCCTTCCACCATCGTCAGTTATTCCACACGTGTTGGGCTGAGAGTGTGTCGCGCACATACACTCACCGGCCACTTTATTAGGTACACCTGTCCAACTGCTCGTTAACACTTAATTTCTAATCAGCCAATCACATGGCGGCAACTCAGTGCATTTAGGCATGTAGACATGGTCAAGACAATCTCCTGCAGTTCAAACCGAGCATCAGTATGGGGAAGAAAGGTGATTTGAGTGACTTTGAACGTGGCATGGTTGTTGGTGCCAGAAGGGCTGGTCTGAGTATTTCAGAAACTGCTGATCTACTGGGATTTTCACGCACAACCATCTCTAGGGTTTACAGAGAATGGTCCGAAAAAGGAAAAATATCCAGTGAGCGGCAGTTTTGTGGGCGGAAATGCCTTGTTGATGCCAGAGGTCAGAGGAGAATGGCCAGACTGGTTGGAGCTGATAGAAAGGCAACAGTGACTCAAATAACCACCCGTTACAACCAAGGTAGGCAGAAGAGCATCTCTGAACGCACAGTACGTCGAACTTTGAGGCAGATGGGCTACAGCAGCAGAAGACCACGCCGGGTGCCACTCCTTTCAGCTAAGAACAGGAAACTGGGGCTACAATTTGCACAAGCTCATCGAAATTGGACAATAGAAGATTGGAAAAACGTTGCCTGGTCTGATGAGTCTCGATTTCTGCTGCGACATTCGGATGGTAGGGTCAGAATTTGGCGTCAACAACATGAAAGCATTGATCCATCCTGCCTTGTATCAACGGTTCAGGCTGTAGACGGTGGGCCGAGGCCCCGTATCAGCTTTAGATTTTGAAAATAATGATCCCCATGGAGGGAAAACCTGGATCTTTTATGATTTAAAGTTTATTTTTTTCCCAATCAGATTTTCCTTGTTGGCACTCGTAATTCTTGCACATTTTTTCATAATCATAGTTTAAAGTTCGTTAAATTTGCAGGCAAACGCCGCAGCCTACTATATCAGTTGAACCAATGGCACGCAGCGCTACAAATCACGTGACGTTATTCAACCAATCAGACCGAGATGCGAGGAACAGCTGTTGATGTCAAAACTTACCTGGTGGACACCGCGTAGAGAGGTGAAGACGGCGATAAATCACGGAATATTACAAGCTAAATAAGAAGCTTACATGTGTGTGGGTAAGTATTAATGTTGTTGGAAAATGCTAGCTATGCTATTTATTTGTATAACCTTTGCGAGGCGGCATTTATTACGTTTAAAGGTAGCGCTAACTGTTAGCCGTTAGCCTAATCCTGGCTTTTATCATCAATTGTGCTGCTTGAGCTTCACGTGTGAAGCATAGGAGACATGAATCTACATTTTAGTATCATTGACTATTCTCGTCGAGTTAATATTAACATTATCCACGTCACACGATGTGAATAACCCAAATTGTCGGAGGTTAAGCTGTGGCAATTTGGCAGCTGACCAGCGTCAGTCATTAAGAGGTTGTTAAGCCACCACGGTGTGGGAGTATAATTAACGTTACTGGTTATTCTATTGGTGTTACCGTCATATCCAGAGAGAGGGATAACAGAAGGAATTTAAATGATCTAAAAACATTGTTCTCTGTGGTATACCCCAGTCAGCAAATTTCAAACAGTGAAGTAAACTACCCTGAAATGTTGTTGAGCATAATGGCATGTTTCAATAGTCAGGCTAATAATGTATTAATTAATTAGATGCACCTTTGTGTCTAAGTTTAAGTTGTTTTTAAACCAGCTTCGTGCCATATCAATTATGTGAAAGTTGAATTCAACTAATGGACTAACAATATTTCCACTAGGTGATACTCCCATGGCGGACAATGAGAAATGGTGCTCAAACCATACACTGTTGGTGAGTAACTTTATTCTAATGTCTAACTGTTAATAAATCAGAATGGTATTTTTTTCTTGTGTTTAGACAAAAACTCAGATGGTGTCTCTCACCAAAGCGGGCGAGAGACACCATCAACTGGGACGAGGGGGCATACACCCTCTCGCACACCTGGGATTCCCTGCTCCAGAGACCATCCAGGGTGGAGGGGGAGCAGCCAGGAGCATCCAGCGAGAAAGTTGTTATACCCCCCCCCTCCCCAACATAATTCTAAGAAACAGTGCAACAAACTTATGTCATATGAGACAAAGTTTGGTTCTCAAATGTAGTTTGCATAATGTAATTGTGTTTTCATATTGTTTTCCTTCACAGATTCACAGCTGAAGTTCAAGTTTCACATTTACATGACTATTCTTTTCTTATTGGACACATACCCTCTTTTTCAGCCTCCTGGTGAAATAAAGGTGCCTTTTCAAATCTTCTCTGGGCTCGTTTTATGTTTGTGATGTTGGTGAAGTGGCTGTAGCAGTCTCTGTGGTAGCCACAGTTAGCTGGAATAGCAGCAGGTTCCTGAGGTTTGAGGTTCACAGTTAACTTATTTAAAAGGACAGATAATGAAGGTACACACATAAGAAGTAATATATATATATATATATATATATATATATATATATATATATATAGTCAAAGTTTAGTTACATTTTCAGTCTCTTGGCAAGCTAAAGCTATCCATATAACTATGTAGTATGACAAACAAACCTGGGTTGTAAGTTTAAATCTCAGCACTGCCTCTTCAGCCACAGTACTCTCTCTAGTACCAAGGTCTTTCCAGAGAAACACAGCAGTAATAAATTTCTTCCATCCTGTGTCTGTAAACGGGGTTACAGGACCATTTTTTTCAAAAACATGCATACAGCACTCCATTGTTGTGGTGTTTGCTAGCAAACATAGTTTGAGAGAGAAGTGTGGCTAATTTTTGTGACGTTATGCTCATCGTTTTTGTCAGAGGATTGACAGGTGGAAAGAAAACTCACTGGACCTCAGATGTTGGAAATTGTTAATATTTATTATGTGCTAAATTCACAGTGACATTTTGAGGACATCATTGTTACAGAAGACTGAAGTTTTCAAAAGATGGGATGACAGGACATCCTACATTTTCCTCCTTTCATCAAGCTTAACGAACTTAAGGGCCGTTAATTTTACCTCCTCTGACTAAATGTGATTGATACGCAAAATCCGTGTTACATTAGCAGTAGTAGTATGTGTGTGTCCTAAGTGTTGATGTACTGTACGCCGATGCCGGTACTTGACAGCAGTTAAACAATAGATCCATGGTAACTGGCAAACAAAGAAAAAAAATTTAAACCCCCGGGAAATTTCGAGGCGTGCCATTGGACAATATCTACAGTGACGTCATAGATATCGGACCCCGAGTATAGCTGCCCGCTCGGTTTGCCGGAGCCAGTAACTCAGACAAAGTTACCGATAAACAAATAATGTGCAAGAGGTAAGAGTGCCAACAATTTTTGTTTAATTTGTTGAAAAATTAAGATATTGTACACAGAAAATTACATCCTCCCTCGGTGGGGATCGTCCAAATACACGTAATCTCCCCTTGGCCCACCGTCTACTGGTGGTGGTGGTGTAATGGTGTGGGGAATATTTTCTTGGCACTCTTTGGGCCCCTTGGTACCAATTGAGCATCGTTGCAACGCCACAGCCTACCTGAGTATTGTTGATGACCATGTCCATCCCTTTATGACCACAATGTACCCAACTTCTGATGGCTACTTTCAGCAGGATAATGCGCCATGTCATAAAGCTGGAATCATCTCAGACTGGTTTCTTGAATATGACAATGAGTTCACTGTACTCAAATGGCCTCCACAGTCACCAGATCTCAATCCAATAGAGCATCTTTGGGATGTGGTGGAACGGGAGATTCGCATCATGGATGTGCAGCCGACAAATCTGCGCCAACTGTGTGATGCCATCATGTCAATATGGACCAAACTCTCTGAGGAATGCTTCCAGCACCTTGTTGAATCTATGCCACGAAGAATTGAGGCAGTTCTGAAGGCAAAAGGGGGTCCAACCCGTTACTAGCATGGTGTACCTAATAAAGTGGCCGGTGAGTGTATATACGTCATCAACGGGAATTTATGGTTTTTATCACGGGATGACATATTCTTACCGTGGGGAATGTTTTTGACGATATATTGTAAAAGATAAAATATCACACATCCCTTGTGTCCACACACATTATTTAACACAAACACACAAAAGTGATGGGTATTTATGAATGAATGAATTTCATGGTGTCACTGCAAACACTAGAAGTCCACTATATGACAGGTCTGTCTCTCGTCCTCATCTCTACGTCTCTGACCTAGATACTACTCATCAGAAAGGACTTCAAACTGACGGGACCCATCGCTGAACTGAAGCCACTGTTCATCCATAATGACTCTTCCTTCATCTAATTCATCCACAGATGGAGAGCTGACATGTGACACTACGTCTTCAGGACTTTGATCATCAGTGAATTAAACAATGAAATCAGTCAATAAGTCAAGTTTTTTATTTCTGCCTTTTAAAGGTTTCAGGTTTCTGCTTTAACAGAATCTATAAAACACAGTGATGAGAATAAATATGAACTGATATTGTAGATCTTTATCCAAACCAGTGGTCTCCCATACACTCCCTGTTCCAGGCGACTCCACAGACCCAGCACCACTCTGCTCGACACAGAGGACACTGCATGTGCATGCAGCCGCCTGCAGGGGGAGACAGAAACACGCTTCAGTCATCATGACATGCGCGTGACACGGCTCCTTGCAGACTGGACTTTACCGTTTCTCTCCACAGGAACCGAACACTGGGGGCAGCGTTTGGTCGACTCCTGGATGAAGAGCAGCGATGCTTGGTCCCACCTGCCCCGAAGAGACGCCTCCTCCCCCACCAGGAAGCCCTGAGAAGGAGAGGCGGAGTCAGCTCTGATTGGTTCAGGGACACACAGACATCCTTCTGAAGGAAGAATGACAGGAGGACGACTCACCTGTGAAACTTGACCTGCTGTTGGAGCTGGTGCAGCCTGACATGCACCCTGATGGTAGCTCCGCCTACAGTCCCTGCAGAAGACAAAGCCGCAGCCCAGCTGTCTGTCACACTCCACCCGCGTGCTGCCGTCAGGTGGAAGAAGCCCCGCCCCACAGCCAGGTGACGGACACATCAGTCCTCCAATCGTCAGCAGACACTCCTCTGCTCCGTAGTGCAAGTAGCGTCCATACTGAGGGACAGAGAGAGGGGCATTCTGGGTAAACGAGTTTTTCCAGAGTAACTTCACGTCTCCTACAGTCACTCACCTGATCGTCTCCCAGAATCCTGAAGTGATGAAGCTCTTTGATCAGAGACTCCTCACAGCCCACTGCAGACACACAGTCACATGATCACGTGGTCACAGGGTCACATGATCACAGCGTCACATGATCACATGGTCACATGATCACAGGGTCACATGGTCACATGATCACAGGGTCACATGTCACAGGGTCACATGTCACAGGGTCACATGTCACAGGGTCACATGTCACAGGGTCACATGTCAGAGGGTCACATGGTCAGAGGGTCACATGGTCAGAGGGTCACATGTCAGAGGGTCACATGGTCACAGGGTCACATGATCACAGGGTCACATGATCACATGGTCACATGATCACATGATCACATGATCACATGATCACATGGTCACATGGTCACATGATCACATGATCACATGGTCACAGCGTCACATGATCACAGCGTCACATGATCACAGGGTCACATGGTCACAGGGTCACATGTCAGAGGGTCACATGGTCACATGGTCACATGGTCACAGGGTCACATGGTCAGAGGGTCACATGGTCACATGATCACATGATCACAGGGTCACATGATCACATGATCACAGGCTCACATGATCACATGATCAACACACACAGGATCACATGATCACATGATCACATGGTCACAGGGTCACATGATCACATGGTCACATGGTCACATGGTCACATGTCACATGGTCACATGGTCACAGGGTCACATGTCACAGGGTCACATGTCACAGGGTCACATGGTCACAGGGTCACATGTCACAGGGTCACAGGGTCACATGGTCACATGGTCACATGTCACAGGGTCACATGGTCACAGGGTCACATGGTCACAGGGTCACATGTCAGAGGGTCACATGGTCACAGGGTCACATGATCACAGGGTCACATGATCACATGATCACAGGGTCACATGATCACATGATCACATGGTCACATGATCACAGGGTCACATGATCACAGCGTCACATGATCACAGAGACACACACCTGGACAGGGCAGCGAGTAGCCGATCTCAGGATGATGGACAAACTGTCTCTCGTTGAGTCGAGTCTGGCAGTAACCATGGAAACAGTCAAGACATATCACATGGCGCTCTGGACACTGGAATACCAGGACCACGGGCCTTAGAGGGGACAGGGGGAGAAATGTCCTCAATGTGGGCCAGACTGTGCGTACGTGACGTGTGTGTTCAGGTGTATGTTTGTGTGTTACATGATGTCTGTGCAGGCGATACAGGGGACCCTCCTGGTGTTATTCACAATGAGGTCCAGGGCCACAGAGAGGTCGTCCTCTGATGTTGGATGGGACGTACACTTCATGTAAAACTCCTGAGACACACAGAGGACACACAGAGACACACAGAGGACACACAGAGGACACACACACAATGATGTCACATCCTGTTTGATCACTGATTGGTCCATCAGTAGCTCCACTGCTTACAGCTTCGTTGCCTTGACAACCGTCTGACTGACAGACGCCATGGATACGACCAGGCTGGAGGATGTCATCCCAACAGGAAGGACCCTGAAAGACAGAGGAATACTACAGTAGTACTACAGTACTGTAGTATTAGTACTGCAGTACCAGTACTCACTCTGCTGAGCGTTAGCGTCGTCTCTTTACATCTTCTGCAGCGAACTCGTAGTTTTCCAGGTCGGATCAATTTACAACGTTTACAGAAGACGAAGAAATGACTGCAGCTACGTTCACCTCCCTCCCTCACACCTCCCTCACCCGTCACCTCCCTCACACCTCCCTCACCCGTCACCTCCCTCACACCTCCCTCACCCGTCACCTCCCTCACACCTCCCTCACCCGTCACCTCCCTCACACCTCCCTCACCCGTCACCTCCCTCACACCTCCCTCACCTGTCACCTCCCTCACACCTCCCTCACCTGTCACCTCCCTCACACCTCCCTCACCCGTCACCTCCCTCACACCTCCCTCACCCGTCACCTCCCTCACACCTCCCTCACCCGTCACCTCCCTCACACCTCCCTCACCTGTCACCTCCCTCACACTTCCCTCACCCGTCACCTCCCTCACACCTCCCTCACTTGCAGCCTCATCTGCCCCCCTCCCTCCCGTGCTCCCCTCCAGGATCACTGCCAGGCCCAAAGAGGTGGAGGAGGTGCGGGAGGAGCTGATGTTCAACCTGCTTAGGCTGTTCTCCTCCTGCAGGAGGAGGTGCTGGTTGGAGGAACCAGAATGACGGAGGACGACATGGATGGTGCTCTGCTCTGGGAGGTCACAGCCCTGAGAGGAAGAGGAGGAGGAGGAGGAGGAAGGGTTAGATGTTGGTGACCCAGTCTGGTCTGATGTGTAGACAGACAGACAGACAGACAGACAGACAGACAGACAGGTAGACAGACAGACAGACAGACAGACAGACAGACAGTGACTATACATAGATGGTTGTTGCATAAATATAGAAATACCAGGTACATTTTTATTGCACATTACTGTTGTAGGTTGCATATAAAAAGTCATTCAGGCCCTTTCCTTTCTGTCCTCCTCCCCCCTCCTGATTGGTGGTTAAAGAGTTTGATGGCACGGGGAACAAAGGAGTTCCTCAGTCTATTAGTCCTGCACCTTGGGAGGAGCAGCCTCTTGCTGAAGGTGCTTCTCTGGCTGCTGATGGTCGTGTGCAGAGGGTGGCTGGCATTGTCCAGGATACACGTTAGTTTAGTGTCCTGCTCTCTGCTACAGCAGCCAGAGGGTCCAGCCTCGTGCCAACCACAGAGCCAGCCCTCCTGATCAGCTTCTCCAACCTGGAGAGGTCTGTCTTTGAGGTGCTCCCACCCCAGCACACCACAGCGTAGGTCAGGACGCTGGTGTCCACAGACTGGTAGAAGATCCCCAGGAGCTTTTTACAGATGTTGAAGGATCTTAACCTCCTCAGGAAGTACATCCTGCTCTGGGTCTTCTTGTACAGCTGCCCTGTGTTGCTCGTCCAGTCCAGCTTGCTGTCTAGCCACAGCCCACGATATTTATAGGTCTGCACGACCTCCACCTCCTCTGTTCCTATCAGAACTGGTCTGGGGTTGGGTCTGTCCCTCCCAAAGTCAATGACCAGTTCCTTAGTCTTAGAGGTGTTGAGCTGCAGATTGTTTTTGCGGCTCCAGACAACAAATCCCTCACCAGGCTCCTGTGTGACCTCACCTGCAGCGTGGAGGTGCTCTGCAGCTCCCTCCCAGCGAACAGAACCCGGAGCCGGTCTGGTCGGACCCCCTGCTGACTCCCCACCACCTCCTTCAGCTCGGCCACGCTCGCCTGCTCCTGCAGCTCCACGGCCACACCGGGGCCCTGGTTATAGCGGACAAACACTGACGACACGACACGGGGGGCAGTGGTTACTATGACGACCCAGCAGTTAATTACACGGTATGGTAGTTCAGTACATTAGAACTCAGTAGAACTCAGTAGAACTCACAGATCATTCGTCTCCTCGTCCTTCGTGTGTTTACAGTCTGCGGGCCGCGGTGCATTCTGGGACTGTCGTCATTACGTACGCGTCAGTCAGCTGAACTAAAGAACGCAGTGACGTCACGGAGCGCCACTAAAAGTGGGCCCGACAACTTTTTATTTCTTTGTTTCCAAACCGATCTGGACCGACGACGGACCGGGACCGGGACCGGGACCGGGGCGGTGATGGAGATCAAAGAAGGTGAAGAAGGTGAAAAGACAGGAAACGTATTCATCTGTCCCAGTGATCTGATTGGATGAGAGTCACGTGACGGTTAATGAGCTTAATGAGCCTCCTCCTCCTCCTCCCCCTCCTCTTCCTCCTCCTCCTCCTCTTCCTCCTCCTCCTCCTCCCCCTCCTCTTCCTCCTCCTCCTCCTCCTCCTTCCTCCTCCTCCTCTTCCTCCTCCCCCCTTCCTCTTCCTCTTCTTCCTCCTCCTCCCTCCCCCCTCCTCTTCCTCCTCCTCCCTCCTTCCTCCTCCTCCTCTTCCTCCTCCCCCCCTCCTCTTCCTCTTCTTCCTCCTCCTCCTCCTCCCTCCCCCCTCCTCTTCCTCCTCCTCCCTCCTTCCTCTTCCTCTCCTTCCTCCTCCCCCCCTCCTCTTCCTCCTCCTCCCTCCTTCCTCTTCCTCCTCCTCCTCCCCCCCCTCCTCCTCCTCCTCCTCCTCTTCCTCCTCCTCCTCCTCCCCCCCTCCTCTTCCTCTTCCTCCTCCTCTCACCTTCCCTTCCTCCTTCCTCTTCCTCTTCTTCCTCCTCCTCCCCCCCCCCCTCCTCTTCCTCTTCCTCCTCCTCCCTCCTTCCTCTTCCTCCTTCCTCCTCCTCCTCTTCCTCCTCCCCCCTCCTCTTCCTCCTCCTCCCTCCTTCCTCTTCCTCCTCCTTCCTCTTCCTCCTCCTCCTCCCCCCCCTCCTCCTCCTCCCCCCCCTCCTCCTCCTCCTCCTCCTCCTCCTCCTCCTCCTCCCTCCTCCTCCTCCTCCCCCCTCCTCCTTCCTCCTTCCTCTTCCTCTTCTTCCTCCTCCTCCTCCTCCCTCCCCCTCCTCTTCCTCTTCCTCCTCCTCCCTCCTTCCTCTTCCTCCTCTTCCTCCTCCTCCCTCCTCCTCCTCCTCTTCCTCCTCCCTCCTCCTCCCCCCTCCTCCTTCCTCCTTCCTCTTCCTCTTCTTCCTCCTCCTCCTCCTCCCCCCCCTCCTCCTCCTCCTCTTCCTCCTCCTCCCTCCTCCTCCTTCCTCTTCCTCCTCTTCCTCCTCCTCCCCCCCTCCTCCTCCTCCTCCTCCTCCTCCTCTTCCTCCAACAGACTCAGACATAGAATCAACTCTTTCAAAGGTTTATTACAAAATGAGACAAACATGTCACTGGGTTTATTTTCTATCTGCAAACACGATACAATGACGACGGAGCTTCTACCTGCAGCTGAAGCTTCACTGGAACCAGAACCAGAACCAGAACCAGAACCAACATGGCTGGACACGCTAAACTCTGCTGAGGAAGGAACGAGGACAGCTGCCACCAACATGAACATTTTATCCTGGAGACGTCTCCTCCCAGCGCCGCTTTAAATCGTCTCAGACTCAATCAGCGTCAAACTCTAACGTCTCCTCCGTGGTCTTTCCGTCAGACGTCTCCTGACGTGTCCCCGTCTCCTGACAGTTTTAACGTGTTGTAACAAACTAATTTCAAGGCTTTAACTTTGAAAATCTGGACGTCTTTGTGTCTGCTGCTGATGATGATGATGGTGGCGGTGAAAGGATGAAGGGACGGAGCTGCGTCCCGGCCTCTCGCTCAGGTTTGTTGTGTGCGTGTGTTTGTTTTTTTTGCGGTGACATTTAAATACATTTATATTTATATATTACAACATTGTTCCAGATTCATAAATAAGTAGTGCAGTTTCCCTGGAGCTCCACCGACACCACCACACCCGCCACGACAACAACCCGCCCATCGGTCGTCATACGCTCCTGGACTAACAACTACAAACATGGCCGACTGGCAACAGGTTGTAGTCCTCAGGCAAGTCTGCACTGAACCTTTTAAAAAATATCAAAGTTACAACACAACCAATCAGAACATGGTGCCAATAAGAACTTCCACCAATCAGAATCAATTAGGGAGTAAATGGGCGGGGACAGGAAGTAAAACATGGAAGAAGTGATGGAGACCTGTCCGGAGGTTCACACAGAAACAGGAAATAAAACATTAAATAAAACAGGAAGTGATGGAGAACAGAAAGAAACAGAAAGTCTCTGAGTTCTGGTCCAGAAACAACAATTTAGGTCCAGATCAGATCAGCTGACGTTTAATGATCGTTCATTAATTTGGAACTAAACGATGAAAGCCAATGTCAGCAGCAGTTTTTGATTTATTGGTCACATATGAACTCAGAGTCACTTCCTGGTGTCTGATCATCTTCAGACAGTTAACTGCAGCGAGGACTCAGTTTCCCGTGATGCTCTGCTCTGACGGACAGGTCCCGGGGATGATGGGAAATATGTAGAAACAAACACACGAGCGTCCATGTCAAACAGGTAAGGGGGCAGGGCAGAGTCCGTCCAATCACAGTCAGCTGTGACCAAATATGGACATGACTGTACGCGGAGCTCCCCCGACCATACGACCATATATGGATGTCCTGCTGCCACAGAGACCTGATCTGTCCCTGCTGACCCAGTCCAGAACCAGTCCAGAACCAACCCAGAACCAACCCAGAACAGGTCCAACTCCAGCCCGTAGCGTGGCGCCATCACTCGGAGTCTGACTCCAGCGGAGCGGTCTCATCCAGGACAGGTCTCTTCCGACGCTTGCCGGTGGCGGCGTGCGCCCGCTGCTCCTCCTCCAGGTGCGCCTTCTTGTGGCGGGAGAAGCTAGATGAGTGCATGAAGGTCTTGTTGCAGGCGGCGCAGGTGTAGGTCTTGGTTCTAGCAGTGGGGAGTCCGGTCTTGGAGTGAAGTGGCTTCTGGTGATGCCCGTCCTCTGCCCTGTGGGTCTGCTGGTGTCGCGCCAGGCTGGAGGCGTGGCTGAACCTCTTCCCACATTGGCTGCAGCCATGGCGACCAGCTCCTCCCCCTCCCCCGACCTCCTCCTCCTCAGACGCGGCAGGGCCACGTTTGGCGGTGCGTCCTCCCCTGCGGCGGCGGTTCTTCTTGCAGAGGGTGTAGAAGTTGGGCTTGTCTCGGGAGCAGAGCTTGAGGCGAATCTTCAGGTCGGACGAGGTCTCACTCAGGTTCTCTTTTCCGGGGGTGTAGTTGTCCAGCAGCTCCTTGACGTGGGTCACCTGGTGCTTGGACAGCTGCGTGGACGTCCTGAAGCTCATGTCACACTGAGGACAGGCGTAGAACTTATCGCTGGCCTGACTCGGAACCATCGTGGTCGCAGCGTGCTGCTGTCTCTTGGTCTTTCTGTTCTTGCCGCTGGCCTTGAGGGAGTGGCGCAGGGCGGCCATGTTGGGGCTGAGGGCGACCTCCTTGGGGATCCCTTTGCCTTTCTTATGGATGAGGCGATGGCGTGACAGGCTGGAGCTGTGATTGAACTCCTTCCCACAGATGTTACAGGGGTGGATGCGCCGCTTCCCGTGCAGCCGCAGGTGACTCCCCAGCATCCTGACAGGTGAAGACAAACAAGACACCTGGTTAGGGTTAGCTTAGCGACTCATGGACAGCACTGACTAAAGACCTCTGGAGTCTACCCCACAACAACGAAAACTAAAAACTAGTTCTAGGTGTCCTCTGTCACCAGTCCCCTAGTCCACTCCCTAGGTGTCTTGGTGTCCTTCCTGTCCTATCTGGTGTCTCACATTGTCCTCCAGGACACACCGCTGTCCCCATCCTTGAAGCCATCTATAATCTGCTGGTTTTCGACTAATGTGATGGTTGGTAGTTCAACTCACCCAAGTGTCCACGGGCAACACACTGAACCCAGTATCAGAGGAGACATCTCCCATCATTAATGAGACTATTTCAATGTGTTCCTTATAGAGGACATTTGTCCAGAGACTGGATCAATAGACGGAACCATTCATCAACTCAGACTAGTACCATCTAAATGTGTTGGACCAGAACCAATGAGGGACCGGTAGTACCTGCTGCCTTTGAAGCTCATGCCACAGTGGGGGCAGGTGTAGCGGGCGTCCTGGTGCGTGGGGTCCAGCGTCCTCTTGGAGGGCGGGGTGGCGGCGGCGGCAGCAGAAGTCTTCCCGGTGTGGGTCTGCTGGTGACGGTACAGACTGGAGGCGTGGCTGTAGCACTTCCCACAGTAGCTGCAGCGGTACTGCCGCTCATCCAGCTCGAAGTCTGCCTGATCGGAGTCGGCCTCGCCGTCCAGCTGGCTGCTCCCTGCCTCCACCAGCACCTCCTGCTCTTCCTCAGCATCATCCTCGTCCTCGTCGGAGTCCGTCTTTATCTCCACGCTCTGCTCTGTCACCTCGCAGGGGTATACCTCCTCGTAAGGCGCGAAGAAGGCCTCGTCCGTCTCAATCTTCAGCTGGTCGGGCGTCAGGTCTGACGGGTCTTCAGAGTCCTTCTTCACGCAGGAGATGGTGAACTTTGAGCCGACCTCCGCCCACTTCACCACGTACTCGATGGGCTGCGTGTCCAGCTCCACTGTGATGAAGTCGGCTCCCAGGGCGTCCGACTCTGACACAGCCAGCTCCGTCTCAGAGTCCTCCATCCTGATTGGCTGAACCCAGGAGACAAGAGAAGAGCTTCTGAGGAGCTAGAAGCCTGGGGAGGAGGAGGAGGAGGAGGAAGAGGAGAGAGGAAGGATAGATTCATTCATCACCAACAAAAAAAAACAGATCAGAAAACCCTGAGACGCTTATTTTAGTTATTCTTCATTTTATTTAACATCATTAAACATTTAACAGGACAAATATCCACCGCTTCATTTATTGATTCATTGACAGAATATATTTGATCTCAATTATAACATCTGAAACCTTTCTGGTTTAAAAGCTTAGGCGGTTATCCTCCAACAGTTTAACACGAGTCTAAACCCTAAAGACTACGTCCAATCACACGTGAGCAGCGTCAACTACTACTTCAGATTCAGAGTACTGCAGTACACAGACACCATAACCCACGTAGGCAATCTACACCTGTGTCTGTATCTCTGAACATCCTCAGTTAACCTTTCCTCCATGTGTTCCATCTGTATTGATCAAAACATCAATTAGAAAATGGGATGGAGAAACAGCTGGAAATACTAAAGAGGAAACATACTACGACAAAGTGGACCAATCACAGCTCTTGCATTGCTGCGGTGTGTGGTTACATTTCTGGGTAGGTGCACGTAGGCTTATGGCGTTAGGGTGTGGGTATGCTCTGCAAAGCCTAAACCTATTAGTTAGTGATGATGCTACAGGTCTAGGCTGCTGGGGGGCGTACCATGATGCTATAGGTCTAGGCTGCTGGGGGGCGTACCATGATGCTATAGGTCTAGGCTGCTGGGGGGCGTACCATGATGCTATAGGTCTAGGCTGCTGGGGGGCGTACCATGATGCTACAGGTCTAGGCTGCTGCTATAGGTCTAGGCTGCTGGGGGGCGTACCATGATGCTACAGGTCTAGGCTGCTGGGGGGCGTACCATGATGCTATAGGTCTAGGCTGCTGGGGCGTACCATGATTCTATAGGTCTAGACTGCTGGGGGACGTACCATGATGCTACAGGTCTAGGCTGCTGGGGGGCGTACCATGATGCTACAGGTCTAGGCTGCTGGGGGGCGTACCATGATGCTACAGGTCTAGGCTGCTGCTATAGGTCTAGGCTGCTGGGGGGCGTAGCATGATGCTATAGCTCTAGGCTGCTGGGGGCGTAATATGATGCTATAGGTCTAGGCTGCTGCTATAGGTCTAGGCTGCTGCTATAGGTCTAGGCTGCTGGGGGGCGTAGCATGATGCTATAGGTCTAGGCTGCAGCTATAGGTCTAGGCTGCAGCTATAGGTCTAGGCTGCAGCTATAGGTCTAGGCTGCAGCTATAGGTCTAGGCTGCAGCTATAGGTCTAGGCTGCAGCTATAGGTCTAGGCTGCAGCTATAGGTCTAGGCTGCAGCTATAGGTCTAGGCTGCTGGGGGGCGTAGCATGATGTGATAGCTCTAGGCTGCTGGGGGGCGTACCATGATGCTATAGGTCTAGGCTGCTGGGAGGAGTACCATGATGCTACAGGTCTAGGCTGATGGGGGCGTAGCATGATGCTACAGGTCTAGGCTGATGGGGGCGTAGCATGATGCTACAGGTCTAGGCTGCTGGGGCTTTCAGTCTTCATTGTTTACAGTTATCCACTCCTACCTGAAAGCATCACGGTGCCTATTAAATATTAAATCATAGCGGCTAACTCACCTGTGATACAACTGATGTTTAAACCGACAGTTTATTTATATTCATGGCTCTGGTTCTGGTTCTGCTTCTAGGTGCTAGGGTTCCGGCTGTTGATCAGACATTTCTTGAGTAGATCTCATCAACCTTCACATGAAGTGAAGGAAAACATCTTCTTCTCCTACTCCTCATCGACCAGAGGACAGACTGGACTCCACCTGCTGGAACGAGAAGGTACTGCGGGGGCTGCTGCTAGCATGCTAACTAGCCAGCATGCTAACTCTGTAATTTAAAGGACCTGCAGCTGTTCAATGCCTCTGATGGTCAGTGGATCAGGGTGACCTCTGACCTCTGATCTGTTTAACATAGCGCATCTGAGCCCCATCGCATCACGTGACCTCCGTTCACAGCGGCCGTCCCGCTTTGACGCGTTCACGACGCGTCACCGAACTCCGTTCATAAATTGGAGGTTTTTAGAGTGTCCCGGCCGGTCGGCAGAGCGCCGTCCGCGCCAGTACACTTCGGTTTTAAACGGGTTGTTCTTTGGTCCTACCGCATCTAATGGTTAAATACACCGATCGGTGTTGTATTTGCATTTAACGGAGACATAAATATCAAGTTTCTTTTCATTATGTCCGTGATTATTTGACTGTGAATAACCAGCCGAGGGCGGCTGCTCGCTGGGCATCCATTATTTAAGCTCGCATTTAGCCACTGTTAACGCTCAAATGTCCGCATGTCCCAAAGCCGAATTTATCTACACAAATATTTATTTCGAAGAATGCCTCAAATTGTTTTAAAAATATTTGCTGTTGGTGGCAAAACGAGAATGTTTAAAACGGTGTTTTTTTCTGAGTGGAGTTCCGGTGCTGTCAGTGATGAGGAAGCAGAGGTGGGATTTTCTCTTCCCGAAACTTATACTGTCAAAATAAAAGAACAAACGACGGCTTCCCGCGCGCCGTCCGGTTCTGGAGCAAAACCGGGTCTGGAGCCGGTACTCACCGAGATTTGGAGGCGGCGGAGCGGCGTTAAATGTCAAATCCACCGGCGGACACGGTCACAATAAACAGGAAGCAGCGGACGTGGACACAAAGCATCATGGGAAGAGATTAAATGGTTGCGGAGGACGGAAGTATGGCGCGCGGCCCTTCAGAATAAGAGCAGGAAACGTGACAGTAACATATAAAAATTAAAAACTAAATGAAGTAAAGTATAGCAGAGTGAATGTTGAGTAAAGCCAATAGAGCAAAGCATATAAATAAAATGATAAATGTTTCTGTAGAGAGGATGTTCCTTCACCTGGATGATCACTGCGGTGCTGTTACACCTGACAGTGTTTCTGTTATTTTGTCTACCCCACTGTCCAACACATAGATAGATATCAGTTTAACTGAGCCTGAGAGTGAATGAGTTACATCAGCAGAAAACAAAAAAGAAACCGAATTAAAGATTTTAAAACAGGTGTTAAATGTTTGCAATATATAAGAAAGTATTAATAAATAGTATTACAACATGATAACAGCTGTGTCAGTTATTAGAAAATACGCTGAACACCAGAAGACTGTTTTCGCTGGTGTACCTAATGAAGTGGCCATGTGCTCGTTTACAAAGTTTTTATTTTGAATCTTTCTAATTTCAGCAACTTCCTGATAATTTTAATCAAGTTGGCAAATAATATTATTAATAATAACCCTGTATCAATATTTATAGTTCATATGTCATATAAATGTTTGGAAAATTAATAGAATAGATTTATAAGTACTTAAATATAAATAAAACAAATATTTATAAATGTATTTGGCGAATCAGAAGCTCAGGAACAGAACCTGTAATTAAAATAAATATGAATGTTGAACATTTTGACCTGATCACTTTCATCGATCAGTGACAGAGGATGATGATGAGGATGATGAGGATGATGATGAAGATGACGATGAAGGGCTGTGGAGCGGTAAATTCTCCGGCCCGGTTCCGTCCTCCTCCCCCTGGTACCGGACCCTCGGTGCTTTCAGGGCCGTTGTCGCCTCGCGGCACATCTCATCCGGACGCATTAACGC
>SRSE01001028.1:0-14371 GCA_005024645.1 Planiliza haematocheilus
AAAGCTTCACTGATGTGAACTAATGATTCATTTTAAACAAACACTAAAGCGTAATATTCTGTCTCATGTGTTTGATCGTGTTCTCTTTGTTTACGTTTTACACAGAAATGTAGAAAATACTCTGAAGTGATGCTGTAACTTTCTTCCTGACGTCTGAACCAGGATCTACTTTTAGCTGTTCACACAAACAAACCTGTAATAAAGAGTTAGCTTATTTTATCTTTTATCCTGTTTTTTTCTTTTTATTCCTTCTTGTCTTTTCTTATATTTTCCTTCATTGTCCTATATATTTTTTATATTTTCTTATCTTTTACTTATTCTATTTTTTCATATATTTGTGTTTTATTTTTTATCTTATTAGTTAATTTTATTTTTATTTTATATTTTTGTTTTTTCATTTTTTCTCATCTTTTTCTTATTTTTACTTATGCTTTCTTCTATTTTTTCTATTTTTTATTTATTGTTTATTCTTACATTATTTCTTATTTTATCGTTTTTTTATTTTTAATTATTATTTATTATTTATTTTTATTATCTTTTCTAATTTTTTATATTCTATCTTTAGTTTATTTTATTTTTTTCTAATTTTTTCATCTATTCTTTTTATGTCTTTTTTTATTATTTTTCTTATCTTTTAACAGACACTAAAGCGTAATATTCTGTCTCCATGTAAATACTCTGAAGTGATGCTGTAACTTTCTTCCTGGAGTCTGAACCAGGATCTACTTTTAGCTCTTCACTTATTCTCAATAAAATACCAAAACAGGTACAGCCACAAGGCTTCGGGTTAAGGGACATTTACAGTGAGGATACGTCCCAGCCTGTGTCTTCAGCCCCAGGTAGAAGTGGTGGGGGTCCAGGAAGCGGGCGTTCATGCTGTGGATGACTCTCTGTCGGACGGCCAGCGCCCGTCGGTGCAAAACCCTCAGAGGAGTCTTCTGGTCCAGAGTCAGATCCTGAAGAGACAAAAAGACAGAATCGTGTTTTTGTTGGTGGACCACTCCTGTCGTCTTCAATCTGTCTGACTGTGGATTATTTGTGGCTTCCAAACTCTTCAGAGATGCTTCTGGAACCTTTTCCAGCCTGATGAGCAACAACAACTCTTTCTCTGAGCTCTGAGACAAAGCTCCTTTGTCCACAAACATCAGACTGAGACAATGAAACTAAACCAGGACCTGAACCAGACCTGAGTCTCATTACTCCTCTCTGATATGTAATATTGGCTCATTTAATCTGATAAAGAGGCCGCCGTGGCGTGGCGTGGTGGTGACCTTGATGTCGTCGATGAAGGCGATGTCTTCCCTCTGGATGGGTTTCTGGGTCCAGACCAGCGCCGTGTAGGTCTTGGTCTTCTCCTCCTCCCCCTCCTTCATCCGACTCATGGCCTCTCTGTGGATCAACACGCGTCAGTGAGGCCTCAGCGTTATCAGACGCTTTAACATCCACAGACGCTCTCGTCTCGTTCTCACCTCGAAACGATCTGCAGGTCTCTCACTCTGATTTTGTCTGAAGATTTGTTGATGGTCTGAAACAAAAAAAAAAGAAACTTTTAGATTTAATTAAAATATATCTTGAAAGCGCTTATCTTTTATCCTGTTTTTTTCTTTTCTCATTTTATCTTCTTATCCCATCTTGTCTATTTACTTGTCATTTGCCATCATATTTTCCTTATTTTTTCCTTATATTCTTTATTTATTTTTCTTATCTTATATTCTTTTTCTTATTTCATATTTTATTATTTTATTACATTATTTATTTTTTTATCTTATTTTTATTTCATTTTTTATTTCTACTTATATTTATATAGTTATTTCCGTATATTCCTTTTCATTTTTAATTGATTTTTATTTTTTATTTATATTTTTCATATATTGTTTTGTTTTCCTTATTTTTCTTACATTTAGTTTTATTATTTACATTATTATTTTTTTTTATCTTTTTATTTTATTTCATTTCTTAATTACATTATGTATATATTTATTTCTGTATATTCTTTTTTAATTTTTCTTATTTTTATTTATATTCTTCATATATTCTTTCTTTTGTTTTTCTTATATTTCTTATTTTTTATCTTTTTATTTTATTTCATTTTTGTTATTTATATTTTTTATATATTTATTTCTGTGTATTCTTGTTCATTTTTTTATTTTTTTCTTATATTCATCTTTATTTTTTCATTTGTTTTTATTTTTCTTATTTTTTATTACACTTTATCTTTTCGTTACTTTTGTCCTTATATTCGTTTTTCTTATATTCTGTCTTATCTTTTTTATTTTTATTTAATTTTTTTTCATTTTTTTATTTTTTTTTTATCTTTTTATTTTTCCTTATATTCTTTATCTTTTTATTTATTTTCATTTATTTTATTTATTTTTTGGGGCAGTATCTCAGGAAACGTGCTTATTTATTATTTTATCATTTAATTCTTTTGGGGCCAGCAGAGAGGAGTTTTATTTAAACCCGTTCAGTCTGGAAGCAGAAAGAAGCAGATGTGTTGCTGCTGAGCTGATTGCAGCAGAGCTACAGCTCCTGAGATGAGACATAAATTTAATCCATCACAATAATCTGGTGGATGAGAGAGAAATGACGTTAATGGATTAATGGGTTTTCTTGGTTCTCAGATGATGAACGTTGATTTTGTGGTCTAAACGTTAATGGAGACGTCCAGCACCTCCTGCTGCTGCTTCATCTGGATGTCGCTGAATCTGGATCTGTGAGGATTCAGCAGCTCCATGGCGAACGGTCGTCCTGCAAAACAACGAAACGTCAAACGAAACGTCAAACGAAACGTCAAACGAAACGTCAAACGAAACGTCAAACGAAACGTCACAAATAGAGACGAGAAAAATGATTTCAGCTTCTAACCCGTTTCCTAGAGTGCGGACGTCCACGTCTTCTCTGCCGGACGAGGAGAAATTAAATCCTGTAACACGGGAAATAAAAAGAGGAAGAAGAAGAAGATCAGTCAGAGTTTGAATCTGTGTCCAGGTTAAACGTTTCCGTTGTTTAAAACTCTCTGACTAAGGAAACCTCAGATTTAACTCCCTCCTTCATCTGTTCATTCCTGCTTTTAACTTTTAATCATCTGAAGCCAGCCAACCATCGGCCTCAGGAGCAGGTTCATGTAAACTCAGCGTTTCTAAGACGTCATTTCACATGTCCGGACATAAAGGCCGTTCCTCCTCCGCGGCGTGAAGCGTGGACTCACCATCGGCCCCGAACGCGGTCAGGATGGGCGCCGCGATGAGCTCCTCCACCGACGACTCCATCCTCCTCTCGCCGTCGATCACCCAGGGAGTCTGAGGAAGACTGCGGCAGAACTTGTTGTACCTTCCTGGACGTCAGGAGCAAGAAATCACAGATTAGGATTATTCACACGGGACAGGGAGAACACGCAGAAAGGAACCAGTCGGAACATGAAGGATTAGAACCCAGAACCTTCTGGTGTCTGCGAGGCATCAGTGCTAACCACTGTGTCGTCTTTATTTAACATTAATCTGAACTAAATCTGTTTCTAAATCAGCTACAACTAGTCCTGTAGTAAAATGTCTGAATGTGTCGTTGGAGTACCCGCTATGAAGACGGACACGTGGAGACACTGGACGTCCTGAGGGCTGCAGCTGCCGGTCGGCTGCGTTGGAGGACAGGGGTAGTGTCTGGAGAAATAAGAATAAAAACAAATAAATAACGAGCAAAGGGATGGAGATGTGACGTACAGGTGGACGTGAACTCACTTCAGAAATCTGGCGTCAGATATCTTTTCCAGAGCTTTGACCACGGCCATCCTGGTGAACACAGACTGAGGAGAGGACAGCAGAGACACAGCTGACTCTAAACTCATCTACGCGTCTCTGTGGCGCTGCAGCTTCTCCATAAAATACGATTCAGTGTGATCAAACGTGGCTGCTGCTGCCAGAATGAATGAAAACCTGGGACGTAGTTCAGATTATTTAAAGTCTCCTGTCATCTGGTCTCTGATGACGTCTCTAAACAGGTCACATACGTACAGTCTGTATAAAAACAAGCAGCACCTCAGCAGCATTTAATAGTCCTGTTAGATGGGACAGCGTAGCAGCTAATAACTTTATCAGATAGTTACCTGCTCACGTCGTTCCTCACCTGTTTGTTCTTGGTGGGTTTGAAGCAGTCGGGACACGTCGTCGCTCTGGAGGAAGAACAGAAGGTCAAACATCATCTTCATCATCTAATCATTACATCTCCTCAGTCCTAAAGCTCCACTCCTGTCACAGCTCATCACCTTGTTCCTGTTTGACTTTCATTTGATGGTAAAGACTCCGCGTTGGGACGTATAAATATTCACAGTTTGTTTATTTGGAACAAATCACAAAATATGTCACAGAGGATTAAGAAAGGTGCGTTTTGAGCCAAATAAACAAATGAAATGTGGATGTTTTGTTCCAGACTATACGACCTGTTGCGACGTTTTTACTCTTTTTTTTATTTATTTAGAACTACACAGACGTTTGTTTTTTTCTTCTACATTTATGTAAAAGTGAAATCGGAGCCTAACGAGAGCTCAGGACTCACAGGAAGTGGCAGTCGGCGTCCGTCTCCGAGTGGGTGAACTCCACGCCGACCTCGAACGGACTCTGCAAGAAATCATTCCTTGAAACAAACGCGCGGCCTTCAAGTCAACCCAACCTGACAGCAGCATCCCCTCCCCTTCGCCTACCCTGGTAACCACGGCGACGCCTCCCAGCTCCTTGGAAACCAGGCCCTGCATGATCCACTTGAAGGCCTCCTTCACCTGGATGACGTCGTCCTTGTCCTGCACCAAGCCCTTCTCTCTGGAGGGGATGAAGGCGGCGCGTCAGTCAAACACACACACACACACACACACACACACCCACACACAGACACACACAGACACACACAGACACACACAGACACACACACACACACACACACACACACACACACACACACACACACACACTTACCTCACTTCCTTCTTCACGTGGAGCCAACAGGAGTGCTGCAGGAATTAAAAAAATGAAAGTGGAAGCAGGTTTTACTCCTAATCGAGTAACTATAAGTAAACGTTGGGATTACGTTGCCTCACACACACACTGACCTCTCGTACACACAGCTGAGCAGGCAGAGAAACAGACAACACAGCGTGTCAAACTCATATTTTTCTGCCTTCACCTTTTCCGCCATCTGTGTAAACACACCAGAAACAAACAGGTTCAGGTCAAACTGAACTGCTGTCACGTTAACATTTTGCAGCACACACACACACACACACACACACACCTTAGCAGCCTGGACAGGGCCACAGTGTTCCTGCAGGACTCCCAAACACACCACACACACGGACGACCCCTCGTCCTTCGGTCTGGCGGCGGCGTCTCCCTCGGACACGCCGGGCTCCAGCTTAGCTCTCTTACTGGGCGGGTCGTCAGGTGTTTCCTGTCTGCTGCAGCTTCAGGCTTCACGCTCGATGCAGCTGGATCCGGACATTTCCCATTTTCTGTGTCTGCGGCGAAAGCCTGGAGCTCCTTGAGCGTCTCCTGTGTGAGATGCACGTTTAAACGTCTCGCACACAAACTGAACGGGGACAGAGGGACACGTCTGCGCCTCCTGAACACAGCCCTACCTGTGGCGGCCGTCGGTAGGCGGCCTGAACGCTCACACAGCAGAATCTGAGGACGCAGCGAGCGCAGCAGCCAGCGGACAGCAGCTTCTGGACGATGGGTTTGTCCTTCTCCTTCAGCGGCAGCATGGCTGGAGGCTGCAGGAGGAGGAGCACATGCATGCATGCACCGATCAGGCATAACATTATGACCACCTTCCTAATATCGTGCAGGTCTAACCAGAGCTAGTGACTTTAGAGGCAGGTCAACACCTTGTGCTGTTCTTCATGTGTTTTTTTAGTTGTTAATAAAGTGTTTTTGTGTGTGTGTCTGTTTCAGGCTGTATCCTGCTTATACCCAACAAATAAGATATAATAATATAATAATACTTGCATTGTGAAGCAAAAACAAATTTTTTTAATTCTTCAGTAAAACAAAAAACAAGATAATAGTTGTAGAAGTTCCAGCCCCAAATAAATAAAACATAATGTATGATCATAATCTTAAATCACACCAGTGTAATCTAACCCACGAGCTCAAAACAACCGCTAATAAATCACGCTTTCTTCGCAGACCCTGCATGCTAAGCTAAGTTAGCTAACACTAAGCATTTAACAGTCACATTGTGAAAATGTGAACACAAACAACACAGTGTAATGAGGCTAAATACGCGGAATTAATTTACCGTACACGGAGCCGGTTAATCCCCTAAAATAGATTTAAAAGAAGGAAAGCAGACAGTTAGAAGTTATCATCATGTTCATCCAAACATGTTCTTCCCTTTACACACAGCGAACAGACAAAGCTAATCAATCCAAGACAGCGAAATAAAAAGATTTAGAGTTTATTCAACCAGGTAGAGACACTAAATGGGAAAGTTATTGTTAATTAAGCGTGTTAATATGATAAGGGCGAACTACTAACGTTTTAAACTACAAAAAAACGTCGTAAATGAATTCTAATACATCGGCAATTGACGCCTTTTGTCTTACGACGTCATCACCGAGCGCCGGGCAGTTTGACAGCCGGGTCCTTCTTCCTGCTGCAGCAACCGGTGCTCTGGAACCTTCTGAGTCCGGTCCGCGGCGACACCGTTAATCTGAGTCCATCCGACGCCGAACCGCAGTGTTTCAGCTCCGGGGCTCGCTCGTCCCGCTCTGAAGACTTCTCTTCATTTTTCCCATCGATTATAAAGTCGCGATGCCCGAAGCAATGGCAGCACCGAGAGTCTCAAACGGAGGCAAACACAAAGGAGGGGCGTATGTGGACCGCGACAAGCCGGCCCAGATTCGGTTCAGTAACATCTCCGCCGCCAAAGGTGAGATAAATTATATCAAACAATTACAAACCGCTAAACTACGGCCACAAATATCCCCTTTCCGGTTCTTTTCATTCAGTCTGGGCTGGACACGGAACCGTTACTCATAGCGTTCACAGTGTAGCAGAACCGGATCCGAAACCTCGTTTAGTAAAGTCCCAAATTAAATCAACTGTTCTCAGATAGAAATATATAAGACAGCTGCCCCAACGTTTGAGTAGGGTTCAATGTGTTTAAAGACTCTAACCTGTTCTGTGTATAAATAAGAAATAAATTCACTAATCTTATTAAAATAAACTTATAAATTTAGCCTCTTAGAGCTTAAAATACGCAGCAGCAACAAACAATGCGAGGCTAGAATTTGCAAAATTTTGCCTGGAGTTTGGTGCGCACTCCCTGCAAGATGCTCATGACTCAACACAATCGCAGCATTAGCTCGCTGCAGGCTATATAAGGCAATAAGCTAAGATGCTAATGTCCACGCACACTCAGAATGCTGAAGCAGACGGTTAATAGTTTACATACAGATTCTCATATTTTTAATATCGACGACGCAGAAAATGTGTAATTATGGGTTTTATTTCAAATAATCTGAATATGTGACTGATCTGATCCATCACTTCCTGGTTTGACAGCTGTTGCAGATGCCATCAGGACCAGTCTGGGACCAAAGGGCATGGACAAGATGGTCAGTAAACACTAATCCTGGCTTTGCTCTAACGTCCCCCAGCTCCTCGGACGTGCGTTTGGTTATTTTTATTAATTTGTTTATTGCAGATCCAGGATGAGAAAGGTGACGTGACCATCACCAACGACGGGGCCACCATCCTGAAGCAGATGCAGGTGCTCCACCCCGCTGCCAAAATGGTACGTTCCACACGGCGTCGCTTGTTTGGTCTGAACGCCGGCGCTTCGTTGGTTAACTCCTGCTGTTGTCGTTTTCTGACGCTGACCCGTGTCTCCTTCAGCTGGTGGAGCTGTCCAAAGCGCAGGACATTGAGGCTGGAGACGGCACCACCTCTGTTGTGGTGATCGCTGGAGCGCTGCTGGACGCCTGCTCCAAGCTGCTGCAGAAAGGTGAGAAGAAATCATTTAAATCCTGCTAGTCACGTCTGATCAGTTGATGGATTGTTTTGGCGGCGGCGTTAACGTGTCGTCCCGTCGGTCAGGCATCCACCCCACCATCATCTCGGAGTCGTTCCAGAAGGCCATGGATAAGGGCGTGGAGGTGCTGACGGCCATGAGCCGGCCGGTGCAGCTGAGCGACCGCGAGACGCTGCTGAACAGCGCCACCACGTCACTCTGCTCCAAGGTGGTGTCGCAGTACTCCAGCCTGCTGGCGCCCATGAGCGTGGACGCCGTCATGAGAGTCATCGACCCGGCCACAGCCACCGGCGTCGACCTGAACAACATCAAAATCATCAAGAAGCTCGGGTGAGCTGCTTTCCTGTTTGATGCTCTCAGCTGTGATTGTTTAAGGTTTTTAAAGCTTCTGTTTCTGGTGATGGTCATGGTTTTGTGTGTGTTCAGAGGGACCATCGATGACTGTGAGCTGGTGGAAGGCTTGGTGTTGACCCAGAGGGTGGCCAGCACCGGTGTCAGCCGTGTGGAGAAGGCAAAGATCGGCCTCATCCAGTTCTGCCTGTCGCCTCCCAAAACTGACGTGGGTCACCTTTATGTTATCATCATCACAATGAACAGGAGAAGAGATTTATTATCTCTCAGTACCACCACGTACAAACACCACCATGTGCAAAATCACAAGATGTCAACTAGACTTAGATTTATTTCTTCATTTTCTTAGTTGTTTATTAATATACTTAATTATTCTCTCAGAATAAGACAAGATAATCCTTCAAACATGCAATGAAATAGTTTCAGCTTCTACGTAATTTTCTACAAACATTTATTTGTTTGTGAGAGTCGTCAGGTTCCTCAAGCTTTTGCAAGAAACATTTTATATCGTCAAAATAAAAGCCTCTAATTATGATAATGTCCCGACTATTAAAAACGACTCTATGAACAAATTAAAGATTAAATAAAGAATCTACGTGAACAAATGAAACCAGTTTACAGTAAACAGTTGACTTTTAATCTATCTTTACCAGCCAGAGTCGTTTCCTCTGGGTTTGATCAACTCTCTTTAAGTAACTCTAAATGTCCGTGGTCTGAAACATCAGGTTTTAAAAAGTCACGGTAATTTAAAGTTTTATTGATGAACAACACGAGTAGCTTCTTATTTCATCTCATGCATCTATCGGGTTAAAGTACAGAGCAGGTGGAGAGATGCTTTCAGGAGCAATAGGAAGAACAGCAGAAGCACAACATGCACAAATATCTCTGATTGGTTATGAGACGCCGCTGTAAGGGAAACCCTGGTCTTTGTCAAAGCTGCTTTTCACTTCCTTTCTACACGCTGTCCATGTAAAATGTTAGTCAGGTTTAGTGAGTTTTAAAAGCTGCTCTCTTGTTGCGTTCGATGCAGATGGACAACCAGATCGTGGTGTCAGACTACGCCCAGATGGACCGCGTCCTGAGGGAGGAGCGCGCCTACATCCTCAACATGGTGAAACAGATCAAGAAAGCCGGCTGCACCGTGCTGCTGATCCAGAAGTCCATCCTCAGGTAGGCTGTCCATGCTAAGCTAAGGAGCCAATGAGCTAACGGTGTGTGTGTGTCGTTCTTTACTGACGACAACGTGTCCCGTGACAGAGACGCTATGAGCGACCTCGCCCTGCACTTCCTCAACAAGATGAAGATCATGGTGGTGAAGGACATCGAGAGGGAGGACATCGAGTTCATCTGCAAGGTGAGCGTCGCCACGGCGCTGTAGCGTCAATAGAGGGACAACAGCAACGACCCCCAAAACCAGGGATGGTTTGTCCCCCCTCATGTCTTCTGACTGTTTGTCACTAGTTTTGCATTTGACTAGGGTCAGTGTCTCTACTGGTAGCATGAGGTTACACAGGCAGTCAGTCTACTCCAGGATGAATCCTCAATACCAGACACTGTCTCCAGAGCATGGACGAGATTCCAGGAGACAGGTAGTGAGTCTAGGACAGCTGGACAGGAACATAGAAGGTCCTCAACCCGTGAGTGGGACCAGCGTCTGCTCTTCTGTGTGAGGAGGAACAGGATGAGCTCTGGCAGGCGACTGGGGTGAATGTCTCTGACCACACAGTCAGAAACGGATTTCATGAGGCTGATCTCAGAGCCCGACCTCCTCTACAGGGTTTCTGCTGAGTCATAAAAGTCTTAAAGGCATAAAAGGTCATGAAATGTCAAAGTCTTAAAAGTCCTAAAAGTAAAAAAAAAAGTCTTAAAATGTCTTACAAGGTCTTAAGTCATAAAAACGTCCTAGAGTCTTAGAAAGTCTTAAAAGTCCTAAAAAGTCATAAAGTCTTAAAAGCATAAAAAGTATTAAAATGACTTAAAAAGTCATCAAGTCTTAAAATTCATAAAAGGGTCTTAAAATGTCTCAAACTCTTAAATACGAGCATATTTTGCATCGTAGAGTCTAAATTACATTTAGTATTTTCCAGTGCGTCGGTGGCAGTAACAGTTAGTTCGTTCTGTGTAGTTCTTTATTAAATAAATATTAGCCGTACGCTGAAATTAAACTTCAAATGAGACCTGGAAGTGGAATCTGGTTTTCAGTCTGGTTTGTGACGTGTTGCTGCACCAGCTCTTACAGCTTCAGGTGAAACGGGGACATTATGGTCACATCGGTTAGCGTTTTTGTTTTGCCTCCTTCTGGATTCGAGTCGTCTTCTGTCACATGACCCACGTTTGCTAGCAGTATGCTTCAACATGAAGTAACAAGGAGACGAAGTGGAGGGAGGAAACCCATTAGCAGACCCTGTGCTGCTGCTGGTGCAGGGGGTCCTGGCTTCCATGCAGGTCGTTCTTGAAGGAGTTGATACCAGTGACTGTCCCTCACGCTCACCTGACCTACATTACATAGAACACCTCTGGGACATTATGTTTGGGTCCATCCTGCTCTGGTCCAGACGTGTCAGGCTGCTTATGGGGGCCACGTAAACTACTGAGGACCACTTTGAGACGAGTCTGCAGCCTCAGTTCACACTTTAAAAGTCTCCCTTTAACTTTCTGAGCAGTTCATTTAGATAAAAGCACTGATGAAGCCTCTGTTCTCTTCCAGACTATCGGCACTAAGCCCATCGCCCACATCGACCACTTCACTGCAGAGATGCTCGGCACGGCAGAGCTGGCAGAGGAGGTCAGCCTGGACGGCTCCGGCAAACTGGTCAAGGTACGTGTCTGTTCAGAGCTCCTGGAGGAGGCAGAGTCGATGCTGATTCACGTCCTGGTTCATTAAAGCTTTCACTGCTGCTCGTTTCAGATCACAGGCTGCACCAACCCCGGGAAGACGGTGAGCATCGTGGTCCGAGGGTCCAACAAGCTGGTGATTGAGGAGGCGGAGCGCTCCATCCACGACGCTCTGTGTGTCATCCGCTGCCTGGTCAAGAAGAGGTCAGTCATAGACACGCGTTGTTTGGACTCACTCGCCCTCTGACAAAGGCGCTCTGGCATCGGTTCCTCCTGCAGGAGCGTAACAAACAGAGGAACAGCAGCGTGGAACGCTCCCCTTTATTCGCTCCTGGTTGTTTTCAGCAGCTCGGCGAGGGAGGAGTGTTCACACATTTGATTTATTTAATGTCCAGTGTCTGAGTGTGACGTCGACGTCTCCTCTGTCCCTCAGGGCTCTGATCGCCGGCGGCGGCGCTCCAGAGATCGAGCTGGCCGTGCGTCTGGCAGAGTACTCGCGCACGCTCGCCGGCATGGAGGCGTACTGCGTGCGGGCGTACGGCGACGCCCTGGAGGTCATCCCCTCCACGCTCGCCGAGAACGCCGGCTTGAACCCCATCTCCACGGTGACGGAGCTGCGCAACAAACACGCGCAGGGAGACAAGATGGCCGGCATCAACGTGCGCAAGGTCGGCTCATGTGTTAGATACACCGATCAGCCATAACATTATGAACAACAGGAGTGTGTGTGTTTGTGTCGCTGTAAGTGATTGAGCCGACTGGTTGTGTCTCTGTGCGACAGGGAGGAATCTCCAACATCCTGGAGGAGCTGGTGGTGCAGCCTTTACTCGTCTCCATCAGCGCGTTGACTCTGGCCACAGAGACGGTCCGCAGCATCCTCAAGATCGACGATGTGGTGAGGCTCAGAACTTGTTTTTAAGCGTAAACCTTCAGTCTGTGGCGTGTATTTAAGTTGTAATAACGTGTGTTGTTTCAGGTGAACACCCGATAAGTCTGCACTGTGAGATCCGTCACTGAAGCTGCTCGTACCGAGGGATCAGAGGTCTCTGTCAGCGCACGTCTGTTTGGATTCAGCTCTAGTTGTTAACGTTACATAATTTAATAAAAAAACACTTGTTTTTTTGTTGACACTCCACCTCTTGCCTGTTTTTCTTGTTTTGTCTTGCAGTGAATTAAACCTCTGTGTCCTGATCCTTCAGATGATTCATTTATTGTAGTTTATAAAATCGTCTGGTCTTTCCATTGAGTCAAACAACAACCTGAACATTTAAGAGTCGCACCAAAGGAAACTAAAGCATTGTTGATAGCAATAGTTTGGAATTTGTTTTCTTGGTAAAACTAGTCCAAGTAGAAATGTTTATTGTCCTAATCAAAGGTTCTTAAAGATCTAAAGAGATAAAATACACATTTTAAAACCGTGTTAATTTTAGGGGATTTGCAGCAACACTGGGATTTAATTAAAATGAGTAGTTAAAGTGTAGGACTTTGTGCAATTAAGAGACTTGTGTCATGTCAATGTTACTCAAAGTTCAACAATTAATTAATTGTAGTCCAAAAATAGCTTTAAATAAATGATATATACAGTGTTGAAGAGAACTAAAGTGAACCTCAAATGAAACTACAATAATTGTGTTTTTATAGTAAAATGAGCCAATATACATATCAGTGAGGAGCTCCTCCATGTGTCCATTAGTGTCTCCATCAGTGTAATGAGACTCAGGTGTGGTTCAGGTCCTGGTTTAGTTTCATTGTCTCAGTCTGATGTTTGTGGACAAAGGAGCTTTGTCTCAGAGCTCAGAGAAAGAGTTGTTGTTGCTCATCAGGCTGGAAAAGGTTCCAGAAGCATCTCTAGTTTGGAAGCCACAAATAATCCACAGTCAGACAGATTGAAGACGACAGGAGTGGTCCACCAACAAAGATCACTCCATGATAGTCTGAGAGGAACCAGAGGAACCCAGGGGAACTTCTAAGCAGCTAAAGGCCTCTCTCTCATTGGCTGATGGTAATGTTGATGAATCCACTGAACAACCATGGTGTGATGGACAAAGACACTGCTCTCCAAGAAGAACATTTCTAAACATCATGTGGACAAGACAGAAGACTACTGGGACAATGTTTAGTGGACAGATGAGACCAAAGTAGAATAGTTTGGTTTAAATGAGATGAAGCATCAGAACCTCATCCCTCCATCAAACATGGGGGTGAAGCTAATGTCCAAGAACACAAGTGGTTCTACAAGAAAACGGTTAAAGAAGAACCAGATGAATGTTTAGGAACGGCCAAGTCAAAGTCCTGACCTTAATCCAAGAGAAATGTTGTTGTTGGACCTGAAGCAGCAGTTGATGTGAGGAAACCCACCAACATCTCAGAACTGAAGTGGTTCAAGCTGCTGGAGAACACTGATCAGCTGGTACCAGGAGGAGGACACAGCTGATACTGGATAAACAAGGAGGAAATTACTTTAGATATGAACAAATTCTTTTCAAATAATAAAGTATAATATTTCAATGTTTCGTTTGTTTGATGGGTTCTGTGTCTACTTTCAAGAGATGTCTGAAATCTGATGTTTTGAGTCATTTTTATGCAGAAATGTAGATACTTCTTAGTGGTATAATCGTTTTAAAATAATCAATTCAGGCGGGAATCTTTAGTCTTATTGACTTTAAAACCGTGAATATACTGATCTGTCAATAAATGATGCTTTTAATTTGTATGTCAAGTGACGTAATTTCCTCCCACTCTCTGTCGTCACTTCCTCCCCAGCCAAGCTTGTCCGTTGCTAGGGAGAACACCTGCTGCTTGGTTACCGTCTAACGGAGAGTCTCTACTAACTTATCTAATTTAATATTCAATAAAACATCAGTTTAACTTAAAATAAAAAGCAGATTCGGGTCCCAGGAGACCATGGCGAATGCTCACCGGACAAATGTCTTGGTTACTTCGTGTTTGAGAACGCCGGTAAACCCTCACACCAAAGCGCCGTTAGCCTCCTACGAGCGCGAGAGGGTCCTACCGTCCACCGCCACCGGACACATGGACAACCGGGACTACGAGAAGGAGGTAAAGACGGTTTAAACGGTGCCGGTGGAGCTTTTACACTTTATAACGCCTGGTTAAAAAAACGCTTAATGAGTTTAAGGGAAAAAGTCAAAAAAGTCAAACTTCA
>SRSE01001029.1:0-253115 GCA_005024645.1 Planiliza haematocheilus
AGAAGAAGGATGAGAACATGAAGAACAACAAGGATGAGAAGAAGAATGAGAAAAGGAATGAGAAGAAGAATGAGAAGAATGAGAAAAGGAATGAGAAGAATGAGAAAAGGAATGAGAAGAATGAGAAGAAGAATGAGAAGAATGAGAAAAGGAATGAGAAGAAGAATGAGAAAAAGAATGAGAAAGGGAATGAGAAAGGGAATGAGAAGAAGAATGAGAAGAATGAGAAGAAGAATGAGAAGAATGAGAAGAATGAGAAGAAGAATGAGAAGAATGAGAAGAAGAATGAGAAAAAGAATGAGAAGAAGAATGAGAAGAATGAGAAAGGGAATGAGAAGAAGAATGAGAAGAATGAGAAAAGGAATGAGAAGAAGAATGAGAAGAATGAGAAAGGGAATGAGAAGAAGAATGAGAAGAATGAGAAAAGGAATGAGAAGAAGAATGAGAAAAGGAATGAGAAGAATAATGAGAAGAAGAATGAGAAGAAGAATGAGAAAAGGAATGAGAAGAAGAATGAGAAAAGGAATGAGAAAAGGAATGAGAAGATGAATGACAAGAAGAATGACAAGAAGAATGAGAAAAGGAATGAGAAGAATGAGAAGAAGAATGAGAAGAATGAGAAAAGGAATGAGAAGAAGAATGAGAAAAGGAATGAGAAAAGGAATGAGAAGAATGAGAAGAAGAATGAGAAGAATGAGAAAAGGAATGAGAAGAAGAATGAGAAAAAGAATGAGAAGAAGAATGAGAAGAATGAGAAAGGGAATGAGAAGAAGAATGAGAAGAATGAGAAGAAGAATGAGAAAAGGAATGAGAAGAAGAATGAGAAAGGGAATGAGAAGAAGAATGAGAAGAATGAGAAGAAGAATGAGAAGAATGAGAAGAATGAGAAAAGGAATGAGAAGAAGAATGAGAAAAGAAATGAGAAGAATAATGAGAAGATGAATGACAAGAAGAATGAGAAAAGGAATGAGAAGAATGAGAAGAAGAATGAGAAGAATGAGAAAAGGAATGAGAAGAAGAATGAGAAAAGGAATGAGAAAATGAATGAGAAGATGAATGACAAGAAGAATGAGAAAAGGAATGAGAAGAAGAATGAGAAAAGGAATGAGAAAAGGAATGAGAAGATGAATGACAAGAATGACAAGAATGAGAAAAGGAATGAGATGAATGACAAGAAGAATGAGAAAAGGAATGAGAAGAAGAGTGAGAAAAGGAATGAGAAGATGAATGACAAGAAGAATGACAAGAAGAATGAGAAAAGGAATGAGATGAATGACAAGAAGAATGAGAAAAGGAATGAGAAGAAGAATGAGAAAAGGAATGAGAAGAAGAATGAGAAAAGGAATAAGAATGAGAAGAAGGATGAGACGAAGAATGAGAAAAGGAATGAGAAGAAGAATGAGAAAAGGAATGAGAAGAAGAATAAGATAAGATAAGATAAGATAGGACTTTATTCATCCCCGTGGGGAAATTAGGGCGTTACAGCGGCAGGAAACAGCAGTGCAAGATACAAGAAAGTAAAAAATAAAAAATAGAATATGGCAGACAAATGTGTTATGTACATAAAATATTTACATGTTGCATCAGAGGGATTCACAGTGTCTAATCTGAGTTGAAGCAGCCGATTTTTAAATATGTTTATGTCGAATGAGAAGAAGAATGAGAAAAGGAATGAGAAAAGGAATGAGAAGAATGAGAAGAACGATGAGAAGAAAGATGAGAAGAAGAAGTAGGAGAAGCAGAAGGAGGAGTGGAATGAAGAGAAGAAGAAGGAGGAGAAGAAAAGTTGGGCTAAAAAGGAGAGGCTGCCATTAAACGACCCAAGACGAGGCAACAGCAGTAACTGCTGGAATAATTTTCTAGCCCAGTACCAAGCTAATGTAAGCTGCATTACGTTCTGTATCGTACACTCGTGTTGTTGACTTGACAAAACAAGTCCCTGCATTTGGAAGACAGAGTTTCTGAAGCTTGGCTGTTGTGTTTAACTTCTCTCTCAGGACTCAGGACCTTTAAGAGCACATGTAGAAATGGCTAAATCCACCTTAGCACGTACCTAGATCCCAAACGAGCAAAGAACTATTTTATTTGCACAAGATTATATACATTGGTGTTACCTTCATCATAGGGCACTGGAAGGTAGGACAGGATTCCCTCCGACCACCACAGTGTGTAGCTGGAGACGGACAAGATGCACAAATTGAAACCTTCAGAAAACTTCCCACCCTGCTCGTTGCATGCTCTGCAGCCCGCACTGTCTCTTCCCTTGCTCCACATAACCTAGATTCGAAAATTGGCTTAGCCGGACCACCTACTGTACAGTTCCTGAATACATCATTCTTTTATTCAATGTGAGCAATTTGAGTGAATGCGCTTATTATGATTTTGTGTGCGATGTGCTTCTTACGCCAGTTTGAGTGGAGAAGTACAATGCGTGGCCGCCGAATTGAATTTAGTTCCAGCCATGCTAATTTCTTGGAATAATGACTGAGCCACCTTGGCCCATTGTGGCCATATAAACTAGTGGCCTGTAAAAGAGAGTCGGGACTTTTATGTAAGCGAGCAGCATGAATACACTGGGACTGGGTCAAAACTTAAAAGTCAGACGCAGAAGTTACATGTACAATGTGACATACATGTGCATATGTAGCAAATGCAGGAGTGATAGGACAAATGTTAAAGCATATACGCATGCACTGTGTCTGATTGTTGTATGTTATATATGTTTGATGACAATTAAGGATATCAATCACACGTAATTATTTAAGAAATTAAACGGAGGAAGCGGAAGAAAGGCTGAAAAACTAGCCACAATAAACATATTTTAACTCTGAGATCGAGTTTATTCTTCCAGATGGAATTATGTCATATTTCAGAAATCAGAGACAGCTGTGAATTACAACACGCGTCGATGATGGCCGACTAGTCTCACGTCTGAGTCTGCCGTGTTTCACTTATCTTGCACATACAACACGTTTTTCTTAAAGAAAAGATGACTATTGTCAGGAATGCAAGAGTCTCTCAACGTAGAAGAGAAAACTATACAGGGAAATGCATCCAAACACAGGAACGCTTCAAGTTGCACAGAAAACATCAGAAATGAACAAAACAGTTTCACTCACTTGGTGGAAATGACAGGGTTTGATTGAATTACATGTTATTAGGTACTATTATTCAAACTGGTGGGCTAGCAACAGGCAAGCACATGTAATGTGAGCCACACAGTAAAGAGCGTGGTTGTGCGCTAAGCTAAGCATACCTCACACATATGATTACATCTCAAGGCCAAAGCTCTACAACACTTGTCCGGCTAATTCAAAGTGACCACAAAAGCAATCTCATAAAGAACCAGCCATGTGAACAGGAGCTCTCACAACAGAGCTGTACTCTACATTATGAGCTTAAAAGGCCTTTTTAAAAACCTCAATGCAGGTGCTGGTCTTTGCTGAGTGATTTCCCACTGAGCTATTCAATCAGCACAGAAACTGACATGGAGAAATTACTGTATTTGACTTGCTGTGTACACAGGTTGTTTATTACTAAACTACATTTAGATGCAGCGAATTTTTTCCTATTTTGTATACTGAGGTGCAAGTATGCTCAGAAGTATACGTGTGTGTGTTTACCTGCGTCTGTCTTGAGCCAGGGCCATGGTGTTCCTCTGGTGCAGGTAGAAGTCAGTGGGCAGCTCCCACAAGTGCGGCTTAGACTCGGACGGCTGGTAGACTTGGAGGAACAAGTTGATGGAATCTTGCCTGTCAGCATCTGGAGGATTCATACGGACACACAGTAAATCTCCTTGATGTCCCCGTTAGCATTCCCAAATGGTGGATTTGAGCCATCTTGCCGGTGCATGACCCTGCTTAAGTTAAGAGCGGCTGAGATGTGTCAGTTTTTTACAAAAAAAAACAACAAACTTTAGTGTCATACTTAGTCCATCGGAAGATATTTAGCTCCAGTGGAGCGCCACATGTATCCATACAGTGGGAGTGAATGGGGCACCCAAACGCAGCCTCTAAATAACACATTATCTGCTGCAAAACTCATTAATTTCACCAATATTTTTTTTTGATACGCTAGTACTATTCCACACCGAGTCTGGAGTTACCTGTTATCATCATCGCGGGTCTGTAGATTGACCTACTAACCTCTGATCTGGATGATGTCATGAATGAGCGCTGCACACACCCCACATTGCTTGTTTACCTGTAATTTGCTACTGCTAGTTTTTTGCAGCATATTTTTCCGATTCTGAGGTTGTGGACGACGACTTTGTTTATGATGGACGTCCTTACCACTTTGAGCCAGAGTATACGGATGAGGAGCTCGTTGAAAGGAGGATGCGGAGGCAGAGAGAGGAACAGCTAGCTAAAGAACAACAAACCACTGAACGTCCACGAATAGATAACAGGTAACTCCAGAATCAATGGGGAATGGCACTAGCGTATCATAGCAAAATATTGGTGAAATGAACGAGTTTCACAGCAGATAATGCATTAGTTAGAGGCTGCGTTTCGGTGCCCCATTCACTCCCACTATATGGATGTATGCAGCACTTTTGAACAGCTCCAAATAACACCAAAGTTATATGCGTGAATAAGAATTGTATTTTTTTAATTTTATGCCAGAAATAAGGTCCAGGTTGTAAAACAATGGTAATCTCCTTTAATTAGGCATAATTACACTAAATGAGGTCTAGTGGGTTGACTCGCTTTTAAGGGCAGCCTCTAGTGGCCATTTGAGGAACTGCAGTGTTTGGGACATGGAATTTGCTGATTAAGTAAAATGTGAGTGAGGTGAGCTGATAATAAAAGAGTAGCAGTGCAAAGACGCTTACTGACAAAATATAAGTTAAGCTGAACTCAGTCAGGCGTGCGTCCTACTGAAATCAACAGGATCCATAGCAATAAAAAGTCTCCTAAAACACCACCCTACAACATGTTTGCCAATGAAAGCGTTAGATGAGATAATCTCCGCGAGTAGTTGTGTGTTCAGCATGTGGCACGTGTTTTGCATATTGCCCAGTTTGGTGCCATTTAATCCGTCCCCCAACTGTGAAGTCACATGCATGCAGCTCCAGCAGCACCGTTAGATAATTAGAAACTAAATTGGCTTGTATTAAAGCCTGCCACCAAGTCTTTTTTCTGGGTAATTTTCAGGCCTGAGATTCATTTAATTGCATCACGGGGCGAGAGTAATGGAAAGCTGTGCAACACAATTTCCAGACAAAAAGAGTGACATTATGTGAAAATGTGACATTAATTAAATGCACGTGGCAAAATGCGTTAATTTTGTCCAGCCAAATCTTTAAGTCATGTCTGCTCCTGCAATTCAAGGCGGCTGCAAAGTACATGGCAGCGTGTACTGCGTGTGTGTGTGTATTGGTGAGTCGAAAATATACCCGTGAGTCAGAGAGAAGCTGTCACAGTGCTTGGCAATGGTGTAAGAGAATGTGTCATTTAGTGTAAAATGAGGGAGGACGGTGTCTAAAGATAAAGCAATAAAAAGCTACATCCGATATGTTATAATGAACCGTGAAAAACAAGGTCTTGAAAACACTAAATGGAAAATAAAAACTGACATGTACACCGATCATTATGCCCATTATGACCCACTTCCTAATCCTCTGTAGGTCTCCCTTGTGCCTCCAAAACAGTTCTGACTCATGAGAGAATGAACATGGGCCTTCTGAGAAAAACCCACTCAGTCCTTGCTCTCTGATTCAGACTGAGGAGGTGAAGTTATGTTGCAAGGAGTGCATAGACATTTGTGTGTTCCTCACGCCCCAAAATGAACAGGAAGGACAATACAAAACCGCGTTGAAAGAAAAAGCACCTAATGGAGATGCTATGGCACGTTCACACCATGCACATGGATGACTCACCAACAATAAACACCACAATCTGGCTCGTGACAGAGTATGATAAAAACATCATAATGGTAGCTGAGAGGAAAAAAAAAAAAAAGCAAATGGATCCACGTGTTCAATGTGCTGTATATTTGGAAAGCCATAGCTTCAAATATACCCATTTCCTAGAATCCCAACAACAAAGCAAGCAAGTGCTAGCACAACCTCACGATAGGGACTACAAAAGTAGTTCCAGATAAATTCTTTGGTGATGCTTTCCTTTAAAGTAGGGACGCACAGAAAATTTTCAGTAAAAAACTTTTTTTGGCCGAAAGACTTTTATGACCGAAACAACACGGCCGAAACAGGATGTTGTGATGACGCAAGCAACAACCGCAGCCAGCACGATCTGTCGTGTGAACGTATATAAATATTATATAAAGACCCACTGATAGCAATTTGCAAAACGTGTGAAGCTGACTTTTCAAAAGACATGCATCTGCAAAGAATTTCTCCATGTCGGGTTTAATTTATCACCTGAAATCCAAACATCCAAGCAAGGAGGTTTCCCAGTGCCGGTGCCCATTACGTCAATCGCGATCGACCGGTAGATCGCGTGGGCCGTGCGGGTAGATCGCGTGCCATTGAAAAAAAACAAAACAATAGTCTAGTCACTTACCTGCTGCACTTCCAAAACAAACAGCAAGACAAACGTTCATCTTTTTGTTTTGTTTTTCTCACTTTTTGGATGTGTGTTGCCCGTTCAGCAACACACATCCAAAACCGTCCACAGCTTCAATTAAGACTACCGTCTTTCTTAAAGGGACAGCGCTATTTTTCTAAAGGTGCAGTGCACTCATTTTTCTTAATATAATATAAAATAAAAACAAATATGCTCAGTCTAACCGCACAGTGGGTCGATGCTGAGTTCCAGCTGCAAAAGCTTCTGCTCCATTACTGTTTCATGTACACATGAGTGGAGTCAAGTTAAACATTTTATTTTGAATTAAATTATTATCATAATTTTGTAAATGATTTATTCTTTGAAACATTACTATTAGTTTATGCAATTGCAATGCCTTGATTTGAGTGAGGTTAGTACATAGTCATAACCATAACTGTCATAGTAACTTCTTTCTGTGTTTCGGTTTCCTGCATTGGGTTCTTCATCTTCGGTTTCGGCCAAGAATTTTCATTTCGGTGCATCCCTACTTTAAAGTGTAGAATCACTATCTATCATGTAACCAGGTGACACAAAACTGACTGTATCGTTGGACCACTGATGAAAGTATTGTCATTCTTTTACGTTTGCGTCGTTGGTGTCTATATGCAAAATCTGACAGCTGATGGGTTTAGAGATTGCTGCTAATGCAAAAATGAACTTCTTCTACTTCTGCAGTTTCACATCGAAAGCATTCAACTTAGGCATCTTTTTTGTAGGATAAGATAAGATAAGATAAGATAGGACTTTATTCATCCCCATGGGGAAATTAGGGATTAGCGGATCATTTTGAAATACTGCAGGAAGTAATGGTGCAAAGCAGGAGCAGCGACAGTGAGCTGTAACATGAAGAGCGGCGAGCCTCCAGAGTAGCCAGATCTTTTCACCTGTAGACTTTTCGCTTGTGCAGCATGAAACCAGACCACGGATCATGCTCGCAGAATGAAGAACAATGTCAAGAATCGCCCGACTTCTTTATTAACACCCTAAACTGACCGGTGGTATTAAACTGTGTGCGACGTTACCGCTAGCAGCGACAAATGTCACCGCACCAGCCATGATTGAAACGCTGGGAGACTGGCATTTTGAAGCTGCAAGGTTGGAATCAGACTCAGCTACGTCGCTGTGACAAGCCGTCTGAAGAGCGGTGATTAGGTGGCAAGTCTAGTGTGGCGTAATAACATAGTGATAGGAAAAATCTGCAAAGCTTGAGTCCTTAGATGAGGTCAGGTTGACAGTAGACGGCAGATTGCCCTCTGACTAGAAGGATTTTTTTTGCTTTTTTATTCAGAGAGTCACAGTGCAACATCCATTTGGTCAACCTCTTCTCTCTTTCTCTCTCTGACATAGGGCGTATTTATTGTCTATTGTACTGGGTTCCTCTGTGTGTGTGTGTGTGTGTGTGTGTCTTACCTCTTGACATTTGGCTCTGGATAAACAACCTGCCTCTTTCCTGGCTCTTCTCTGCAACCCGACCAATGATCCCATTTATTCAAAATGACGCAAGCGACAAGCGAAGAAACTGCAAGGGGGTCGACTCAGTAGGTCAAGTGGCACCCCGTCCTCCACATGAATATCTGGCAGCCACAAACACTCGTGCACATCCCTCCGTCGCGTTTTCTGCCACACGCACTTTTCTGACTGCACACTGGGGTGCCGTTTAAAATGATTAGAAATCTGGATTGCAGCCATTGGAGTGCCACTATTACCGGTGATTGGTGAAAAAAATATCTTGGTTGCAATCCAAACATTTCTCCAGGTAACAACGCTGGAAATAAAATGTCCTCAGAATGCACCCGTTTAAAGGTGTCAACAATGTAATCAAGGGTTTACACGAATACACTGCAATTGTCATTAAACTTGCTACTCAGTACTCTCAAAATCTTCACTTAGCTACTTCTATACTTTTGTTGCAGAGGCTGTATAAAGTTGCTTTCACTTATTTTCCAAAAATCAACAACCTACAATGATCAGCCACAACATTAAAACCACTGACAGGAGGCGCGAATGACATTGATCATATCGTGACAATTCAATGTTCTGCTGGGAAACCTCTGAACCTGGCATTCATGAGGATGTTACTTAGACATGTAGCACCCACCTAGACCAGACCAGGCACCCCTACCCCATAGCAATGACACTCCTTGATGGATGGATGGATGGATGCAGCCTGGCACAGGCACAAAAACGGTTTAAGTACAACTCAAAAAAACAGCACAAGGCGTTGACCTGGCCTCCAAATTCACCAGATCCCAAACTGATCAAGTATCTGTGGGATGCACTGGAACAAGCCTGATCCACAGAGACCCCTCCCCACAACCCATAGGACCCAAAGGTCCCCACTAACAACCACAGGACACCCTCAGAAGGCCCATGTCCATTCTCAGATGAGTCACAACTGTTGTGAAGGCAACAAGGGAGACCTACACAATATTAGGAAGGTGGTCATAATGTTATGCCTGATCAGTGTATATTACTTGTTGATATTTATTTTCTTGTAACACACACCTGAGAAAGCGTTGCTGTAGTAGCGGGACAGCGTCTGCATGATGTCTTTGGAGTGCTGCGTCCAGGGTGCGATCTTGCGGTAGGTCTTGACCCGGTGGACCAGCTGGGAGCCGCCATACTGCAGGGATAAAGTGTCTCCGTGGTCTTCGTACAGCTCCTCAAACAGCCTGGACCGCACACGGAACAAATAAGAACACACATGCTAGCACAAGGCCAATTCTTGTCAGACAAAAGTAGGAGAGAGTGTCAAGACCTTTAGTTTCAAATTTGTTGAGTAACTGCTACACAAAAACAATTGAACAAACGCATTAACATCTGACAAAAAGTGTGGGAGCTTCACCTCACACAGTCCGTATCAAACTGGAGTTTGGGCTTGTCAATCATTCCCAGCGCGTAAAGTTGATAGGCCAACGCGCACTTTCCCACCATGAACTGGGCGGTATTGGTCCGGTCCAGGCAATCCACACAGTTGGTCCGCAACACACCGGTCTACAACAACAAAAGACTCACGGTGTTATGTCTGGGAAAAAAAGTTACGGCAAAATCTGAGCCCAGTTCGGAAACCCGAGGGTTCAGCCGAGGTATGATATGGAGAAGTACCCAAAAGTCACACCAAGCCTTAAAGGGGAACTTCAGTAGTCCCTCGCTATAACGCGGTTCACATTTCGCGGCCTCGCGGATTTTTTAGTGAAATTTATTTATTTATTTTTTACAGCGCATTGTTTTCTGCATCCCTATTGGCTAAGGGACAGCCATTGTCAATCAGTCTCCTCGTACGTTGTCTCTTGTACAGTACAGAATGCGTTCAGCTTGCTAAATTTACATATCCAGTATCTTTGATCGCTGGCAGTGTGACTGAAGTGCGGTATGTTTGCAAGTTATTGAGAAAAGTGTATAAAGTGTGTAGTGAGGGGTTTTTCAACCTTAAAACATTTATAATTATTGTAAAAAATAAAGCTGACTACTTCGCAGATTTCTCGGATTATATTTAGAACGTAACTCCCACGATAAACAAGGGACCACTGTACTGTTTTTTTTTACAACCTGGACCTAATTTTGGCATAAAACATGATCATTTACTCACCCATATAACTTTGTGTCATTTGGAGTCCTTCAGAAGATGTTTAGCTCCAGTGGAGCACCTGGTATATCCATATAATGGAAGTGACGGGTGCACCCAAACCGAAAAAATTACAAAATATTGGTGAAATTAATTCTTCGCGGCAGATAATGTGTTATTTAGAGGCAGCGTTTCAGTGCCCCATTCACTCCCACTACATGGATATACACGGATCTAATTATTGTCTGAACGACTCCAAATGACAGCAAAGTTATATGGGAGCATTTTCTGCCAGAAAATTCCCGTTTTAAGCACTCCTACAAGTGCTTGTGCCGTTTACTGATCCTCATCTGAAAACTAAGCCCTTCAAGCATTCGCTGTGAGGTCTCCCCAGCTCTGGAACTCCTTGACTGAAGAACCGAGGCGTGCAGAAGCAATTTATTTTAAATCCCTTCTTAAAATGTGTGTCATCACGCCATTGTATTACTGCCAACACTTCCTGTCTTTGAATGTTAATAGAATTACTTTACTGGTCACTTCATGTGAGATAAAGGTTATTATGAACCCTCTCCGGGTAAATGTTCTGGCCTAGTTTCTCGGCAGCAGCAATAATTTTCGGCCATCTTTTAAATAAATCTAGACAAAAGCTGTTTTCATGGCCTAGAAAAATCAATGTCCTGAAATAATATGCGGGTTTATTGCCTCTGATGACTCAGACAATAAACACTTCACCCAGTTTTTATTTACCGGTACCTTCCTATGTGCAAAAGCTGAAACACATTATCTAAAAAAACAATAACTGTCGTATACCTGCATTCGTCCACTCGACGTGATGTGTCCACCTACGGCTCCCCATCTAAAAAAAAAAAAACAACAACAACAACAGTGAATTGAACTAAGTGGGTAAATAGGTAAAATGATATAACCAGTTCTACTCTACTCCGGGAAAATATCCTAATTTTTACAGTGATCACCATTTGGAAAATAGTTTCAAAGCAGAGAAACACAGCACTTTAACACAATGAACCACATCAGGGCCGCGGGTTTAAAAAGCGGCATTAAGCAGCAAGAGAAGGCAAACTGGAAGTCAGGCCATTTTGCTGTACTGCATTTAGGCATTCAGCTTTCTGTAAGAGCCTCAAATCAAAGGAAAAAGCCTGACCGGGTGAGGAGCTGCAGCTCTCTCGGCACCTATTTGAGAAGTCTGCTAAAAGCTGCTGCTCAGCCCTGCACTCCCTGATATTTTACTGCTACTTTTACTGCACTGCTTTTATTTCACATGCATACATTTGTGATGTGTTATTCCAGGTGGTTTCTTATTGGTTTTTGTTTGCATACAAAACGACTCTGTACTTTGAAAGCTAGCAGCTTTAGATGGCATCCAGCTGTCACTAAAAGCGGCTGCTCTCGTATGTATGTGTTACTTTAAACCTCGATAAAAATTAAAAGGGAGTGTAACATAAAACGCAACCCGTAAACAGTTGTTATGGATGCTCGTTTGTGGTGTAAAGTAGGACATTTTTACTTGGAGGTCTACAGGGATCGACTCGATGTCGGAGTCACCCTCAAGTGGCCGAATAAGGAATTGCAGTTTTGGCACTTATGGATGGCTATATTTTCAAGATCCGAAGTTTGCCACCCGGGACGAACACTAGCAGAGAACGAGGAAATTAACCATTTATCAACATGATCTAAGGTGTTGTTTTGTGTTTTTTGCTTTAGAAATTTAAATCACAAAAAAAAATAAAGCGAAAAGAGCGGAAACACACCAACACAAAAAATGTGTCAAATCCTATTGTTGGTTAGTTGGTGACCTAGTAGAGTATTCTGATTACAATGAGGGAAAAGGCAACCAGAAAAGACTACCGGAAATCATTGTACCAGCCAAGAAATCGTCTATTCAAGCCATAAAATATTTATTATGGTGTCCGGTTTTGTAACCATGGCACTGAGCCTGGTTTTCAAATTGTCAAAATTTCCCAATGCACTGAATTTTAATCATGTTCTTTAAAGGGGCACTGCTGTTTTTTTACAACCTGGACCTTATTCCTGACATAAAATGCGATCATTTACTCACCCATATAACTTTTGTGGAATTTATCCATATAGTGGGAGTGAATGGGGCACCGAAACACAGCCTCCAAATAACTCATTATCTGCTGTGAAACTCGCTCATTTCACCAATATTTTGCTATGATACACTAGTGCTATTCCCCACTGAGTCCGGAGTTACCCCTTATCATCATCCGGGGTCTGTAGATTGACCTACTAATGCATCGTGTGCACCCGCGGCGGTCGGCTTGTGTACCTGTAATTTGCTACTGCTACTTTTTTGCAACATGGCTGAATATTTTCCGACTGTCAGGTTGTGGAAGAACTATAGCAGTAGCAAATTACAGGTAAACAAGTCAACAGGTAACTCCGAATTCAACGGGGAATAGCACTAGTGTATGTTAACAAAATATTTGTGAAATTAATGAGTTTTGCGGCAGATAATGTGTTAATTAGAGGCTGTATTTCAGTGCCCCATTCACTCCCACTGTATGGATATACGAAGATCTAATATCTCCCAACTGACAGCAAATGACACCAAAGTTATATGGGTGAGTAAATGATTTATTTTATGCCAGAAATAAGGTCCAGGTTGTAAAAAACAGTAGATTCTCTTTAATAAAAGCATGGCAAATTTAATGTTTTAAATTTGAAAATGCAAGATTTTGCCTTTAGTTTCTGTCTTTTTTTCGCACCAGATCAGTCCAGCGCTCTCATTCAACACTATGTGTTCTCTTGCAAACTCACCCTGAAAAAAAAAATACCTCTGCATTGTTCAAGGGACAAACATATACTGAAGAGTGAGTGCATCTCATCGCTGCATGAACTCGATGATCTGAGAGATTAGAAATATTCAATACGGATGAGAAGCGAGGCGGCGTTGTGTAATGCAAAGTAAAGGGTAATAAATACCGGCTGTGGCGTGTAGCTGGGTTACGTAACGTAATGGTAATGTTGGGTGAAAGTGATTAAAACATGCAGACAATGTAAAAATTGGGCTCTAGGAGCATGGACGGCAATCTACTCGGCTCGTTAGCAGAAACCTCTCCGCGACGCGGCTGCCATCGGGCATAATTTCCATTAAGAATGAATATCTGGAGTCTTTCAAAATTAAGCTGTGTCGATATTCTGCATATGCATGAATACAGAAATGGGGAACGCACTTGTCTGGGAAAACATCTGATGTGAAAATGTGGTGCTCCCCTCGCTCATTCTGACTGTTTCAAGATTTAACTGAATTCATTTTAGTATTCTGCGAAAAATACACCTGTGTACACAACTGGATGGTCCGAAAACCAGTCAGAGCATTTTTGTTTTACACAAGAATCAGCCCAACGGTGCTCACATGGCGTCACTGCTACTCTTTTGCCCATATCCACACAAATCCTGCCCAGATCTTTGCTGAGGCATTAAAAACTCGCAACGGAGTGATCCCATACCGAACAACGGGAAGTTCGCACGGGATTCCAGACTACAGGGATGCTGGTGTTTACGTAAAGGTAGCAAGTATTTAATTGAGCTTGCTCTGTTTTCACAAGGGGAATAAAAAAAGTCTCACCTGTCATCTGGTCTGAGGGTGTGACAGTAGAAGTCGGATCTATTATTATAGAAACCTGTTCTTTTGACCACGTTCTCTGCGATCATGCTCAGGCGGTCCAGAACGTTGCACAACTTGCTGAAAAAAGAAAGAGAAATTGGAAAGTTTAGCTACATTTCAGTGCATTTAATACGAGCTACACCTAAATTCTGATAGGTCCAGCCCAATAGCACAATTGCCATAGTGGTGCAAGGTTTTTCCACAAGCTTTCAAAGCTCAAACAGGTAAATCTAGCACACAGAATGGGATCCAGGTGTTAACTGGAAAGCAGTATTATGGCTGTGGCAATTTATATCTAGGCATGGAGGAACCTTGCTAGAATCGACAAGCTCTACTCTAATCTCACTAGGGTTTTGAGAGATATGTAATCTCCAGCTGTTCCCTTCAGGGGTCACCACAGCGAATCATTTGCTTCCATCTCGTCCTATCCCCTATATCCTCTTCTCTCGCACCAACTACCTTCATGTCCTCCTTCACTACACCCACAAACCTCCTCTTTGGTCTTCCTCTAGACCTCCTGCCCGGCAGCTCTAAGTTCAGTATCTCTCGACCAACATATTGTCAACCTGGTGTCTCTAACTTTCCCTCTAATGAACTCATTCCTGTTCCTATCCATCCTGGTCACGCCCAGAGAAAACCTCAACATCTCTGCTACCTGTCTTCCTCCTGTCTTTTCCTCAAAGCCACTGTCTGCACAAACTGATGTGTTTTAAAAAGGATCTTCAGTGATTCTCCTTGTTTTTTCTTTCAAAGCAAGCGACTTTTCATGGTGAAGAAGAAGAAGAAGAAAGAAGAAGAAGGACGAAGGAAGAATGAGGAAGAAGAAAGAAGAAGAATCAAGGAGAATCAAGTAGAAGGAAGAATAAGGATGAAGAAGGAAGAAGGACAAAGAAGAAGGACGAAGAAGGAAGAAGAAGGATGAAGAAGATAGAAGGACAAAGAAGAAGAAGGACAAAGAAGAAGAAGGACGAAGAAGAAGAAGAATCAAGAAGAAGAAATAAGAAGGAAGAAGAGAAAGGAAGAAGAAGGAAGAAGAAGAAGGAAAAAAGAAGCAGAAAGAAGAAGGAAGAAGGAAGAAAGAGGAAGAAGAAAGAAGAAGAATCAAGGAGAAGGAAGAAGAAGGAAGAAGGACAAAGAAGAAGAAGGACGAAGAAGGAAGAAGAATCAAGAAGAAGGAATAAGAGGAAGGAAGAAGAAGAAGGAAAAAAGAAACAGGAAGAAGAAAGAAGAAGAAGGAAGAAGAAAGAAGAAAGAGGAAAGAAGAAGACGAAGGAATAAAGAAGAATGAAGAAGAATGAAGAAGAAAGAAGAAAGAAGAATCAAGGAGAATCAAGAAGAAGGAAGAAGAAGGAAGAAGAAGAAGAGTTTTTAAGGTATTTAAAGTTTACTACAGTAGCACAACCTCTTGGTGTATCGGGCCATGTCCCAGGCGATGTAGTCGATGCAGTGCTCCGGAGGGAGGAATTGATTGAGGTTGATCACCGCCGGGAACAGCTCTTCGCTCAGAATCTTCTCGTGTTTCCTTTTTTCACGTTTCTGTGGCACAGCAGAGAGACACGTACACCGGGTCACATGTAACCTGTCCTCAAAGGCTGTTCAAATGTATAGACTTCCAGCCACTTCAGGAAGGCTTCAATGACTCTCGGAGGGGAGTCAGACACGTGAGGGATGGCTTTTCTCTTTGACGCATTTATCAACCTGTACTCTCGTCTTCTTCTACGTGATCTCAGAGAACAAGGAGCAAAGCTGCAAGATGTAATTTACAGAGCTGAATACATGGAACGAAGGACAGATGCTGCAGACAGTGATAGTAAAACCTTAGAGAAGACCTATACAGATTTTGTTTAACAATACAATCCAGCAAATTCTTCTGTGGCAAATTATGTGAGGAAAGTCAGAGCAGCCACTCGGGCCCGGCAACGCGTACGCTCCCCTCGCCGCTGCTTTCTAAGCACGAGTGTGGCACACGTGGAAATGCTCGCCAAAAAGCACACACACATTGTCCGCAGGTAGGAACCGGCGCACAAATGCCATGGTAATGCTGTAATCATGGTAATTGCGGGATAAGTGCAGCCACAGATCATGTGTGTGGTAACATCTGAGACGTGAGTGAACACGGACATAAAGGAGGCGACGTAAATTGGGGCTGCCATTTTTTTTTTTTTTAATGTATAGTTTTGCACAGTGAATGCTTTTTTTATTTTTTTTTTCTCGGTGCGTCCGCGGCGAGAGCGATCCTCGGCATTCAGATCAAACAGACTGTATCTGTGCAACGGAGTCGTAAAAGTCACTCACATGCCGGCCCATGTGCACTCTTACAGTCTGCGAAACACACCCTAAACCGCCATAAAACCGCCATACGACACATACGTAACGCAGGACAGGCGTGGACACGTCGGCGGCAGAGAGACGGACTGTCGTGGGTTTCGTGCTAAACTGACAATCCCTTCCCTCTGCCTGTCTCTTGGGGATAACAGCGAGGGCGTACCGTGAAGCAGGGGGTCCCCTCCTTTACACCACCCCCACCCCACCCGCAGCAAATTTCACATGGCCGCGGCTTGTGCGGACCATCCGAGGCCTGCGATTGGTCCCTCAACTCTCTGCTCCCCTTGTGAGTGGCAACGTGAGCTCACACAGAGTGCTGGAGAGGAACCGTCTAATGGTGATGCACGCCAGGATGAAAATAAAAGGGGAAACAGCTCATGCAACTGCTTCTTATTGTGTTTTTTTTTTTTTAAGCGTTTTATGAAATCCATACTTTACTATCATATGCATATATGTTTATTTTCATCCTAATAAAGAGCAGTTTAGTCGTCAACGGTGATTTTACAGTGGAGTACGGCAATGCTTCTCTTATATCAGCGCCCTGCAGAGGGAGATCAATATTCAAGGTAGCATGTCAGCTGCTAGTAATCACCTACCGCTTGGAAAACGCAACCATAATGGCTCCGCACCGACGACTACAGACGAAATCAATCAAGCGGCGGTCAAAGTGCCCCAAAACACCCTGAGGTGTTACAGTAGATAAACACCCGTTGAGGGATCCCACCCATTTTACCCAAACATACCTGCTAAAAAGTACGTTTTCTACATTCAAAGATGCAGAAAACGTATTTTCTTGTGCTTTCCTTTTCCTCCTTTTGATATAATTTCTCGTATTTAGTCATTTCTTTATCCTTCTTTGCGTAATGGTTCCTTTAAATTACATACAAATCCAGCCTGGGAACACCTTAGGAGTAAGAGGGATGTCTGGAACCCAGCAGCGCATTGATACCAGATGAATGGATGGATAAATACTGCATAAACAAAACGGAACATAAACTGGGTTACAAACTAAATACGAGCTGTGCGGGTGTACAAGTTGGGTTGGGTCCTGTGAATGTGAGTGCATTCTCGTGATATCAATGCCAGCGGTTTGGTAATAAATTTCTGTAGTTTTTGTTGTCGACACAGCTGAAATGAGCATCTCAAAACGTTACCTTGACCAGGTTGAGGATGATGATGGGCGAGCCAAACCGCTGCAGCATCTGGTCAAAATGGAGGGCAGCTATATGGGCGTAAGGGTCAGCTTGGTCCACTGTAAAAAGAAACAAACAAACAGCATGTGAAGTGCTGCAGAGCTGCGCAGAGCAATCGGCAACGTGACTACAAGGCCAAGCACGCAGGCGGAGTCATAAAGCTCTATCTTCCGCATCGAGGAGACCAACGAACCCAGCGACAGATGGCCTGATGCTCTGCTGGGCGCCGTTCTCGACGTCACAGGGTCAGTCCGAGATCACTTGAAGTGACAAAAGACAAGCAGGCGACCCCTGCGGCAGTACTCCAAGATCCTTCGGACAAACAACCGTCCAAGTACCTTAAAAAGTACTCGCCCCTTTGAACCACTGGAAACCATGCGTCTATGTAGAGTAGCTAGAAGTTGGCTTTGGCTGGCAGGGATTGCTTATGATGAGCTACATACAAATCTATGTGTTCTCTTTAGTGTGCAAAGTTAATTAGGGCTGCACCGAATATTCACCAACAGAAAAATTTCGGACGAGAATGGCCCAAAAGTGTATTTTCGGTTTTCAGCTGAAAGACTTTTATCACCGAAACGACGCGGCCGAAACAGGATGTTGTGACGACGCAAGGAAAAAAACGCAGCCATCATGCGGCATGTCTACTTCGTGGACGTATTTCAGTATATACTGTAAACTATTATATAAATAATATATAAATACCCACTGATAGCGATTTGCATTTAATATATCACCTGAGGTCCAAACGTCCAAGCAAGGAAATTTCCCAGTGATAGTGCCAAGGCAAAAGGAGCGCTCGATACGTCGATCGCACTGACCGGTAGATCGTGACGGCAGTGCGAGTAGGTCACATGCCATTGGAAAAAATTTTCACAAATTTCAATTAAAGGTGCAGTAGGCAACTTTTATAAAACTAACTTTCTGTCATATTTGCTGAAACTGACCCTATGTTCAAGTATAATTGCATGAAGCAGGTCATTTAAAAAAAAAAAAAAAGGCTCCTCTGGCCCCTCCTAGAGGCTGTAGTGCGATTTGAAAGACATCCACTGCTCCACTCTCAGATGCACCAATCAAGCCCAGGGGTGTGTCTAACAGAGTGTCAATCACTGCTCATGGACATTTCATAGCGCCCTCCGCTCCCCCTTCCCCGCGCACGTCGTGCACGGTCATATATCTACCACATAGCAAACTGACAAATATAAACTGTGGAATAAAACGCCACAATGAATGCTTCTAACTGTTACTGATAGCAAACATCACCGATGTAGGCTACTTTCAGAAACATCCTAACCTTGGTCCTAAAGTTGACTACTGCTAAATATTTTGACCTAAAATATAACGACTGCATCGTTGCACTTTAGGTCAAATTATTTAGCAATAATGAAGGGTATTATAAAAACTATTTTGTTGTTCTTACGTCGGTGTGTTCCATGCTAGTTTGTTTACTCGCTCTCTCTCGGTTCTCTGCTCGTGCGCAGTATTCCTGGGCCAATATGCACGCGCTCTATCGTGCACGGCGCTCCCTTGTTGGGGGGCGGGGCTTGGGAGACCATTTTGGGCTTTAGCGAAAAGGGGGAAGGGACTGAGAAGCTGTCGATGCTCACATTTTTTGGCTAAGTCCTGGATCTTCACAGTCTTACCTACTGCACCTTTAAGGCTAACTCATTTTCGGTTTCGGCTGAGAATTTTCATTTCAGTACATCCCTGAAGTTAATGACTCATGTGGTATTCCTGTTTCTGTTAACTCGGTGGTTCCCAAAGTGGGGGGCACGACCCATGGGGGGGCGCAGAGCCATTTTCAGGGGGTAGCGGGAAGCAGATGGAATTAGAGGGTGACAATTTTTTTTAAAACTCCCACGGGTCACGGTATTCCAACAGTGAAATTGACACCCGCAGTATGGGAGTCAATTTTGTAACGCGATAGGGACGGGACAGAACCAGAGATTAAATTTTTAAAAAAATGACACTGCAATTAGATTTAGATAACAATATAGGGAGTGGGACAGGATTTGGGAGACTTTCTGTCCGGATATTGCGGGATGGGTGGGCAGTCTTGTGATCGGGATGTGACGGGAGTATTTTTGTGGGCTCGGGGTAGGGTTGGAGCAACAATCGAGTCTAGACGGAATGAATGAATCAATAAAGGACACTGCTAGCGATGAGATGGACAAGTTTTTGACGGGCTCCCACGCAAACCTGTGATACTACAGTAAAGGTTACTTTTATTTGTTCACAAAAGGTTGAGATTTGTGTGTCAAATAATTTTTAGGGGGGGGTCCTTGAAGACCAAGGGGGTCCCAGCAGAAGAAGTTTGGGAACCACTTTGTTAACTGAAAAGTTGAAAAGACAAATTACCCTTTGTGCCGGTGACTTATCAACAAGGGTTGTCTGCAAGTAACGTGGACTAAAGAGCTGAGCGGATGTAATTTTGACAGCAATTACGATGTTGTCGCCAATGTGGACCACTTTTTGGACGTCCAAGTTGGCGACTTTTATGCTCAAGGGATAAGTATGCCCCGTAATCAAACTTATTATCTCCCTTGTATGTAACAGAAAAATAGGAGAAGTAAAATAGGTCACTGTTAAGTATCGAACTGGACTGTAAGGTCTTACACCACACCACGCCTCTGTTCATTTTCATTCATTCACTGTTACTGCCTCCACGCGCCACGCACGCGGACCCCCACACCTGCAGCCTGCCCGCCAAATTGAAGCGCTGAAGCTGCCAGAAAATAGCTGTGAGGAAATAGGTCAGATCGCGGCGCAGTCCGTCGCACACAGTTTGCTCAGTAGCGTCTTAAAAGGCGACAATCCAAACACGAGGTCAGAGTTTCCACCTTTTCTCAACTGCTATTTTATCGCCGTCCTTTTTTTTTTTCCACTGTATTCCTGCTCGAGCCAAGGGTTCATGCGAGCACTTTATGTACTTTGGGAGGGTCGTGTTGATAATGACGATGATGGTGACCCATTAAGGTCGTCTCCTTCGCCACTATGACATTTGCCTGCTTGGGGCCGGTCATAAACGCATTATATATCTACTTATGTAACAATAACTCGTGGCAGAGAGGAGGCAATGAGCGATACGTGGGGTAATATACCGTCACCGTATATAATAAACTGTCAGAGCCACATCACTGACCTAGATTTGACAAGCTGGTATGTTCCTATGTTTTTTAAGGGAAGGTTAAAAACACACCTTTTTAGTCAGGCTTTTAACTAGATTTTAAATTCTTCTCATGGTTCTATCTTATTTTATGTTTCTGCTTCTATCCGGCTTTTAAGTTGTTACTAACCTTAAATAATTTTACTTGTTTTATTTATTTTATCTATTATCTTACACATTTTTATTTATTTATTTGTTTACTTAATTTTTATCTTTTTAAACTGTTTACCCTGTTATCTTACTTTTCAGGGTTTTTATCCTATCTTATGTTTTTACTTTTTAACTCCAGTGTTTCCTCAGGGGGGTCTTCCACGCTGGGAGCTGTGTCTGGGCTGCTGCTGGGGGCGCTGTCCCTGGGTCCCTTCGGCTCCGCTGGCCGTGGCCTGTCGGGGTCGGGAGGCCTGGGCGCTGGTGCCCCCTGTGGCACGGCCTGCGACTCCTCCCAGTGTGGACGGCCCCAAAGATAGCGCTTCCTCAATCCTCAGTGTCATGCCATGTCTCCCTAGCGTCAGTAGTGAGAGAGAGTGTGTGTGTGTGTGTGTGTGTGTGTGTGCGTGTGTGTGTGTGTGTGTAGTATGGAGTGTGGGAGGGAGGGGTTTTTTACTTGTAATTGTTTTTATTTTTTATGTGTGTAAAGCACTTTGTGTTGCATCTCGCATGTATGAAAGGTGCTATATAAATAAAGATTGATTGATTTGATTTGATTTGATATGTAGACTCTACAACATTAAACCAGAGCAATCGAACAGTTTACCACCTTTATAATCATTCACAACGCAATGTTCTGCTGGGAAACTTTTAGACCTAGCATCATGTGGATGTAGCACCCACCTAGACCAGACCAGGGACCCCCACCCCATAGCAATGACACTCCATCCCAGCAGGATGCAGCCTGATACGGGCACACACCACATGAAAACGTTTTAGGAACAACACAAGGTGTTCACTAGATTCACTAGATGCCAAACTGATCAGGTATCTGTGGGATGATCCACAGAGGCCCCTCCCCTCAATCCATAGGACCCAGAGGGCCCACCCCCTAATAATATTCTGTTGCCAGACACCACAGGACACCCACAGAAGGCCCATGTCCATTCTCTGATGAGCCATCTTTCTTCCTTTTCCTTTTTCTTCTTCTTTTTTCCTCCATGTTCTTCTGCATTTTTCTTTGTTCTTCTTTCTTTTTCTTCTTCTTCTAGCTTTACTTCCTTTTTCTTCATCATCTTCTTTTTCCTTTTTCTTTCTTTCCTCCTTTCTTTCATTCTTCTTCATCTTCTTCCTTCGTCTTCTTCATCATCTTCTTTCTTTCATTCTTTTTCATCTTCTTCCTCCTTCTTAAAAAAATTAATTTAATTTATTTAATTTAATTTAATTTTTATAGATCAATGAATGATCTAAAAAGCTTCAGAGATGTGTGGTGTCACAAGAATATTTTGTGTACTTGTTCAAATTACAAATTATTTTTTAGAAATATACTGAGGGATTAAGTGTTTTTTTCTTTATTTATTTTGTTGGTTGTTTATTTATTTATTCATACATATTTAATATGTATAAAACAATCTAAATAAGAATCATCCCAATTTGTGTAAATTTTTGTCAAATATTTGAATAAATGGTGGTTGTAAAAATCTAAAAAAAATCTTCGTGTAGGAGGTTTGTGAGAGGAAGAGCTGAGCGAAGGGAAAGATTTTTCTTTATTAATCGCTTTTTTTGCATTATTTGGCTTTAATGGATCATAGGTTGTGTTTCTATTAGGTGTTGGTTTTTTTTGTGTTAGTAAGTTTTGTTGGTGATATATTGCTTTGCGTTTTTTTTATCGCTCAGCTTTTGTTTGGTCGGAAGGCCACGCAGACGCCAGTAAGGCTGGGCGGCTGGATGTCCGACTGCAGTGAAGTGTTAACCGACAGTCAAGAGAAAAAGTTGTATCCTGAGAAAACGTTGAAGCTGTTTTTGCAGACAACCAAAGGTGTGAAGGGCCTCGATCTGGAGCTGCGTTTTCCAGATTGGCTCACTTTTTATTACTCTGCAAGACACGTCATTAAAAACAGAGCAACATCCGAGCTAACTGATCAGGAAATATTCAGACTGAGGAAACAGTTGGGCAAAGTTAGAAAACAAATTAAGTTCTAATGATGAAGAAGCTGCTGGTTTTATTATTATCTTTAACTGTTTGTGTTCTTAACATCTCCCTCATCATGGATTCTTTTAGAGTGGGGACGTTAAACATTAATGGAGCCAGAGAGGCAAAGAAAAGTGCGCTGGTTTTTGACACAGCACGAAGGAAATGTATCGATGTATTGTTTTTACAAGAAGTTCACAGTGATGAAGGAAATGAAGTTGACTGGACTAAGGGGAGGTGTCTTTTAGCCAAGGCAAAGTTCGAACAGCACACTCTGGTTTTTATCAATATTTATGCTCCAACCAACGGTGCAGAGAGGAAGAGCTTTCTAGAAAACGTTAGCAGTAGATTGAACTGCTGCAGCCCGGAGGACTTTTTACTCTTGGGTGGGGATTTTAACTGCACCGAGTACGAGATACCAAAGTACAAGGTGCACTGGTCCGGTCCCGGGTTTAAAACATCACAGAGATGGAAGCTCCCTCTGGCTTCTTCTTTGCCCTGGAGAAAAAGCACGGACAGAGGAAGGTGATACATTCTTTGCTGTCTGACACGGGAGAGGAACTAAGTGAGCCTGGCCAGATACGACAGCGAGCTGTTGAGTTTTACTCGTCGCTCTTCACCAGCGAGTATGAGGAGAACGACACGCTGTGCGAGGGGTTCTGTGGTGAACTGCCTCAGGTCTCCACGGAGACCAACTCGCAGCTGGAACGGCCTTTGCAGATGGAAGAGTTGCAGCATGCAGGGACGGCGGTCTCCTGGTGTCGATGGCCTGACTGTTGAGTTTTATAAAACCTTTTGGACCATCATAGCACGTGATGTTCTGGAGGTGTTTAATGAAAGTCTGGCTTCAGGTTCTCTTCCGCTGTCATGCTGCAGGGCTGTCGTAGCTCTCCTACCCAAAAAAGGCAATTTACAGGACATTAAAAACTGGCGTCCTGTGTCCCTCCTGTGTACAGACTACAAGGTCCTGTCCAAGGCTTTGGCAAACAGGTTGAGGGAAGCCATGGAGCAGGTCATCCACCGGGACCAGTCCTATTGTGTGCCTGGCAGGTCTATGGTAGACAATGTCCACCTGATTGGAGATGTTTTTGGAGGTCTGCAGCTCACTGGGCATCAAGACTGGTCTCATTTTGCTAGACCAGCAAAAGGCATTCGACCGTGCTGAACACAGCTTCCTCTGGAAGATCATGCAGAAGTTTGGGTTCAGCACTGGTTTTATCGCCAAGATCCGGGTGTTGTATAGTGACATTGAGAGTATGCTGAAGTTCAATGGCAGTCTGTGTGCTCCTTTCAGGGTGCATAGAGGCGTCCGGCAGGGCTGTGCTCTGTCTGGGATGCTCTACGCACTTTCCCTGGAACCCTTTGTCCGCAGCGAGGGTGAACTGGAGAAAGAGTGAAGCCCTCGCTGTTGGTGGATGGTGTCATGGCCTCCCTGTTCTTCCACAAAATTTAGCTTGGAGAAAAGATGGCCTTAAATACCTTGGTGTCTTTCTAGGGAATGAAGTAATGGTTAGAAGGAACTGGGAAGACGTCATAGGAAAAATAAATGGAAAACTTAGGGGTTGCCTCCATTTTATCAGGGTGCTTTTAAATCATGGGCCCTGTTCAAATGTAGTCCTAGGAAAAGCTCCAACTCTCTGTACTGGTTGTTAAAAGAGCCGCTGGTCTTTGGGGCCAGGCTGGACGTCTCCAGTGGAGCCACGCCTGGATTAACGGCAGCCTTGCTGAAAGAAAAGGTCCTGGTCCTGAGGCAGGTGGTGGACGCTGCAGGGCCTGAGCTGACCGACGCCCAGGCTGTGGCTTCCTTGCTGGATTTCCAGTCCACCAGGGTGGTGGTGAGGGTCCTGGAGGCATGGCGACAGAGACTCTCTGGGAGGGAAAGAGCCCTATTGGTGGAGTATAGCCACGGGACCGAGCCAAACAACGTGGATCCCTTCCCTCGACCTCCAGTGGAGAATTTTACATGGCGCCATTGCTACAAATGCTTTTATCTCTGTTGTTAACGCTGATGTCTCAAACCAGTGCCCTTTTTGTTGCCTTCGTGAAACAGTGTTTTTAGCAAGTGTGTGAGACTCACCGAGTTTTTTTTTACTCTTTTAGCAAATGTTTTTAATCTTTTTGATGAGGTATTTTGCAAACCACTGTTTATTTATGGTGTCAGATACAAGAAAACTAATCGGAGAAAATGGCAACTTCTAAATTTCACTCTGGGTGAAGCGAAGCTGGCCATTTATGTGTCCAGAAAGAGCAGGCTGGAGAACGCAGTGGGTCAGGAGGCAGCCTCCGTCTGGTGCTGCAATGTCAAGTGCAGACTGAGGCTGGAGTTTAAGTTTCACAAAATGAACCATGATTTAGACAGTTTTAAAAATATGTGGCGCTACGGTAATTTTCTTTGCACTGTTGTCAATGACGAGATGCAGTTTGCACATTTTTTTAACTGAATAGAGACTAGTGAATTTCACTGTCTTTGGCCACTGTAGCACTTTAAATAGTGCATCTAACATGTAAATAAAGTGTGTTTTGAAAAATCAAAAATCTTTCTTTCCTTCTTCTTTCTTTTATTCCTTCTTCCTCTTTCTTTCTTCTTCTTCATTTCTTTCATTCTTTGTCTTGATCTTCTTTCTTTTTGATATTTTTCTTTCTTCTTTTTCTTTCTTTCCTTCTTCATCGTCTTCTTCACCATAATTTTTTTTTTTTAAATATCTGATTTTGACCATGAAATGTCACTGGGTTTGAAAGAGACTTACACAATATTTGGAACTGATCTGATCTACCGCGAGTGAAGCAAATAATAACATAACATAGATATGGACATGCTGACACCTGTAGCAGAACATCATTAAATCCTCGATTTTCTAGCTTTCTGCATCTGCTCAAATATGCGACGGCGAACGGAAAACCAGAGCTCACCCAGAAGGGAGTCGACGCCAATAACGAGGACAAACTGTGTAGAAACTGCATGTGGACACACAAAGCGAAGCCCGGGCAACATTTGGGGAAATGTCAGATAAGGACTGTGTTTAAGGATCAAAGCAGGGAGCAGGGCGGTGAGGTAAGCCGATACAGTACACGGGGGGAATCTTAGGGACATGCTCGGCGTCTTTATCTCACGCAGGTAAATGTCATCTCAGGATGAATTAAAGGGCACCGGAGGTAAAAAAAAAAAAGATTATGATTTAATGCAGGCATTGTACACATGCAGGCAGCGGTGTATTCCTGTGCACACAGTTCCACGAACCCGATCACCTCCCACGGACCCCAGTTTTGTGTGTTTAGCCAGCTCATAATGAGATGGGAGAATGGATACGAAGATGAAAACCAGGAGGGGGTCGCCCTGATTTAACCTGCCTCTCTTTAAATAACATGTTTTATCTTCGCGGCAGCCGTTGAAAAGACTGGTGGCAAAGAATATTATAAAGCCGCTCTCTTATTTTAATGCGGTTTTTCCAATTACACCCTTGGTTTGTGGCAAAGAGGTTATTTCCGGTCCTCTGTCCGTGAATAATACGGAGAAATCTTCCCCTTCAGGCACCCAGGGCTTCAAAAAGATAATAGATATAGAGCACACCGCATGATGTTAGACATCTCAGCCAAATATTTCCGACAAAGACGGCTGAAGATGCGTTAAAAAAAACAAAAACCGAGGCCTTACGTCGTATTGGCGGCTTCGGCATCATGGTGGAGATGTCCTGAGACCAGTAGAGCGGGACCGAGCCGCGCACCTGGACGTACGAGGAGTAGCTTCCTGCCGCGAAGGACGTCACCGAGGCATCGTGGACGATCTGCTCGGTCTCCACCTCGTTCGCCACGTCCCCCTGGAACAAAAAAAAAAAATGAAGAATGAAGAAACGTCTGCACGAAAGAGAGAGGAGACGATGTAAACGGAAAAAAAAGATTCCGATCATATGACATTAGGCGAATAAGCAGATAAAGTCAGCGGGGAAGAGAATATCTAATTTAATTAACTGCTGAAGTTCATGTGGGTCTACTGGAAGATCATGAAAGCTTCTTTTTCTGTGGAGATCACTTCATTAAATGCCCCAGACTGAGTTTTGAAACTAGTGAAGATAATATGAGTTACTACACTTTTGATTTTGACGCTAGGTCACTTGAAGCTATCGACATGCATTCCAGCTTAATGGAGCAATAACATTCATTCATTCATCTTCTTCTAAAAGCGCCTCTTTTTGTGAAGGGTCATTTGGGGAGGGCGAGAGGTGGGGTAACCCACCCAGACACATGGAGAACATGCAAACTCCACACAGAAAGGCCCCAGTCAGCCCCAGGGATTCGAACCCGGAACCTTCCGTCTTGCTGTGAGGCATCAGTACTAACCACCACAATGCCACTGCGCCGCCCGAGCAATAACAACAAAATTTGCTAAGCCTACTCTTTGCTTTCCTCTTGAAGATCCTCACCACACGCCCACACAGACACTCACGCATACTCAAGGCGGCGGCAGTGGGTCTAATTAACTCCACCCCCACTTCACCTCTCCTCTTACCCCTGTGATCAGCCTTCAATCATCCTGGCGGCCCCTCAGCCCTCCCTCCACTTTCTATCTATCTATCTAGCTAGCTATCTATTCTTTCCCCCGTTGCCTCGGCAACCGCTGTACCTCGCAGTTGGCTCCTCTTTTGAGGAAGCGGGTGCCGGCAAATTTGCTGGAGCGCCTGGCGATGAGGGTGATGTGCACCGGTCGGCCGTAGATCAGCAGCTCTGCAGTTGGCGGGTGAAGGAGGAATAATAATAATAATAATAATAACAATAACACACATTGAAATTGTACAATACACATTTCTTTTCACTTTTGACCTTTGCAACGTACGACGGGGTATTAGGGCCACATTGAGGGGAAAAAAAAATCACAAACTTCGAGAATAAAGTCGTAATATACAAGAAAAGTCGTAATTTACGAGAATAAAGTCGTAATTGACGAGAATAAAGTCGTAATTCATGAGAATAAAGTCGGAATTTACGAGAATAAAGTCGTAATTCATGAGAATAAAGTTGTAATTTACGAGAATAACGTCGTAATTCATGAGAATAAAGTCGTAATACACGAGAATAAAGTCGTAATTCGTGAGAATATAGTCGTAATATATGAGAATAAAGTCGTAATATTATGAGAATAAAGTCGTAATTTACGAGAATAAAGTCGTAATTCATGAGAATAAAGTCGTAATTCATGAGAATAAAGTCGTAATATATGAGAATAAAGTCGTAATTCATGAGAATAAAGTCGTAATTCATGAGAATAAAGTCGTAATATTATGAGAATAAAGTCGTAATTTACGAGAATAAAGTTGTAATATTCTAACCTGTTGTTTTAGAGGAAGACAGTTGGTCTGTCGTACTACGCTGCATCTAAACCAGTAAAAGTCTAGTGTGCTTTGTGTTCAGAGTTATCAAAAGAACGCCTGAAAGCATTGGGAGCGATGATTCATCCAATCATCTGCCAAGTTTGTTTTTCTTTTTTGTTGACTTTTTAAGCACGTGCCCTTTTTCAAATTGTTTCCAAGGATTACTTCTCAGACGATTCTGCGGAAGAAACCATCTGCCGACAAACTTCAGTGTCTGCCAATCCGTTCTAAACTTTACCCTATCCGCCGACGAACAGCTTTGTTTTCCCGTGAACCCACAAAGACTAAAACACAATAGCCGGCGTCCAAGTTTGTTAAAAAGTGTAACTTTGTCAAAGCAACTTACTTGACACTGTATTTTTTGTGTGTGTGTGTGCAGAGCAGACGTGATGGTAAATGACTGAAGTCTGACACGTGAGCCTTGGGCGGACTTTTACTCTCATAAATTAGAACTATTTACCCAGTTCTCGTTCAAGCCCAAAGCACCTTCCACAGCAGCGGCAATGCATCAATATAACAGAAGCTTTTCAGCAATCCAGTGGGAATGATTGATGCGGAGCCAATTATTTGGTATGCAGTCAAAACATCAAAATGAAGGCAGCGCGGAATTAAAGGGGGGTAGAAAAAAAACAAACGCTGGGCTCGTCTCGTAGCGCATCAGATTAAATATGCAGATAACAGATGGAGCGATCATGCAAGTGTTTACATATCTGATAATCGTTACTTAATGCCTTCGTGATTGTTTGCTGAAGTTCTACAAGCAAACACAAATTGCTTCTGCGGTTTCACAGTGAACTACACACTGTCGCTCACTTGGCGGAGGCTGCCCCAAAGGCAACGCCGAGGCCGAGGGACGAGGAGCGTCAGCAAAGGCCAAAAGTGCGAGGGACAGAGATCAGCAATCGGTGACAGATGTCAGGGTGAGTTAAAGTCTGCTTTTCTGTAAGCTCTTAAAAGCCCATCAATAGCCCGAATGAAAGCAACAAGTATATGACGCACAAATTACACAAATGATGCTCAAAAGGATACTGGACTGGCCGCAAAAGCCGTGGATTATGTACATGAGCCAGTCGTGATGCACTATGTCCTTGACTCGCTCCAGGAGCTTCCCGTTCCACACGTACTTGTAGTACGGCTCGTTCTGGAGGCCGTACACCACTGCGGCAGGAGAAAAACAGGGACACGTAAAACCTCTGGATCGTTTTACCGAACTGGGACGAGGCCAGATTATCAGTTAGACAGAAGCAAATGAAAAAAAAAAAAAAGAGAATAAATAAAGATGAGGTGAAGTGACCCAGATCATGGGGAACAAGAGCATATTTAGAAACACTTGAAATTAAAACGCTTGCACCGGGATTGTGTTACAGTGAGCGAGAGGCAAGTCAAGGCCACTCTTTTTTTTAAATTAGCTTTCAAGGGATTTCTGTGAAGTGATAGGAAAGGAGCGGTGGGACAGATCTTTGAAGATTATTCATTCATCTTCTGTAACTGCTTGTTGCTATGAAGGGTCATGGGGTCTCCTGGAGCCCTGGACATCCTGGACAGGTCTCCAGTCTATCACAGGGCTAACACAGAGAGACAGACAACCATTCACACTCACATGCACACCTACGGCCAATTTAGAATCACCAGTGAACCTAACCAGCATGTCTTTGGATGGTGGGAGGAAGACGGAGAACCTGGAGAGAACCCACGCAGACACAGGTAGAACATACAAACTCCACACAGGAAGGCCCCAGTCGGCCCCTGGATTCAAACCCGGGACCTTCTCGCTGTGAGGCATCGGTGCCAGCCACCTCATTGAAGATTATAGAAAGCAAAAACATCAACTTTCCATCTTTTTCAGTCCAGGCTTTATAGAGTTTGTACTCTTTACCACAAAATTCAGTGTACGTCACTCTTCAGGCGTCTGAACTGCATCCGGTGATACTCTCTGATCAATGAATTGACCTCGGCAGACAGATTTTGGTTTTCATTATTTTGCTCAATAATTCTGTCCAGTCGCCTTCTCGCGTATGTCTCCGGCTCCGCTTCTAAGCCGAGCAGGAGACATCTCGTAGCCGAGCAAATAAAAGACGACTGATTTTGCCCTATTGTAACTGCAGAACGTCCACACTGATGACCTGGAATCTCAGCAAATCCGCTTAAATCAGACAGACAATAAGCAAAACAGAAACCATTATTATCGTCCTGTTCTTTGACAATTTCCCCCTGCACCCCTGATTATGTGGCGAGGGCTCTCTGTATTTTAAAGGAACTATTCATTCAAAAATTACCCTGACTGATCTTCAGTAATATCTGTGACTTTCAGTCTGTTCTCTCTGATTCAGTTTCTGTTCCATGCCAGCCCTGCCTGGGTTTCTAGATACCTATTGTGTCTCTGTTCTTGTGAAATTGGCCCCTCATCACGCTGCTCATCTCGCCGCCGTCACCTCCCTATTTAAAGTCAAGTCTGGGCCTCCCGCGGGGTTGTTGGCCGAGCTCTTTCTCCCGTCAATGGACTCGCTAGAAGGGATGAAAGCAATGTTGATTAACTTCCGCTCACCTTGCGTGGGCAAGCCCTCGTCCTCAAATATATCAAAGCTGTCCTGCTTGCTCTGCGCTTGGCTCGCTTCGTCGGTGGAGGAAGCCATTGACATCCACAGCTCGTAAGGCCTCTGCAGCAAAGTCAGGTTGTACTGCAGCGAGTGGCTCAGGTCATAGCTGTAGCTGCAGGGAACCAAGGCAATGTCATTTGAATCGGGTACAGGCTGTGCTGCCCTATAATGCATCTGAGAAATGGAAAAACTGCAAAAATAGTTACAAACAACCTCAGCAGATCAACTGTATGTCACGTCAGCGAGGATTGTGTGCTGCAACCGTATTTGACATCAGGCACGAGTGTTGTCACAGAACGCTGTCAACAGTTGTCAGACTAAAGAGGCCTTTTTAAACAGGACACATCATAAACAAAACCTTGAAGTGTATATTTTCGCGTTTTTTTTTTTATATTATACTTTCCCAGAAACAATAACCACATTGTGCGTGAAGTGCAGACTTCTCGTGACAGCCGAGAGCACGTTTCTCCGAGACAGAGGAGAACAAACGAAGGTCAAATCAACTGAAGCCATTTTTAGCGTGGAGTGAATGCGGCGGCACATGCTCAGCCTCGTGTCGCGAGACGTCTTAAAGTCGGTTTTATGAACAGCGCCGATACACGTGCACGCGATGCGTATCAGGGCTGATTCAAGCCGCGTGAACGTGAGATCCTCCACCACGTTCACTAGAAGCAGCATCTCCATGAGAGACACACGAGTGGAGAAAGACAGCGTCCTTTGTGAAGTCAAAAAAACGAAAGAATGATATTTGGAAATAGGAGTATAACTACATCCTCTGAATTTTCTACATAAACTGAAGCCACTGTAGACGACGGATCAGCAGTTACCGGAAACGTTTAGCTGCCTTTATTGCTGCACAAGGTGCCACAGCAGGCGCTGAACACAAAGGTTCACTTACTTTTGCTTTTACCAATCACATGCTGCATACTGCTGTTGACTAGGCCAGGTATCTGATGGCTGCACGTTGGTTGGCTGCGATATTTCTTTGTTTGGTTAGCTGCTGAGCGGGCCATACAAGCCAGCACCATTTACTTAGGGTTTCTCAGGTGGACAGGGCCTCTAAATGTGTTTTGCCTGGGTTCTTGGCACAAGTGGTTGTAACATCTATCTGTGTATTAATGAATGCAACTCACAAATTTGTAAAAAAAAAATATTTTTTTCGAATTAATACGTCCAAAAGTATAATATTTCCGTTTATCTACTTTTAGGACTTGTGTGAAAAGTAATTTTTATGCAGAAATAAAGACAGTTATGAGGTCTGCAAATATGTTTATGTGTACTCACTAGACATATCATTTGGTACAGAAGTGACAATGAATGCATTCTAATATAAAATCCCTGCACTAAGTAGCATCTTCATGAAGATTATGTTCTTCAGTTTAAAATAACAGAGAGAGCTGTCGATTATGTGGTTTGTGGCACTATTGAATTGCACTGTGTTCTATCGACTTCTATTCATCTGACAACCAGAAACACTTTTAATTTAATCCAGTTTAACAAAAACCACAGACTTCTACCACCAACATGATCATCCAGCTGAACCACCACCTTTCTTACACTGTTTCAACATGATCTGAACTTTACAACAGTCATAAAGCTAAGTTTTAGTGCAGGGATGCTATATTAGAACGCATTCGTTTTCACTGGTGCACCTAATGAACTGGTAAGCTAGTGCACATCAGCAATAAAAACCTGTTGGATCCGTTTGTTGCCGAGACTTACCTGAAGTAGAAGTTGCTGGAAAGGTCCACGTTCTGAAAGATCCGCACATATCTGCAAGAGGAAAGGCTAGTTAAAAGACTGCGGGGTAAATAAAATCGTTCCAGACTGCCTCCGAGATGTTGATCCTCAATACGAGACGTCAGTGAGGCATAATTATTTGTTTATCACGTGTGACGCATGAAATACAATCACGGCGTCACACGAGAATAGAAATACCAGGTGTATACCCACACATGAGAACCAATAGTACAGTCTCAAAATACACCCATAAGTGACATATTTGAAAGGAAAGGTGCAGTGAATGAAGAGTTGCACCTTCAGCACCTTTCAAGATTCCTGGTGTAGATAGCTTATATGACGCCTTTACATACGTAGAAAGGGAAGGGGGTGATCGAGAAGAGAATAAGACGCTACCTGGCTTCATCAGGATGTGTGACCCTGACCGAATCGTTGGGAATGTAGATCATGGTGGTGTCTTCTATTTTGTAGATGGAGTGGCCACCGATGTCGGCCATCTTTCTGCGTTTGGTGATCAGCACAATATAGTAGCCTTCGAGGAAACGCACAAACCCTGCCGAGAAAGAGGGAAACTATTTATTTGGGAGTAGGCCATTCATACGCTTCGAACTTTAACGGCTCACATAACCTGACACCGCTGACGCAGCCAAGCGGGGAACTTTCTGAGCTGAAATGTGGGTCAACCTTTCTGCCGTCTGTGAATCAGCAGCACATTGGCATCGCAAACCACTCCGCTTGCGTAGGCAGATCATGAGTGTCTGTGTTACATGTTTCACATTATTATCTATGTAATACAGTCCATTAGCTCTTACCTAAAAACCTTAACCCGGCAAGTGTCACGCTACATGGTGTGTTATTTGCCTGTGGATTTATTTATCCTCTTAACGGTTTTCTCATCTCCGACATACAATACATTATCACCATTGGGTTGTTGGGTCTGTGTGTGGTAATGTCCCATCGTGGGAAGTATTTTGTGTGCATAATTGCACCTGCTCGACAAACACATTCCCCTTATCTCTTCCAAAACTAATAAAGCCACCTTTGTGTGTCACAGGCGTTATTTTGCAGCCGAACAATAGGTGATCCCACATTTGGACTAATTAGAATCGCAGACGCCTCGGTATCACGGTGTTGTACCGGCTGGCTAATGGAGGTGACGACGTTCAAAACAGATTAAGTTCCCGCGTAAAAAAAGACAAGGCTGCAAACGCCTGTGTAAGGTCAGAGGTACTAATCATGTGGGATTATAAAAGTCTGCACACAAGTGTTACGGCTTCTAGAACATATAGGAAATCAAGTCACTACATCGCGGTGTAGTCTTGAGCGTAAATTCTCATCTTCTGGTGAAGAAATATTCAGAAAATATTTAAACCCCTTAGAAAAAAATCATGTCACATACACCGACTGCCACCCCCTTATAGGTCTAACCCTAACTCTCGACTGAACCCTAACCCTAACCCTGCCTCCCAAACAGTTGTGACTCATCAGAGAATGGACATGGACCTTCTGATGGTGTCCTGTGGTGTCTTTGGGTCCGATGGGTTGAGGGGAGATACTTGATCAGTTTGGGATCCACTGAATTTTGATGAATTTGAAGGCCAGGTCAACACCTTGTGCTGTTCTTCATGTTTTTTTGAATTGTTCCTAAACAGTTTTTGTGTGTGTGTGTGTCAGGGGATGGCTGCCATCAAGGAGTGTCATTGCTATGGGGTGGGGGTGCCTGGTCTGGTCTAGGTGGGTGCTACATGTCTAAGTAACATCCACATGAATGAATGCCAGGTCCAAAATGTTTCCCAGCAGCACTGTCACAAGATGAACAATGGTATTTACTTCCTCTGCCAATGGCCATGATGTTATGCCAGATCGGTGTATATGCAGAGATCAATGGATATCAAAGACAATTTTCCATTTTATGTACGTTTTATGGACATTAAAGAAGTCTAAATCTAAGTACACCTAAAGTGAAGAGAAAGGCCTAAAACAAGAGCTAAAGCAGAACAGCCTGAAGACACAGTTTCATAATAAGCGCGCAAGATCTCCTACATAATGCCTCCTGATGCTCCTAATTAGTTATATAGCTCACCTTGGGCTTGAAGGATAAACATTTTCAAATGGCTCCTCTGCTAAAATGAGCATCATATAATAATCCTATGAGACACTGCCAATTGCTGGCCTTGTACTACATATTTACACTGGATAAATTACGTGTTACGCTACTAGTCTATCTACTGTACCAAGGTCCTGTTTAACTATTCGCCCAAGCGAGCGCCTATGATTCTCGGACTTCATTCATGATCATTCATCTGAAGAATTTAAAACAAGTGCGAGCAGGGCAGTCCAGTTATTCAGTGTTTTTCCTGCCTAATCGCTGATCAGCTTAGTGTCTGAGCTACAGCCTTGAATTGCACCAAAGTACACTTCAGCGTCTTGACTTTGTTCATTTTTTTGCCCACTTGAGGTTTTGCAGACTGACAATTTCCATTAGTTCGCGTTGTTTCTTTCCACAAGAAACGGGTCAGACTGACAAAACCGCCAAATGAAAGTGAATAAAAATATACTTACAATAATGCTCCTTATTATATAATGTAATAAGAAAGGTGCCAGGCAACTCATAGCACCCTATGCGACTGCATCATTCTTTTATTCCTTGTGGGTGAAAAAAAAAAAAGCATCTAATTTACCAAGGCAGACGTCAGAGTCAGAAGCTGTCTGTGTCAGTGTGCCCGACACGGCTGTAGGCTGAAAATGACGCCGAATTAAATCTTAAAAGTACACTATTGTAGTGCTTTATTTAAAACGGCGCGTGACTAGACTTGATCTCAGACACGTTACCGCCAGACACAGAGAGAGCCGTGCCAATATTAGATACACCAGCTACTGTTTTCACCTGCACAATGCAAATGTCATTTATTTGTAGCCTTGCGAGTGGACGGCAATGGGATTCAGCTGGTTGGCCCAACGCTTTGGCTTTCACCTGTTCAATAGTTGTTCAATTTTGTGAAACTCATTCAGATGAACCCTTAAGTACATATTACAGGTTTTGGGTGAAATATCTCTGCAACGACTAAAAGGGTTGTTAGGAAGTTTGGTACAAACATTAAAGAAGATACATATTATAATAACGTGCAATATACGCATACATATAATACGCAGAATGTTTTTATATTTGGTATTGTCAGGTCAGAGATTAAATTCCACCAAAACATCAGAGTTGCTAACATGTTTACTTGGTCTAGGTTGGTCTAGCTACGTAGGCACTTCGATAATCCCATGAGAAATTCCAGAAATTTCGTGATATGATGATTAGAAGTAAAAGTTTACTGCCAAACTGCCAAAGTGTTCACTGCAATCAGTGCCATTCTTGCAAAGCGTGATATTCCTGAAGCTTTTTTCTTTTCTCTTCAAGGTAATTCTCTTAAAAACGGTGGTACGCAGCCATCTTTCCCCACTGAAGTCGGCTGCTGCTGGTTCCCAGCAAAGTTGGCACATTACTTCCTCCAAAGGGTCGGGCTGTAGTCCCAACAGCTTAAGAAAGCCACCAGGGACGTAGCTGAAGCAGCCGAGTCCAGCTTGATAAGGCTGTGGCTGAAGAGAGTCCACAGTTGGAACCATTCTGCAGGTGAAGCATAGTCGGTCTTCACTGCCCCACTCAGGCGAGGTGTACAGGGTAAGGGGCGAAACACCTGTGAACCTGAGATCCCTGCTGATGATGCGGAAGGGTTTCCAACAATGTGGATGCTCCAAGAATTACCATCTCAGAAAAAGGTCTGCATTACCTTTGCTTAGTACCTGCAGCTGCTGCTCGTGGCAAAGCATCTTTGATGTTTACTTCAGCTCAAATTCAATCTTTGATACGAACTGCACAAAGGTATCGTGCAGGTACCGCATCTTGCAAGGCTTCAACACCATCATGTTGACTTCTGGCTTACTTCCTGGTGAGATCACATCCATCTTTGAACTCAGCTTTCATTTTGATCTTAGCTACACACCTGAAACGTCACGTAACCGACTCTTGCAAGGCTCCAACTTTATGCAGACTTGCCGAGGTACTCATCGTGGACACAAGCGTCCTGAAGACAGTACATGTCTTCAGGACAGTACATGTCTTCAGGACCACATGTCTTCAGGACCACATGTTCTGATGGTGGTGCAAAGACAAAAACACACAGCCAGAAGCTGCTGGACATGTTCTACCAGACTATTGATGCCAGTACCCCTACGCTGTGGTTTGCTGGGGAGGCAGCATTGAGAAGAAGGGCACCTTGCGGCAAGGACCTTGAACAAACTCAGGTCCATCATGCACATGTCCACTACCCTTTATGGTCAGGCAGAGAAGCTCTTTCAGTGACATGCTGCTGTCTCTGTAGTGCTCCATGGACAGGTTGAGGAGGTCGTTTGTCCCTCAGGCCATAAGACTCTAAAACCTCTACCTGTGAGGAACAAACTGAACTGTGGTCATTGCTGATACTATCTTTCTCCAAAAAGGGTTCAAAAAAGTCCCCTAGAACTGAAGAAACTACTCGGATGAGTGGTGAAACGTTTTCTCAAAAAACTCTACCAAGTCCAGTTGCCTTTTTTGAAACCTTTTTGGATATAACATGACCTGGATGACTAAGAACCTTCACAGACTTAAATATCTTTTGTATCTGTTTCTATGCAATGATACTACTGGACACCAAATTACCCAAGGGATACATAACGTATGCATCTATCCATCTATCCATCTATCCATCGCGGCTGGTAACCTAGCACCACAATGTCTTCATAAATGATAGAAAAACAAACAGTTTAATTCAATTCCATTACATTTATATAGTGTCAATAACAATCAAAATGGTCTCAAGACCCAGAGCCGGAACCCCAAGAGCAAGCACTAGCATATTAGGTCAGTGTCATGGATTCACTGATGAAATACACTTGATTAGATTGGTGAACGGCACATTTATGCTGGTTATAAGACAACTTAATGAGGTCTTCGTGTAATGATCCACAAAAACCGAATTTGCACAAGGCAGACAAATGATCTATAATAAGCAACTTGTTTTCTACAGATAATCACAGACATCACATAGTTGTTATCCATGATTGATAATGAACGGTCTGCGATCATTTCAGCAGTTGTCCAATCCACTAGATCTTATGTAACGCCGAATGTAGGTCAGTGTCCTACATTTGAAACCAACACTGCCGTCTCTCCGATGTCTCCAAACAGCGAATAACGTATAGGTCTGTTATGTATCAGTTACACAACTCTTTCGCGTGAAAGAATTGCCTTGGATTTACCAAGCAGACAAGCAGAAAGTTGGTCACCAGAGAGAATGAGAGCGACCTGCGGTTCACGTTTAATAAAAGGCTTGAAAGGGGAAACTATTAAAGCTTTTTTTTTCCTTTCTAGGTCTGTAGGGCAAAGTCTGAAAGACAGGGACAAGAGGAGAGCTTCGAATCGAACACGATGGATGTGGAAAACCGGGATTGAAAGCTTTCTTGCCTTGTCCTGTTTTTATTGACTGATTAACTTCAGGCGTAATGAAGGGAGATATACTTGTATACAATTGTCAGTTCATGCCAGACCAGGAAATTGAAGTCCAACTTATTCGCCATTGCAAACACACCATAGCCGGACAAACAGCTTCCTGACCTCAACAACGTGACAATCCGAGGAGCACGTCAACCCTGAACTACAGGGCTTGCTAGTTTTCACCCTGTTTCCAACAAAAAGGAAGTGAACGCGTCAAAAAAAGCGGAAAGTTTCATGCTGCTTCTGAATACACCACCAATTAAGGGCTTGCAAACAATAGCGGGCACACGGTAGCGGGGTTATACGTTAGTGAACGGCTTTTATGCTGCCAGGTGTTGCTTTTATTTGATGCTTTTCCATCCGTGACAATAAAAAGACATATCCAGGTCAACACATGCACCCATAAAGAAATTCTTTGAAGATGATGATGCCACCATTACGCGCGGCAATGACTGTTGCTATGCCAGTGAGGAGGGAGGCGAGTGGAGGGATCGTACTCACCTACGATGCCAAAGGCTGAGACGGCCCTGGAGAGGCCAGAGGAACCCTTTTGGCCAATCTTAGTGCGGTTGCCCAGATCCAGGCGGCCCAGCAACTCCCGCACTTCTTGCTGGTTATAAACATGCTACGAAGAAGAGAATAAAGTTTGATTATTTTCCTGTGAGGTGTCCATATTGTTAGGATAAAACAAATCTGAAGGTATTTCTGTCTCAAAAGAACACGGCTATAATGCTTGTGGAGGAGTCATTTTTGAGTAATAACCTCATTCAGTTAGACTACAAGTCTTTAATGTGCAACATCAAGTAAATGAACAACGGGCCCTGTTTAATCAATGGTGGAAAAGTTTCTACAAAGTGTTTAAATTGATCTACGTTGAGGCAATTAAGCCGAAAATAGATTAGCTGCTGCTGAAATACTGTACTTTATGCATTTTTTTATGAAATGAAGATAAACCTGCAATCTCTAACAATTTTACACGGCCATCCATACAGTATATTTCACAACAATGAAATGTACAACACTGAACATGCTAAGGTATTCAGGTGAGAGGTTTCCCAAGATCAGTGTAATCCACTATATTGCCAAAAGTGTTCGCTCATCTGCCTTTACACACATATGAACTGAAGTGACATGCCATTCTTAATCCACAGCGTTTCATATGACCCACCCTTTGCAGCTATAACAGCTTCACCTCGTCTGGGAAGGCTTTCCACAAGGTTTAGGTTTTTACCATTCTTCCAGAAGCACATCTGCGAGGTCTGACTGACGTGGAGACGAGAAGGCCTGGCTCGTAGTCTTCGCACCAATTCATCCCAAAGGTGTTCTGTTGGGTTGAGGTCAGGACTCTGTGCAGGCCACTCAAGTTCTTCCACACCAAACTCTCTCATCCATGTCTTTATGGACCTTGCTTCGTGCATTGGTAAGCAGTCATATAGGAACAGGAAGGGGCCAGTCCAAAACTGGTCCCACAAACTTGGGAGCATGGACTCGTCCAAAACCTCTTGGTATACTGAAGCATTCAGAGTTCCTTTCACTGGAACTAAGAGGCCAAGCCCAGTTCCTAAAAACAACCCCACACCATAACCCCCCCACCAAACTTCACACTTGGCACAATGCAGTCAGACAAGTACCGTTCTCCTGGCAACCACCAAACCTAGATTTGTCCATCAAGTTGCCAGGTGGTGAAGCGTGATTCATCGCTCCAGAGAACATGTCTCCACTGCTCTAGAGTCCAGTGGTGGCAACCTTTACACCACTGCATAAAACGCTTTACATTGCACTTGGTGATGTATGGCTTGGATGCAGCTGCTTGGCCATAGAAACCCATTCCATGAAGCTCTCTACGCAATGTTTTTGAGATTATCTGAAGACCACATGAAGTTTGGAGCTCTGTACAGATTGACTCTGGAGAAAGTTGGCGACCTCTGTCCACCATGTGCCTCAGCATCCGCTTACGTGGCCTGCCACTCCGTTCCCAATTGCTTCCACTTTGTTATAATCCCACTGACAGTTGACTGAATATTTAGTAGTAGTAGAAATTTCATGACTGGACTTGTTGCACAGGTGTCATCCTATCACGGTACCACGCTGAAATCCACTGAGCTCCTGAGAGCGACCCATTCATTCACAAATGTTTGTAGGAACAGTCTGCATGCCTAGGTGTTCCACTTTCATGGCCACACCTGTGGCCATGGAAGTGATTGGAACACCTGAGTTCAATTATTTGGATGGGTGAGTGAACACTTTTGGCAATGTAGTGTATCTGAAGGAATGGAAGCGTGGGGGTGATGGACATTAAGTCACAAATGCTTAATAATAACAAAAACATCGTAATCCTAATCACCCAGAACACGAGCAAACAAATGAACTACCAGCTCGTAGATCCTGGTAATGAGCAGCAGAGAGGAAAAAAGGGGGGCACCCGGCACTAATCAGCCGAGTTGTCACCGACAACACACTTTGAAAGGGCTGAGTGATTGTACAATTTCCCCCCGGGCGTACTGTACTGTATTACATAAGCATATACGCTGCCACTGTAGTAAACTCTCCACTTACCTTATCGTCAATTATGACCAGGTCCTTGGGTTCTGTGCGGTCAATCTTTAGGACTCGGTGTTTGGTCTGTGCATGATTGCTTCCAACCAAAAAATACCTCTGGAAAGAGGAATACAGTCGTGAACAGGCTGCAGGCTGCAAGGCTTTTGTTGCAGATTATCACAAGGGCCTCTGCAAGGAGCTTGCATGGCAACGTCTGGTGATACACGCTGAAGACATCATATTATATTTATGGTAAGTGCAACACATTTCAATAGCCCTTTTTTTTTTCTTGTCACATTGAATGGTGTCCTCATGGAGGACTTAATGAACATTCGTGGAATTATGCACATAAGGTATTCACAGCTTTGTGTATTATATAAGCTGATACGACATTGGAGATAGAGTGCACACTATACACACACTACACAAGCATATATTTGATGGCAATGCCACATTGTGATATGCTCCTTTGTCATGATTTGAGCCTTCCTCGCGTGTCTCTCTTTCTTTCTTTCAAGTCATTATTTTTCTCATACTGGGTTGCAAAATGGCCCGAGATTTTCAGTCCACTAAAGAGTGTTAAATTGGAACATCATGTATCAGTACAGTCCGCGACTGTTCCATCCATTTTGTCCTGTTCCACACATCCCAGCATCCTATGGAGCCCTCTTTGTCCACGACAGTTGTGCAGCCCGTGTGGTTCGACGGGGCTCAGAAACAAATGTTACTACTCAAAATATTTGTGACGGAGCAATGCCTGACAATTATCAGCTTCAGTTTGACAATGATATAATCTCATTTGTTCAAAAATGCACAAGTAAAGCGATGCACGCACCGTGCACCCCAAATTCCTCATTTTAGCATTCACTAAAACAGAAGGAAGGAAACACGCACTTGTTTCTCAGCTGCACATCTTTAAATGTGGACAGATCATATCCAACCAAAAATAAGGTGCCTTTGACTTTGTAATTTGTAATTATAGTTATCGTCTAAAGAATTATGATACAACTGTCTACAGCTGACTTCATGGGGGTCATGTCCTTATGGCTGGTTTGGTAAATTATCAAAATCGGTGGATGGCTTTTGCTGCCATCTAGTGTTTCCAGACAAATACAGTCTCATGACGGTTGCACCCATCCCTCTCCACCCTTAAGTTTATGAATCTAAACTATGGTAATGCTGGCATCATAGATTAAGACTGATTCTATTATTTCTTTGCAGAGTTGAATTATTGTTTCTGTCGTGAATAAAGATCCATGCCACTGTCTGTCGCAAGGCACTTCCTCCAGGGCTGGGACTGTTTGTGTTTGTCCAGTTTAGAAATGCTCAGTTGTCATGTAATTTGTTTAAAAAGTGCTGCGAAAAAGAGCATTGTCCTTATCACGTTAGCACTGCTGCTGATGTAGTGTGAACTTAAACTTATCAGCGAGCATCAGGGGGAGGCAAAGGAAACCAAAACAATACGAAAATGAAATGGGATTTAGAGCAATTTTATTTGCCAGCTGAACGTGTGACATAACCAGACTGACTGGGAGTTATGATGATAATAATGACATAAGACAACGGCAGACTTACGGCTCTGGTTTCGTACAGGACCAACTTCTGGATCCCACTGATGATAGCAGCTGACTGAGGCATTTTTTTATTTTCACTCCTGACTCCAGCGATTACAATCCAGAAGAGACAACAGAAGAGCTGCAGAGCCAATGAAAACACAACGTTTACATCTACAACTTCACCTCATAAAACAGTAAAATCACTCACGTTTAACAATAAAACTACTGAGCATATGTTATCTTAGCCCTTCCTAGATAGCATCACTCACCATTCATTTAGCTAGCTAACTAGCTAGCCGCATTAACCACAAATCGTCTCCAGCGGCGATAGTTAACATCTCCCCGAGGAGCCGGAACAACTACTTTGGACGTTTTACCTAATAACTAAAGTAATCGCGCATTTAACGTGCCCGATGATATTCAGTTAGCATCCAAAAGCATGCAACATAAATTTGTTTTAGTCAGGTGACTGTCATGCAGTTTGACCTGTCAGCCGGTACGGTGCCTCGCAGAGTCAAAAAGCTCGAAGGGCTGAATACGAGATTGATAACTGTATAACTTTTCGCCCCCTGAACGCGTATCTTTGACTAAAATGTGGTTTGGATTATTTATAAACAGTTGTAAATGAGAATTAAAACTTTTTTTAGCGCTGTAAAATTACTTTCAGCACTTAAAAAGCTCGCTTACAAGCTAGCTGCGTTTAGTTTCTAAGTTGCTATGGTAACCGCGTTGCTATGGATAGCGGGTTTAGTTTATGCTAGTACACGACGATTAAAAGGGCTAATAATAAACTTGTAAAGCCGAATAAAGGGACGCCGCAAAGCAACTGTAAGTGCACTCATGCCGATGAACTTTATATGACAGCAGAAATTTGATATATTACAAGAAAGTTTGTTCGCTTTTTGTGTGCTGTCTGTTTTGTTGATATTACTTTTTGTATGTTCACTTAGCTCAAATGGATGGTTTGGTGGACAACCTCATAGAAGATGAAGCTGACAGAGAAAGTCTTCTTGCTAAACCCACTTGCTTCATCGTTATTGGAAAACCGGTAATTTCTCTCTTTTTACAAATTGAACAACACACACGCAGAGATCATACTTTAACAAATTCAGTGCATTCATTATAACTACTTATAACCTATGGATTGAGTGTGTACAGTATTTACGTTTTAAATGTAAGGCCAGTGAGGACGTAAATCAACAGTTGCTGCATGTAGAAAGCAGCACACAAGTGCACGGCCAAAACTCCAGCACCCACTTGTGACCCACTTCCATATTTCTTCTGTGACAGGGTGTTGGTAAATCCACCTTGGCCAAAAAGATTGCAGAGTCCTGGAAGTGTATCCTGATTGATGGTGAGTGCTTTTATTGTGTCTATTTTTTTTCCTGCATACCAGTTCAACAACTTGACATTACGCCATTCAACAACATTTCAGATACTGATTTGCTGAACTCACACATACAGAATGAAACAAAGGAAGGCGTAGAGGTGAGAAACACGCTCTCTATCGTTTCACAGCCACAGTGTTTCTTGTCTTTTCTGTGTTTACATGTGCTCTTCATCTCCATTAAAACCCTCGAACCTTTGTTTGAAAATGTAAGCTCTTGGATATCTTGTCTGAGGGGAGAAGTATTCCAGAAGATGTGGTGCTGCGGCTGATTCTCGCAAGGCTCAACTCACCAGATGTGGAGCACTATGGTAAATCGCGTAGCTGTAGTCTTAAATCGGTGCCCGTGCAGGCAAATATGCTTCTCAATCAAAAGTTTTGTAGAATGTGATCAAGTTTTAAAGCGTGAAGCTTGAATGTGTGGTATACATCTGCAATCATAGCACAGTGAGCTGACATTCAAAAGAACAGAACTGGAGCTTTGCCACTGTTTAATAATTCACATGCTGTGATGCAGGCTACGTACTGAGCTGCCTGCCGTTCATGTCTGAAGACTGTCTGAAGACGCGTGAGCAGATTGACCTGATCAAAACCCTCAAGCTAACGCCCGATTTCATCCTCAATATCAAAGTAAGCGTCCAGTTTTCTTTTAAAAGTTGTGCACTGTATTATTTGTTTAGTTTTGTATGATTTAACGATGACCTTACACTCTTCCACCAGTGTGCGGACACGGACCTGGTCCGCAGGCTGTCTGGACTGAAGCAGCACCCAGAGACGGGCCAGTTATACAGCAAGGACCGGTGGGAGGTCAAAGAGACGTACAGCGAGAAAAAAGAGAGCAAGGATCAGGATGTGGAAGAGGAGCAGGAAGAGGAGGCGCAGGTCAGTCACAACTTTAAACTTTAAACCAGTAAAGACAAAACGCCCCTTTATGTTACTTAAGTGTTTATTTTGTTCACAGGCTGAGGAGGAGGAGCTTTCTCGAGATATTATTAACCAGATGGTGTGGACGCCAGAGAATTTAGCAGAAAACGCAATTGTTAGAATCAACATGTACAAGGATAATATGCTCCGACCACTGGAGGTGAGTTACATTAAGTTCTGAACGACTCAAACATTAATTAGAAGGTTAACGTGGCGTTAGTTTTGTTAGCAGGCACTTGATACATTTACATTTTTGCAGACAGTGCAGTGTGGGCCATTGCTCTACACACCAAAATATCATCGTCCTTTTCTATTATGATGATTGTTCAGAATAAAAGAAAGTAAAAAAAAGAATCTTCTCATCAACAAAAGAAAAAACAATGGCTAAAATTCTGCTTTTTTAAAAAATAAAAAATACAATTCAGGATTACATGGCAGACCACAACCCCCTCTACCTACTGGAGCTGGATGGAAACAACACACCTGAAGAGCTGCACTTGGTAAACACAACAGCAGTAACTGGAAATTAATCTGTTAACGACAATTATGTCCGACTGTTCTTGTTTGTCTCTTCCTTTACTTCTAGTGTGTAATGTCTCGTCTTGGATCTTTGGCTATAACACATGTCGCCATTCCGGTCCTCCTCCACCAAACTGATGATGAAGAGCTGCCAGAGGACATTGGCAAGGTTTACCAACCTTTTTATTTTAATACAAAACACAGTCAGTTGAGTTGTGAATATGAACAAACAATCTGTAATTGAGCCATAAGAGCCGAGGTCTGTTGTTTAATCCACTCTAAAAAAAAACAAAAAAAAATCCAGGAGGACCTGCTGAGAATTATGTCCGCCTCCAAGACTGTGGCCCCTGGGTTTAGGTGGAGAAGGAGCCGGTGGGGCCGAACTTGTCCTGTTGCTTTGAAGGAGGGAGACGCCATTCCTGGCAAGCCTGAATTCACCGTGGGGTGAGTGATCTTTTATTTCCAGGGCGCGGAATCTGACCACTTGCTTCAAACGTGCCGGATTAAAAATGGCAACCCACTCTCGTCCCAAACACTGCACAGCTTCCGGGACAAACTCTACGTCCTTTCATCTCAGGAGGCCTACCAGAAGTTTGTAACGAACCCCCGGCGGTACTTGCTCCCTCCGATGCCCAGGCGGCCCTGCAGAGTTTCCATCATTGGGCCGCCTCGGGCAGGGAAGAGCACCGTGTGCAGGCTTCTAGCTCAGCATTACGACGCGGTTGTACTTGACATGCAGGAACTGTTGCAGCCAGTTCTGGCCAAGGCTGAACAGGAGAGCCTTGATAAAATCAAAGAGGAGACAACACAGGCTGCTATAGAGAAGATCAAGTCAAAGGTGGAGCAAGATGGTGGACAAAGTCCAGGTAAGTCGAACTTTGTTGGTATTTGTTGATGATGATGTTCAGTATCACCAGTAGAGTTGCATTTTATAAACTGTAACTATTTTATAAAATGTGTTATTTGTACATCGGTATCAGACTGTGAGGTTTAAAGCATTGTTTGTGAATAAGGGGCTTTTACTGCCATACACATAATGAATGTTTTGATATTATATTTCATCACATGAATCTAGCTCTGTAGGAGTTAAGGTCTTGAAACATGTTTTTTGGCTGTTCTCAGTGACAGAGGATCATCCAGAGGTACAAGCCATGGTGCTCAGTGCACTGGAGGAAGCCAAACAAGTGAGAACATCTCCCGTTGGCCTGTATGCTGAGGTATTAGAGGCACGAATTAAAGAGGTGTGTCAAAGATGGCAGGTGCACGCAGGCTTTTCACTCAGTGTTTTTTCATATCGCACATTCTGCAATTCTTTTTAATGCGTTGAATGATCACTTACATTGCGCAACGTGTAACGCAAACTTGATACAACTCTCACAAATGAACTCATGATGAGGCCTGATGTTACAGATTGAAGAGCTGGGCTCAGGTACAGAGGGAAGAACCGGTTGGGTGCTTGACAACTTTCCCAAGGACGTGTCCCAGATGGGTGCCGTGCAGCAGGCTGGAATCCTGCCAGACATCATTTTCTGTCTCCAAGACAGTGATGGACATCAGGGTAGGGGTACACAGATACGATGCCGTTTTTTTTTTTAATTGTATTGAAATTGTCACAAACGGGGTAGCGGGGAATGTGATTTTCAGACCCAGGTGCAAGACTTGAGAGAGGCTGAGGCAGGAGTAGGCGAAAAGACTCTTTAATACACAAAAGAAACAAACTTACAAAAACCTAAAGCACTGCTTAGGTTGCAGGGTTCCAAGGAAAAAACAAAAACACTTTCACAGCTATGACCTGAACATGGCATGAAACACACAAGGAACGCACGGTAACATCAAGTAACGAGTATGACGCGACAAGGAACAAAGTGAAGGCAGGGCTATAAATACACATGAGGAACACAGGGATGACGAGACACAGGTGAGACAAATCAGGTGACAAGACAAGGTGAAACCAATGAACTAATCAAGAAAGGCACGAACCAAGACAAACAGGAAATCAAGAACTTAACAAAATAAAACAGGAAGCCGAACAGAAAACTAAACATGACTGAAGACAAGACAGAGGACATGACAGAGGACATGACAGAAATAAAGTGACACCCTCATTGACACATTTTTCAGTTCTGAAGAGAGCTTACGAGACGAACAAGGAAATCGTGGACGAGGCCGTGAGGAAGAGGCTGCAGGATGAGAAACAAGTCTTGTAAGTGGGGATGCAACAGGCAGTCTGAGCTGTTAGTTACGTCTGAGTTGGATTGCTTACGCTTGTGATTTTTGATTTTGTACTTCATTCAATTTTAGAAACCAAAAGGAGCAGGAATCACAGGTGCAATCAACTCTAGAGACAGTTGTGGAGGAGACTGATGGTATAACCTGTCTGCAACACAGCTTTTATTTCCATGCTCTCCTTGAAAATTGAATCGTCGTTGGTTTGAATGCATTCTTGTCAATTGCAGACGAGCAGGACACCAGCGGGTCCGCAGATCCTGACAAAGTCCAAGAAGAGGGTGAGGCTTTTATTTCTTTAAGACCAAGAATGCAAAGCTTTTAGGTATAAGAGGGGAAATATAATCATTATCATGATACAGAATCCAGTTTTGTGCCACTAAATACAGTGACAGTAGACTGAGGTTTCATAAATGCATATTTATCGTAGTATACAGAAATTTCCACAGTTGCTCTTTCCCCAGTCCTGCAGACCTTTGTCATATTTGTACACTGCAAGTCACACGAAAGCGTTGCCGAACTGAAAAGCGGTAAAAGTCGGTTTCTTTTTGTCTTCCGCTCTGTGCGGCTACAGCCGTGGTGCTGCAGGATCAGTGGGAGCTGGGTTACCCGGATGGCCCAGAGATGAACGAGTATAAACTGCAGCTGCAGCAGTTTGCAGGAGAATGGGAGCAAATGCAGCCTGCTTTGATGTTCCCTCACCGTGTACTGCAGATTGGCAGCAAAAGCCCAGAGAGCCTGCTTCAGGAGATGGTTCAGCAGATGGAAAGTGAGTGTAGAGCCTCTTGGAGTAAGCCCTTGCATTCTTTGCACCACAGAAAACCTCTAAAGGTCTTCTAGCTGATCAGAACGAATAGTCTGGTTTCAAGCGAGCTGTAAAGAGTTTTATTTGTCTTTGGTTTGCATTTGTGATCTTCAGAACCCTTTCAGTACGTGTCCTGGGAGTTTTCGGCGGTGGACCAGGACGAGGAGGCAGAAGATATTGAGGCCTTAACTGAGCTGGAAAAAGGAGAGGAGGATGGAAGTGACAATTTTGGAGTGGAGGAGGAGGATGAAGTCAGTACGCTCAGTCACTTTTTTGACTTTATAATTCCAGGTTTATAGAAGCACGCCTTATTGCTTTGTTGACAAACAACCACTCTGCCACTCCGTCCTCTTCATGAACGCAGGGGGACCCGATGGCCAGGAGATTATTAGGCGACACCCACCATTTCTGCCCTGTTGCATTAAAAACCCACAACGTGCTGGTTCCCTGTACAGACAAAACAGCAGCCAAGTACCGTGAAAAGACCTTCTACTTCTCCAGCCCAGAAGCCAGAGGTTCCTTCCTTCAAAACCCTGCACAGTTTGTGGCACAAACTGAGCCTCTGAAGGTACGAGCTGAGAGAAGGAAAGAAAGAAAACGTTATGCAGCAGTAAGACGAACAAAAAAAATCCCCTTCACATGTTTCTTGCCCTCTTCTATCCAAGCCCCCTGCCCTACGGATCTTGCTGCTCGGCACCAGAGGGTCGGGCAAGACGACTCACGGCGAATGGCTTGCGAGGCAACTTGGGCTCTTCCACATTCAGTTCAGGGAGCTGCTCCAGATGCTCGTCATGGCCAAGACAATGAAGCGCGTGCCTTATGCCGACGAGGCGGTGTCCTTAGAGGATCCTTCTGAAGACTTGGACGCCCTAATAATGGAAGCCCGGGGAGTGGACAAGCAGGAGGCGGAGGATGAGTCTGAAAACAGAAACGGCATGGAGGTCAGCTTCAACAAAACATCCCTCCAGGGCTATCTGACTTATCGTTCTAACTTTCTGATGATAAATTATGGCTTGTTTTCACGCTGATTTTGTGTTTGCCTGCAGCAGGAGGTTGAACTGACTGATGACGAAATGGCCATCCAAGCCTACCTGTCCACTAGGGACCCGCTCAGTCCTCAGATCCTGGATATGGTTATTGCACCATACTGGAAACATGAGCCATACATGTAGTTATATACAGACACACACACACACACATGCTGCTTACCTCTACACTAAACACTAAAGGCTGTTAGCTTAGCTTAGCACAAAGACATGAAAGAAGAAAGAATGTCCAGAGATAAGAGTTTATTTGTTTCACCTGTTATAACTGCACTCATTTATACTCCTTTTAAGGTGCATGTAGAGTACATGACAACTGACGAGATACTCTGTTTTGTAGGTCTACGGGTTTTATTCTGGAGGGCTTCCCTAACGATGCTAATGAGGTGCAGTACATGCTGCAGCAACAGCTTTTCCCCGACGCTGTGGTGGTCATGGAAGTGGAGGTCGCGGATGTTCAGGCACGTCTGTTGCACACGTACATGGAGAACTGGCGTGAGCGTCGCAGCAAACGCGAAGCGCAGATGAACCTCCTTCGCGATCTGCGTAAGAAAAACCGGGTGAGAAAATAACAGCTTAGCAGTTAGTTTTAATAGCAGTATAGCTGCTGTCTGTCTGTCTGCCTGTCTACAGTTTAAATATGCGAGAATCTCGTAAATGTATAGGTTTATGTTCACACAGGAGGAGAATATCCTGAAGAGAAGGGCTGAACTCCTGGCAGAGCATGGCTCTAACGCAGACCAAACAGCGGTAAGGCAAACTCATCGCAGCGCTGTTATCCTTGTCTCCTCCATCACCGATTGACCCCTTTCTTCTGTTCCCTATTTGCTAACCGAACAGCTCAGCCATGACGAGACAGAAGAAGATGACGGAGAGGAAGAAACTGCAAACAACATAGAGGACGAGATAGAGGCCATGCTGGAGGAGGAGTTTCCTTTAGGAGAGGATAATGATGACATGGAGAATGAGGAGAATGAGGAGGCAGCTACAGAGAGGCTGGAGATGGAAATAGAAGAGCGTTTTGTGTCGGATGAAAACAGCGTCGTCACCGTGACAGTAAAGAGACACAAACACACAAAGTTACCTAAAAAGTTCCCACACTGTGATCATTTCTGCTAATAATACAGTTACACAGTATGTGCTCTGTGTTGTTCTATCATCAGGATCTCCTGGGTGATCACAACATACCCAAACTGGCAGTCAATGCGTCTCGCAAGATCCAGATCGTTCGGTACCAGCTGCTCCAGAAAATCCAGTCCCTGCTCACCAACAGGGAGTCGCTCTTCCAGAAATGCCAACCCATCTCACACGTCTTGGCACTCAAGCTCCTGTTATCATCTTACAAGCGACACAGCGCCTTTGGCTGCTGCGACCCCGTCAAAGTAGGCATAATTTAGGCACGGCAAATGTGTATTTCAATAAGTTATCTCTTGTCACGTTATGCAACGTGTTTTTTATTTGTGCACCTCCTCTGACCTGCAGCAATACAAAGAAAGAGACCTGATCCAGCCTTTGCAGTGGCCTCTCGACACCACATATCCCCTGCTCTTCAATCAGTACATCTACTTCTTTGCATCACAGGAGAACCGCAAAATATTTATGCACAACCCCTTAAAGTACCTTAGGCAACCTAAGCCCATTCCGTCACTTCCTATTAAAGTGGCAGTCACTGGACCTCCTAAATCTGGAAAAACCACCGGTAAGACTTAAGAGAGCTGAAAATAATCCTCATAAATACTTTTTTTACTCCTAACTATTCTTATTTCATTTGCTTTACCTCTATTTTGTTCATTTAGTGGCACAGATGTTTGCTCAGAAATATGGCGTGGCTCGGATGTCCATCGGTGAAGCTATGCGTTTGGTGCTCAACACTCAGGAGAATACCGATCTGGCCGTCCAGATGAAAAAGCATCTCACCCAGGGCCTCATTGTGCCTGATGAACTGGCCATTCAGTGTCTAGAGGTGGCACTCATGAGCTCGGCCTGCAGCACTCGAGGGTGAGACGAGGTTTCAAGACAAACATTATATCAAGAAACCTGTTCCTATTTCCTGTTAAGACTATTTATTTATTTATTTTGCATTCCAGGTATGTGCTGGATGGGTTTCCAGTGACGGTTAAGCAGGCTGAACTGATGGGGTCTCGCAGCATCATCCCCATGATAGCGGTTGAGCTTCAGCTGAAAACAGTGGAAGTGCTGAAGAGAGGCCTTGTAGACAAGATGAAGCCCAACAAGTAAGAGAACAAACATTAACAGCAGCAGATTAAAGCAACAAACCAAAATGCGCCTTGTTTCTACTTTCTCCTCTCGCTGTAGGCCTCACCTGATGCACGACAGCTCTGAGATTCTCCATGTCTGTAATTCTCATTACACGAAGGAAGTGGAGCACGTGAGGCGTCACTTCCAACGACAGCATCAGAACTGGTTTGTACTTGACGGCTTGAAGAGCAAATGGTGGATTTGGAACAACATTGTAAAGGAAGTCAGCATCAGCATGAAATATATCCACTCTTACCTGGAGAGGATGCAAAGCGGTGAGTACTAGAGTCTTTTTAGTTGTTTTGTGCGTCTCATGTGATGAGCTTTTACAAATATTTATACTGTGAAATTGTAAAGTTGCTCTAGAACTCACAGCCTGTACGTTTAAAACCTTCTAACCTCTTGGTTTGAACAGGGCAAGCAGCCTGCATCAACAGGCTGTGCATCACACCCAAAGAGCTGGAGAATCGGCTCGGGGAGTTCGGCCAGTACTGCCCCGTCTGCCTGGCTCTGCATCACCACCTGGTGGACTGTTCAGAAGTTGTGTCTTTGACTAATGCAGCCGAATTCAAGGGATCCTATTATAAGATGTGCGGTGAAAACCATCTAGAGGTCAGTGCCTGGGATTCCCATCAAAGCTGATGGTCAGCATTAATATAGGGAATACATTTAGGACCAATCCGCTTGTTCTTTTCAGATATTTCAAATTCTGCTTTTAAATACTGTCATCACACTAAGGTTTCCAGAATCACCACATCACACAGTAAAATAATGAAGTACAAACAGGAGAAATATACAGTGTGTTTGCGAAAAATAACACTGGGGTCTGGACAATGATGGGTGTGACTGAAAGAGAAGAGGATTTTTTTTTGTCGCTCTCTCCAGAAATTTCTGTCAACACCCGATCAATTTGTGAAACCTGGCTGCCCACGCGCCCTCCCACAGCCCCACCTGCTGCCGAGAATGCTGACTGAGAGTCAGCTGAAGAACAGGTTCCCACAGCAGGTAGAGATGAAGGGCTTCTGTCCCGTTACTTACCTGGATGGCAAGCGGAGGTACATGATTCATTTATAATTCAACATAATACGAATAAAGTTTGGTCCTTTTTGAGTTACAACTCCTGAAAATATCAGAAAAGTAAAGTATAAGTAAATAAAACAAAGTTAGACAAAATAAATAAGGGATAAGCTTCAGAAATTACAATTATATTACTGTACATTATTAATCCATGGTTGTTTCACCACCCTAATAACTCTTTGCGCTTCAAAATCACATAATGGTAAACGATTGTCGCTATAAAATGAACATTGCATCGTTACAAGATGATCAGTGCTATGGACTGTATCTGTGTCATATCTCTTCTTCCTAAATTGCACAGTCTATTCATGCAAGACTAATTTGCTTTTAGGTATGAAGCCCTGGTTCAAGGAAAGCTGGAATACGCTGTGGAGTACAGAGAACGTATCTACGTTTTTGAGACGAAGCAGAAGCGGGACAAGTTTCTGAGGTGTGGAGCTATCTCTTTGTGTCTTTAGGTGCATGTTTCTCTTTTTTTCTTCTCACAATGTCACCCACTACCCTCAAAATCTGTCAAATTACTTTGATATTAAAATGCTGGGTCAGAGAGTTACTCATTCTGTACTCGTCAAGGATTCCTGAGACGTACTGGGACCAGGAGCTGCCCACCAAAATCCCTCCTCTTTGTCAGCCTGTACCTCTCACCTCTCTGCCAACGCTGGGCTACCTGGAACAGGTTAGACACACTTAAACTCAGCACAACTGAGAAATACTGTAATATTCCTGTTTTCTGAGACATTTTTAGCAACCATGCCTCTGTTTTTCAGGGAGTGGCAGTACCATTAATCAAGGCAATGACAGCCGTCGGTTGCCTCAAACCAAAGTATCCCTTTCTCAGTATACAAAGATCAGCTCTCCTCTATTTAGCCTTCTATTTGAAAGGTAAGCAGGAAGTCATGGGGGCCTAAAACCAAAATAAAAGCCAGTGTTAGACCCAGTAAGGTTGATGGCAACGATAAATCTCACCATCTCGTTTATAATTCAGTTGCGCAGTTTTTTACTTTAGTTTGTGAATTTTCTGAGTAGCTCACTTTTACAAAAATGTACACTTTTTCTTTTACTGGATTAACAAGATAAATCCCACATTCTTTACAGCCTTCAACCACAAGAGCACGGACTATGCACGACGGAAATACAAAAAGAAGCTGGCCCTGTTTGAAGAGAACTGTGCCCTCATACCCTACCTGAGCACGACAATGAGAGGGAACTACAGGCCTCCCAGTGAGCGTCCTATTGATTTTGAGTTCAAACTGAACCGGTTCTTGGCCTTGGGAGATTTGCCAGGGGTTGATGGTGTGCTGTAACTGCAACCTGTCACGGTATTTGTAATAAATAAGCTGTGATAAAGCGTAATTGAGCTTCAGAAGCGCTTCTCTGTAGCTCACATCCATGTAGACACTCTGCATTAACTTTTCATTGAGTGTTTCCTCACATTTCATGTGAAGCAGTTGAACATAGATACTGTCACAGACTGTGGTGGGTTGTACGTTTCTGTTCTGGGGTCCTGCTCCTTTGAAATGACTCCTGTAAATGTACAATATTGGCAATAAATCATTTTGTTTGTTTCACCCTGTTTTATTTGGGTCTTTAGTGGACACATGAGAGAAAAGTAGGGGCTTGTGGAGTGTTCACAGCAGTTTACTGACTCTTAGACTTAGATAAACTTTATTGATCCACAAGGGAAATTGCTTGGTCACAGTAGCTTAGTTGTACATAAAAAACACTCTTAAGGACCTTAGATAAAAAGAAAAGATAAAATAAAATAAAATAGAAATAAAAAAATAAGTAGAAGAAAAGATAAAATAGAAATAGTATAAGCAAAAATGTACAAATTAGCATATTAGCATATGAACAAATGTACAAGAAGGATAATAGATAAGGACTCTATTGCAGGCAAACCATTCATTGTAACAATTGTTGCTTATTTAACCGATAATTCAAATATATTTTGAAGTTGAACTAGTGGATTTTATTTCATTTAGTGGTCAAGACCACATATAAAACACTTTTTTTCCCAATGAGCTTTTGTCTTGTGTTTACTGCAAGATCTCGTTTATTCTCGCGATGTTTCTCGGGAAACGGTGAGCGCGAATTCGACGGCCGGTCTGGTTTCCCCCACTGGTCCTCCCAGTCGCTGTACGCGCTGCGCTGTGTGAGCGGCTGCTGAAATCTAGGCAAAGCAGTCACTCCACTGGTTGTGATACTAGTCCTTTCAGTTTCCTACAACGACGCGGGACTATTTACAACCCACTGTCTTGACAGGTAGTCGGCCACTTTGTGTGTAGCTGGTAGCGTTAGCTAGCTAGTTAGGCGAGTTGTGTAACCTCATGTAAAGTTAACGGTTACTAACGTGCTGTAACGTAAGTGTCAACGTTTAGTTATACTTGTATTTAACAATCTCTACCATGTGTTTCACCACGTTGACTTTGTAAAAAGACTTTCCAGCGAATGACTACAAGTTTGACGACAGCTTTTAGATGGAGAGTAGCTGCTGGAAGTAAAAAAAAAAAAAAAAAACATGCTAGCGACACTAGCTCTTGTGTTTTCTTTCAGTTTCATTTCCCCCCCTCAGAGAGAGTCATACGGTGGCACCGAGATGTCTAAGAGGAGCAGCAGTCCTCCCAGGGGAACCCCCAGCAAACGAGGCAGATGCATGGAGGAGGAAGAGGAGGATGAGCCTGTCAACAAGGAAGTTTTGAGTAGCCAGGTAGGTGCCTGTCACTGGCATGCAGATAAGCGACAGTAGTTTCTGTTTGTGCTGATACTTAGAAGAGACAGGGATGGTGCATCGGATGATCACGGGTGTCACACATTAGTCACTGCAAGACACAATCGCCTTATTAATTATTATCGACAACGAGAAAAGAAAGGTGGCATGAAAGATGGAAGTGGCCCATTGGCTTGCTCTCTGTCTCTCTCTTTAAAGTTGCAGTTGACAGTCTCAGAGAAACGTATGCAGTTTGCAATACATGTGATAAGATAATAGATAAGATAGGACTTTATTATCCCTGTGGAGCAGCGGCAACAGATACAAAATAGAATAAGGCAGAAAAATATGTTATGGTACAAAAAATATTTACATATTGTGTCGGGTTTTCAGTGGCTAATCAGAAGCTGCAACAACCAGCTTGTGTAAATTGTGCTCGTGTGGGTCCTGACGGGACGAAAGACCTCCTTCTTGCACTGTGGGTGCAGCAGTCTTTGGCTGAAGGAGCTTCCTAAAGTCTCAGCTGTCTCATACAGGGGACGAGAGGGGTTGCTTCCGATGCTGGACAGTTTAGTCAACATGCAAAACTGTCCACTGAGTCCAGAGGGCAGCCCAGGATGGAGCTGGCCCTCTTGATCGGTTTCTCTTTTTGTCCCCTCCCCGTGACTCCGCCACACCTGAAGACCACAGCGTAAAAGGTTGCCGATGCAACCACACACGTAAAGGTCATAAAAGGTCCTGAGTAGTGACCTACACACTCCAAAGGACCGCAGTGTCCTCAGCAGGTGGAGGAGACTTTGTCCCTTTTTGTATTGGACGTTGGTGTTGTTGGAGCAGTTTATTGTTCAGGTCAACAACCAGCAAAGAGGCGATACCGTTGGAAAGGATTTTAACACATAAAATCTCATATAATTATAATAATACATTTTATTTAAAAGCACTTTTCAAGGTACTCAAAGACACTTTACATAAAAAGAACATCAAATCAGCAAAACAATGTGAAATAGAACATTTAAAACACAATAAACTGAGCTAAACATTAAGAGCAATTCTAAAAAGGTGTGTTTTGTCAGAGATTTGAAGGTAGGAAGGTCGGTACAGTCGCGGATGTGTTTGGGGGCAGCTGCAGAGAAGCGTCTGTCGCCCCAGGTTCGATGCTTGGTCTTGGGTGATGGAGCAAGGAGGTTTGTGTCACATGAACGGAGGCTGCGGGATGGGTTATGGCGATGGAGCAGGTCAGTGAGATAGGAAGGGGCCCGGTTATGGACGTCTTTGTGTGTGAGGAGGAGGATTTTGAACTGGGAGCCAGTGGAGTTTCTGGAGGACAGGAGTGATGTGATCACGGGTGTGGGTGAGCAAACGTGCAGCAGAATATTGGATGTACTGAAGTTTATTTAAAGTTTTGGATGGTGTGCCGTAGAGGATGCTGTTGCAGGAGTCAATTCTGGCAATATGGCATCTGAAAAACAAGCATGACACAGTGGACGGGGATTACATTGGTTTTACATTTACGCTTAATGTATTTTTATTTTTCACATTGAGAAGTTAGCTATTGGATTTTGAATGTTGTTTTTAAGGAAAGAACTTTGTGTGAATTAAGGTCATTAAATGTCAGATTGACATTAAAGTTTGTTTTTGTTCCATAAATGTATGTGATCTGATTTGTGGTCATTGAAAGTCAGTGAAAACAGTTCAGTAATATGTAAATAACAAAAAGAAAAAAACATCGGCATCGGCCCAGAACTACTTGTGTGTGTTGCAGTGACTGATGTAAAGCACTTTTTATTCACTGCAGGGTGCCTGTGGTGTGGTGAGCGATGCAGGGATCGTGCAGAGCATCACGCTGAAGAACTTCATGTGCCACTCGCTACTCGGCCCGTTCGATTTTGGCCCCAACGTCAACTTTGTCGTCGGCAACAACGGAAGTAAGTGTCGCCCCTGAGCCTGTGGAGTACGATTTTGTCTCTCTCCAGAAACACAACGAATACCTAATTTATTGGATCAGCACTTTCTATTATGGGGCTTAACTACATTTATCACATTTTATCCAAACTGTTTTTTGTCTTGGGAAAAGCATAACAAGTATAACTCATACCAGCAAATTTCATTAGTCTGAGCCCTGTCCAGGCACCTGCTGTCATGCATCATTAAGCTGATTGAGTTTTAAAAAAGCAGCATAATATATTTATTAAGACCAATAGTAAATGTGTAATGGCACACAGTTTGATCTACCTGTAATTAATATGGTCAGTGTTTGACTTGTCCAGACTGTAATAGTAGGAATCTCTTTGTGTGTTTGTGTGTGTCTTTCATCTTTCAAACCTCTCTTCCACAGGTGGAAAAAGCGCCGTTCTGACAGCTCTCATAGTTGCATTAGGTGGAAACGCTCAGGCTACAAACCGCGGATCATCCCTCAAGGGTTTTGTGAAGGAGGGTGAAAGGTAGGCATTTCGCCATCCTGTCTGTTTTTTGTTTTTTAATCATACCTTACAGACCTGTTTATGCAGAAAGTTTGGTTCCTCCCCTCCCCGGCTTATTTGCCTACTATCTCCACAGGTTAAGAATGTTAATTGAACTGCTTTCCTGTTTCCTCAGTTCGGCGGACGTGTCGATCACTCTGCGCAACAAAGGAAGGGATGCTTACAAGCCTGAGGTGTTTGGTTCAGCTATCACGATAGACCTGAGGATAACACGTGAGGGGCTGAGGACCTATAAACTGAGAAGCAAATCAGGTGAAGACACTAAAGACTTAATCATTGTTCGCCTCTACCAAACTTATGCAAGTGTAGGGATTCATAAACATGTCTTCTTATAGGTCAGCTAATCTCAAGCAAAAAGGAAGAGCTAATTTCCATCCTGGACAATTTTAATATTCAGGTATGAGATTCTATTATTTGAAATGTCACCTTCACATAGAGTGATAGTGCATGTTAAACCTGTGACGGTCATTCCTGATCTGTTTTGCTCCCAAGGTGAACAATCCTGTGTCAGTCCTCACTCAGGAGATGAGCAAATACTTCCTGCACTCCAAAGGAGAAGGCGACAAGTATAAGGTTAGTTGAAAGTAATTACATTATTCAGCCGAGAGCTGGAGAATAAGCAGCGTTAGCAAGAACAAGGCAGCGAATCGGAAGCATTAAACGTTAGACGGGTCGTCTTCACTGCTGCGCCGCGACGCTTTAAGCTGGAAGTTGACTAGTCGTCGACCACGTGACGGCGACAGCACAGATGCCTCCAAGGTGACAGAGGAGGAGTCAAGTCAAGGCAGCGGTTCATCAAGTGTGTGGAAATACTTCAGTAAAGATGACCGTGGCGTGCAGAAAATGTCAAGTCCGTCCTGAAATATGAGAAAAGTACTTCTGCAGTACACTCATCTGAAACGCTAGCAGAGGAATCCTTTCAGCAACAGCCAATTAAGAAGTTCACCTGCGTTAACGGAGAGAACGAGGCCGCAAATCAACAATGTGCTAATGAATTTCATTGTCTAAAGTTATTAGATATTAAGCTCATCTGATTTATGTTCAGATCTGTTGTGTTCTGTTAGTTGCTGTGGTTGCAGAGTGCAGCCGACAGTATCCCGTGTTCAGGCTTCAGCAAACTTGCAGAAAAGCCTCTATAGTTTCCATTGTGTGGGATGATAAACTATGTATTCGGGTCAAGAATCTAGATTAAATTGTTGCAAAGAAATACTTCCTGCTGTCGAGTAGTCGTTCAGCCCCTATAAAACATTTAGTGAGGCTTACGTTCTGAAGCGTCTCCTCAGAACCCTGCAGGAAAGAGACCCACGGCTGGATTTGATGAGTTTTTCATCTGAACCCATCCTTTCACTGCGGAAAAGAAAGGAGGCAGTGGACAGAGATGGATACGGAAATGTAGAGTGATCACGAGTTGTCACGATTCCAAAATGAGTAACCACGATACTATACCAGACAAAGTATCATGTTTCCGGTTATTATCGCGATACTACTTATTATTATAAACTGCAATTAATTAATCACTTATAATGTTGAGCAAAATTAGTGGTGCCACTGATGGCGACGCCGTGACACACTGGTGCTTCTGCCGCGGTGAGTGTGTTGTCTCGTGTTTGTGACTGTGAGCCGTGCGCGGGTCTGGGCGAGACCGAATTTTAGCTCGTTGTTTGTTTTGAAGCGAATTTCTATCGAAGCAGAGCTGTCTTCGTGGAGTTCGTTCTTGCCGACAGAAACACACAAACAGCCAATCAGGTAACAGACAGGCGGACGCAGTTCGGTTGCAGTAGTTACGTGTGGGTTTGTTTTCAAGGGAGTTGCATGCATTGAGAAGACGGGAGGAGAGTAGATGCGGCCGCTATGTAGCGGAAACTGGCACCGGTAGTATAGTACTCCACGGTAGTACCGTCGTGTAGAATTTCTAGTCTAGTTGGAACCGTTACGATTTGGCACCGCGTCAATACCCACAGTGGGTACTGTGGGTATTGTGCAACCCTAAACTGATCACAAGTCCTGCTTTTACTCTGTGTGGGCTGACACCCACTGCTCAGAAGGATCTCTGTGGATAAATACGTCACTTCTAGAGAGTCATAAGTGGTGATAGACAGATATACAGAACCTGTAATCACCCTCTTGTTGTTAACAACCCAACCCCTTCATTTTTTACTCAGTTTTTTATGAAAGCCACCCAGCTGGAGCAGATGAGGGAGGACTTTGTCTACATCAAAACCACCAAGGATATCACTAAGGATAAAGTTGAGCAACACAGCGAGGTAAGAGTAAAACCAGCTAGGCGGCATTGCGTAGGAAGCTTTTGTTGAATGTGTCTCCAAATGACTCGTGCAGTGCTTGAAAGACATGAAGCAGAAGTTGCAAGAGAAAGAGGACCTCTTCAAGAACCTCGAATCGCTGGACGGCATGAGGAACAAGCTGGAGGAGCTGCAGAAGCAGATGGCGTGGGCTTTGGTGAGACCTTCTTCACTCAGAACCCCGTTCTCCTTTGAAATGAACGCACTAATGGCTCCAAAAAGCAAAAAAAAGCATTAAGTTAAATTGTGAGTTGAACGTGGCAGGTGACTGAGCAGGAGAAGGAGTTGGAGCCGATGAAGGAGAAGCTGCAGGCAGACCAGCATTCCACGGAGAAATACGACGAGAAGGTGGATGAGTGGAAGGTACGGCGCCATGAAATCACATCTATGTGTTTTTGCTGCTTGTCGGCGCCCAGATCTTCAAACTCAAACCCCTCTTGTTGTTCTGTTATCCTGCAGAACAAGGTCGAGGAAGCGGAGAAGAAGTACAAGCAGATTCAGGAACAACTGGAGGGTATCACCCATCAGGTCCAGGAGCTCCAGCCCAAATGTGTTCAGCTCAAGGCCGAGGCCCAGAAACGTAATACGCTTCTTAAGTCCAGCGAGGTCAGAGTTCAGACAATACATTAATCTCATTTTAAGGTAGATTTCCTTCAGTCGGCTGATTCTGTGTCGTGTTATTTTAACTGCAGTGTGAGGAAATGTCATGGAGGGACGTGAGCCGCTCTCACACGGGGTTACTTCAGTGTAATGTTCGCGGCGACGAACAGAGATGCCAGAATCTGTTCCAAGTTGTACAATCCATTGGAGTCAGATTGCACTGGAATTACATTTCATTCATTCTGGCGTGTTTTCCTAACATGCAAACCGGTGACATTTATGCTGCTTTTAACATTCCTGAGAAGAACTCATAGCAGAGAGGAAAAAGTGCGGCTTGACTATGCAGAGACAGCAGCCACATTTGAAACGTCTTTATTTTTCCCGATTCCGGGAGCGTTTGTGAAACGTGATCCTGCATTCCAGGGATACCGTGCCGTTTGACACAGGGGGGGTGGCAGCGCTTCCCGGCTGAGCAGCGCTTTAAAGACAAGGAAACATCCTGTGTAATAACATTAGCGCCCCTCTTGACAGCCTCAGCAGATTTTTCCATCCTCTTAGAAAACCCAAATGAAAACACGCTGTGAAAACATTTTTTTCATTACGTTCGTTTTGGGGCGATGACAGACGGTTTGTTGCTACATCTTTTCTCTCCGGCTACGGCCTGCTCGGATCGCTGGGCGGCTCCTCCCAGCTGCACACAGCGGAGGATCTGATAAACAACAATAACATAAATAAATAAACCCCAGCGACATTGCTATCAGGCTCTGATCAATAACTATCGCTGTTGTTGCATCCGTCGCTATAGTAACTACACACAAATTGTCACGTTGTCAAGCAAACACGTTGAAGATAAAGCTTGTGTTGTAAGCGCAGTGATGTATTGTGGTTACGGGACATAAGCAGAGGTTGTAAACGATCTTCCATGTGTTCTCTCAAGGTCACGGTGCACAGGTGTAAAGCCAACCTGAAGGACCTGGAAAAGGACAAAGCTCAGCTGTCCTCAAGGATTAAAGACCTCAAGCTGAGGTACGCCGCCGCTCCCCTTGTTTTTTTCCTTCCTTTCATTCAGGTTGACTAATGCACTCATTCTGCGTTATCCTCTGCCCCGTTTTCTCCCCCGCAGCATCAGTCAGACGTCAGGAGCGGAGAGCCAGGCCAAGGCGGCTCGTGTGGAGCAGATCCAGGCCGAGCTGGAAGACTTGAAACAGCAGATCTCCACTCAAGGCCAGCAGATTGATCAGTACCAGCACGCCAGCAACCGTGCCAAAGAAGAGAAAGGAAAGATGAGGTAAGGATTAAGAAACTCTGCGCCAAACAGAAATAAATCTTCCACGCAAAGGGAGTCTGATTTACAAATTAGTTTTATGTGAATCCAGCTCTTTATTTTTTCCTGCGCCTTTTACTTTATAATCCCAAGATTTACAGCAAAACAAAACAAAAGAATTGTCAGTAAGGCTTCACACTGCACAAAAGAAATGGAAACATTGCACCCTGGAGTGTTCACGCTCATTTCAAACTCGATGCTGTGGCTTTGTGAAGGATTATTGCGTGCTCTGTAACGTCTAAGACACCTGCAGCTGGATTAGCTAAGCACCTAGCTCTAGCAAACCCATGACTGGAGGTCGCTTGTTCTGTTGTGAGCCTGGACACCAGCCAGGGAGCAAGGCATGCCCAGTCGATCTATTCATTTTAGGGATGTACTGAAGTGTTCGGCCCAAAAGTGCATTTTCGGTTTTCAGCCTTAAGACAACCCAGGCCGAAAACGGGATGTTGTAATGACGCAAGCAAAACCAGCGCAGGCTTGCCTGGAAGGGCCAGCATGTCTGTGGTGTTGATGTATTTCAGTATATCTGAGAAAGACCCACGGATAGCCATTTGCAAAATGTGTAATGCTGACATTTCAAGAAGAGGTTGCATCTGCAAAGAATTTCTCCACGTCCGGTTTAATTTATCACCTGAAATCCAAACATCCCAATAGCGGCTTTTCAAGAGCAGCGCAGGTGGCACATATACGGTAGAGTTGCACGATACCCACGGTGCCAAATCGTAACAGTTCCTACTACACTAGAAATTCTACACGACTGTACTACCGTGGGGTACTATACCATCGGTGCCTGTTTCTGCTTCATGCCGCCTCTACTCTCCTCCCGTCTTCTCAACACATGTTACTCCCATGTAAACAAACCCACATGTCAACTACTGTGACTGAAGTACATAGCTGCTAAATGATTGGCTGTTTGCCTGTTACTGGTGACGTCCGGGGATATGATCCCAATCAGTCAATCAGCTGTTTGTGTGTTTCTGTCGGCAAGAACGAACTCCATGAAGACAGCTGCGCTTCGATAGAAATTCGTGTCAAAACGAACAACAAGCTAAACTTCCGTCTCGCACGGCTTACGGTCACAAACACGAGACAACACACTCACCACGGCAGAAGCACCGGGCCCGAGCGGCGAGTCTGCCCAGCGTCGTCGTCGTCAGTGGCACCACTAATGTTGCTCAAAAAAAACTCACATTTGGAACTATTTTGACTTTAACCAAAGCACAGACATTATAAGTAATTAGTATTAGTATTTATAACTTGTACAACTACATTGCAGTCCATAAAAATAATAATAAAGGCCGCAGTATCACGATAAAACCCAGAACCGTGATACTTTGTCTGGTATAGTCTGAGTAAGAAGAAAACTTCTTCTCCAACATTACATTTTTCATTGCGTGTGCGCCCTCTAGAGGCAGCTCGCGCACCCCCACCACGCTTCGGGAATCCCTGCCTTAGACGTTCAGCTGTTCTCTGTCGTGGAAGATGTGGGATTTCGTATGAATAATAATTTATTTCGGTGTTCTGGCCACAGGCTCCCTATTTTTGGTTTTTGGTTTTGGCCAAAACTTCTCATTTCCGTGCATCCCTAGTGCATTTTGATGTTCAGCCCGTGATATGTCAGTCCCTTTATTCGCATAATAAATCATAAATTCAGGAAGAATTGTAAAAAGTATGAATAAATAAAGGAGTAAATCAGGGTTAATTACATTTATAAATATGTCATTACATAAAATCGATCAATTTCACACATTAGGAAAGTAGCCAAATACAGAAATGTACATTTATATCACATTTTTTTGGTCTGTCCTCGTTGATGAAACACTCGCCTCTCGTCTGTCTCCAGGAGGGAACAGGAAACGCTCCAGAGGTCAACGGACGCCAACAGAAGGAACCTGCAGACGATGGAGAGCAGCCGCTCTAATCGACTGCGGCGTTTCGGTGAGCACATGCCTGCGCTGCTGAACGCCATCCAGGACGCTCACAGAAGGGGCCAGTTCAAGCAGATGCCCCGAGGACCTCTGGGTAAGACTCGACTGAGCCGTTGAATCAGTTGAATGAGTTACAGTTGACTTTCCTGCTGTTCTTCTTTTAATTAAAAGCTGAAAACAAGATATGTGACGAAAAGTGCTTCTGACTTTCCTTCTGCAGGTTACCTTATTAGCCTAAAGGACACGGAGCTGGCCCTGGCTGTAGAAGTGTGCCTTAAAGGCCTGCTGCCGGCCTTCACTTGTGACAACTACGAGGACGAGAAGGTGCTGCAGAGCCTCATGGCCAAAATCTACCCAGCCGGCCGCAGACCTTCGATCATTACCAGCAGCTTCCTCAGACATGTGCACGATACCAGCAAGAGGTTTGTCAGAGTAGATTATTGTTAGTCACTATGCTTTACGGTAAGATCAGGTTTTAATGATTTGTTTTTCTGCTTTGTGTCAGGTCCGTGAATCACCCTCAGTACCCCTCCGTGCTTCAGGCTCTAGAAATTGAGGACCCGGTCGTGGCCAACTGCCTGATCGATCAAAGGGGTATCGAGGGCATTCTGCTTATTAAGGTAATAACGTGTTTCTGGTATTTAATTCATATTACTAATCCATATCCCAGTTTCTTCATCTACTAAAATAAGCCCGCTGCAGGTTTTCATGTTGCTGTATTCAGCGGGTTCCTGACAAGGCAGCTGGATCTCTGTGAGGTCACGGGATCACGCAACAGTCTGTCTTGTCAGGCTTCAATCGACGGGCTTCAGATGTGACGACAGGCAGTTTGCACAACAGCGAAGGGGGTGATTGAAGTTAGCCTGTGATAGATATAGACAGATGTTTCATCATATCACCTGCCAAGTACTTTTATTTATTTTTATTTTTTTTAAAGCGGACATTTTTTTCTGTGTAGCAAACCATCTGGATTAAAGTTTAACCCGGTGGAAGATACGGGTCAGATTTACCTGAGTGACATCTGAGTGATGCTTCAGCTGCAGCTAAAAGAAATCTGAGTTTTTATACCTTGGTCAGAGCCACATATACCAATCAGGCATAACATTATGACCACTTGTAGGTCTCCCTTGTGCCTCCAAAACGGCTATGACTCATTAGAGAATGGATGTGGGCCTTCTGCTAGCAACATAATGTTGTTAGTGGGGGCCTTTGAGGGGAGGGACGTCTGTGGATCATCCCACAGATACTTGATCAGTTTGGGATCTAGTGAATTTGGAGGCCAGGTCAACACCTTGTGCTGTTTTTCCACGTTTTTTATCTTCGTCAGTGAGTAAAACAATGTACTTAACTGCCATATATATGTACATTAACATGGATTCTCCTTTCCCCCCCACGTGTATAGGATCGCACAGAGGCTCGGCGAGTGATGCAGGGCAGAAATCCTCCCCCAAACTGTAACCTGGCCTTCTCTATTGACGGAGACCAGATCTACAACAACCGCTTTTACAGCTCTGATCAGACCAGAGCCAACTTCCTTTCTGGAGACGTAGAGGAGGAGATCAGGTGTGTGTCCAGAGTGCTGTGGCGTTTGAAAAAAAGTAAATACATGCGCTGGTGTTCATTAGCTACAGGTCTTCAGATATGAACCGTTTGTTTAACCAGGCACTTGCAGAGGGAGCTGGAGAACCAGAAAGCTCAGGAAAAACGTTTCCAGCAGCACTTGAAGAAGCTGGATGAAGACATCAAAGAGAATGAAGGACTCCTCAGGAGAGCGTATATGGACCAAAAGACAACTAAGGTAACAACTGGATCTGAAGCAACATTAAATTATATTTCTCAAGGCATTCTACTACTAATGTTTGTATTTGTTTTAGGGCAAGGCCACAAAGTTACAGCTGGAGCTGACAGACCTACAGAACGTGGAGGAGCCTCAGTCAGAGGACCTCAGGCCGCTGGTTTGTACAGAACACTCTTTGTGTTTTCCCCACTGTTTCAGCTGTTTATTATTATTATTCTGCTGATATGCTGTTGTCCGTAATCCACAACAGGAGGAGGATCTTCAGGAGATCGTCGCCAAGATCACGTCCAAGCGCGCCGAGTTCGAGGAGGCACGAGCCCAGATGGCCGAACTGAAGGCCGCTTACGAAAAGGCGGAGGAGGAGTACCAGCAGCACAAAGAGCGGATCAGCACCATCACTGAGGATGCTGATCCAGTCAAGGTAATGACGTAAAGCCACACCTGCAGCTCCTGGTGCCGTGGTCTTAAACATTTCCCACTGGAACACGTTCTATTGTCTCTTGTCAGAAGTTCATATTAAACGTTGCCAAAGTTTCAAAGGATGAAATAAATGAAAGGACGCTAAGACACTGACTTTGGGGCTTGTCACAGATGTCTTTATACGATCATCTTCTCCAGACGCAGCCTTCTTGGTAGATTTATGTACACTGTCTTACAAGAGTCTACTTCAGTGGTATTATGGGGGACTTAATGTACTTCAGCAGAAAAATAACCACCGATATGTCATTCAGCGAGAGGTAATAAGTGTAATATTTGCCAGACAGAGGGACCCTGCCGTAGGCTTCGTTGCTCTGGACGTGCGCTGCCTTCTCTCATATACCGGATGGGATTCAGGCTCGGACGTGCACAGATGGATTTGAGAAATGAGAACTTACTGGATTAGACGTTCATGAAGAAAGTGGGGCCTTAGAAGCTGAAGCTGTGGGGCTGCAGATCAGGCAGTATGAGATAAATTAAATGTGAAAATGTCCATTAGAAGTCCGCCTTTAATTAGTGTCTTGAAGCATATGCTCAGACTAATCGGTTTTATTTTGCCAGAGTCGATCAGATTTCAGCACAGTCCTAAGTTGCCCCTTGTAGCCTCCATCCTCTGGCTGCTAGCTGGTGACCTGTTTGTGTCTTCTTTGCCCCACAACAGGAAGACCTCAGCAAAGCCGACCAAGAGGTCACGAAGTGCAAACACCACAAAAAACACTATGATGAGAAACGCAATATCCTCCTCCGCAACATCCAGGCTCTAGAAGGCACCTTGAAAAGCATGGAGCAGAAAATTCAGGTATGCCAGGTGTTCTCACGGGCTAGAAGTATGTTCTCATCTTATTACCATTGCCACCAATCTATTAATGTTGGGGGCTGTAACATCAGCTTTACTTTTTTATTTTATGTCAGAAATAAATGGCTTGTTTCTCTCTGTTGGACAGCTGTCCGTTGCCAAAGCCACGGAGATCTGTCCGAACCGCGTGGAGGTCCGTCGTACGGCCAAGAGTCTGGACAGTGAGATCAGCCGTCTCAAGGTTAAGATCGGTACGCAGCAGGAACAACAGGGGGACCGCGGGAAGATTGTAAGGTACGTTGATTAGACCGTGGGATTAAATATAGTAATTGGTAGATGTGACAAAAATCTTTCTGCCACGTGCGTTGATTTTCATTTACTTGTGTCTTCTAGGCAGTACCACGAGGCTCTGCAGAACTACAAGAACATGACGCTGCACATGAAGAACCTCAACAGCTTCATTAAAAGCCTGGACAGCGTCATGAACCAGAGGCTCAAGGTTTACACCGACCTCAGGAGGCAAGTGTTGAATCTACAGCTTTAAGTACAACCAACCAGCTGATACGCAACACATAGCTGAACTGTATTCTCAAAAATGAGACTCTTAAAATGAGGCACGCATCTTTGTAAAACACTTTGTCTCTCTCGTTAGGTTCCTCGCCGCTCGCTGTAAATACTACTTTGACAGCATGCTGGCTCAAAGAGGCTACAGTGGAAGTATGACCTTTGACCACAAGAATGAGACCCTCTCCATCTCGGTAAGAACACTTCATTCCTCTGTCAGAGAGAGAGGACTCCAGTGTTACATTCAAGTTGGACAAATTACTGTAAAAAGTATTAGGGACTAGGGTTGCAATAGCATGTTGGCCCAATCAATTATATGAACTTGTCAGTTTGCATTAATTCCCAATTACGGCAGCTCCCACTGAACACTGGACTTTTTCCCCAAAAATGCCTAAAGCTGCTCGTCACAAATCAAACAAAAAAAAGAGACCTAATAAATAGAGCCTTTGTAAAAATGAATCGGCCGACCACATCAGCAGAACCGCTAAACATGAGCATCTCGACGGGGGAAGATCTGATGACTTTCCAACCTCAAAAAAAAAAAATTAGTGTGAGTATTTTGTTTGATTCTTGGTCTGTGGTCAGTGTCTCTGTGTCTGGCAGTCACTGTTGTGTTTAAGACAAGAACTAAACAGAGGCTCTACGTAGCAGATGCTAATGGCTAGCAGTGCTTGTGTATGTTGTAAGCAGCCTATAGAAACCTTTGCCATTCACTTTACCGGGTCATATCAATCCCGTCGTAATCTTGTTTTTACCCGTCAGTTTAATTTTTTTTAAATGATAATGCTGTTCAGTAGCATTTAATTTTCATTCATATTTCATTAACTTTAAGTTCTCTTTCAGTATAGACAGTATTGACTTTAAATGGTAGGGGGAAAAAAAAAAGTTTGGGCTGCCGACGCGTCTTGTCCGTACTCGGAAGGGACTGCTAGCGCTAACAGCTTTTAGACGGTACCCTAGGGTTGAAGTTCCTCTGTGGTATGCTAGTTCTTTTATTTGCACAGTTTGCACAAAAACTCATCAGTCCTAGCAACTTTAGTAGCCGTTAGCCGCATAGACATATATTCGTCAATGGTTAGCCGAGCCGTGTGCATCAGCACCGGATTTTTCGGACTATAAGTCGCACTTTTTTTCACGGTTTGGCTGGTCCTGTGACTTTTACTCAGGTGTGACTTATATATTAAATATATAATTTCACATGTTCGTTATTTTCGCACTGACAGCCGCCAGAGGGCGCTCTAGGCTTGTGTGCGAGTGTTTGCTACTCCTATTACGCCTGCGTAATAGCGGCCATCTACCTCCGGAGTTAGCGGAGTTGCTCAGAAGTGACACAGGATGAAGAATTCAATAGATTTAGTGATTTGGAGTGAGATCGAGAGTTTGGTAAACTTGTTATGTTATGTTGTTTATGCTACAGTTATCTGAATAACTGTTAATATGTTACTTCAACATACCAGACACTTATTCAGCCCTTTGTTATTACTATAACTTGCCTTTCAAGATGAAATGTGTTCGACTTATAGTACAATACGACTATATATGTTTTTTTCTTCTTCTTTATGCATTTTTTAGTTGGTGCGACTTATACTCCGGAAAATACGGTAATCAGTATACCAAGAAATCGTACACTGATAAAAGTTTCCCGATGTTTGGAACCCAAACTGCGGTTAAGAGACAAGAGCAAGTTAATATGCTCACTCGCCTCCAAGTGGTCAGAGTGTGAATTGCAATCTGTCAAAATGACGGATGCCCTTCTGATTTTCCCTTAAGTTTTAAACAAATGGTCAATGACGGAAAATATTTGGTTAATGCGACCCCTGATATCTATACAACTAAACAACATAATCTCCATTAAAATGACACTAAGTGTGTGAGCAACTTTGTGCAGGAAAATAATACAGCTGCATTTACAATGGCAAGTTCAGTCCTTCCAATTCATTTATTAAAGTTAAATCATAATAAATACTACATTTTCTTATCAGTGGCAGACTAAATATTTTTTAATTGGGTCTTCCCTTCATAGATCTTAACTTTTGTTGATATATTATGATACGGTAAAAGCTGAAGTTTAGAAATGTTCCTTCGTACCAAGATTTATCTCACCAGAGAATTAACTGACTGCTAAGTAAATAATCGAAATATAATCGCTTGTTACAGCGCTAAAGAATGCCATTTGTGCTTGACGGGACTTTCTCAATTCTTCATCTGTGCGATGTCACAGTTTCTCAAACTCGTAGCACAGATTTCATGAATAAAACCGTCTTTGACCTCTCCTCCGCTCCTGTGTAGGTGCAGCCGGGCCAAGGGAACGCGGCCGACCTGAGCGACATGCGCTCGCTGTCTGGAGGCGAGCGCTCCTTCTCCACCGTTTGCTTTGTTCTCTCTCTCTGGGCCATCACGGAGGCGCCTTTCCGCTGTCTTGACGAGTTTGATGTTTACATGGTAATAAGACACGCTGAGGCCTTATTGACGCTGAAGTCTGTTTGGATGTGCCTGCGTGCTAAATTCCCAAATCGCAGGCTTGGATAGCGATCGTCAGTAATAACAAACAGACCTTTGAAGGGAAAAGAGGAAATCAGTAGACAGTTCATATGCAACGTCGCGCTACGCTGTGTTTGTCTTACTCGAAGATAACAGTGTTCTGTTTTCGTCTAATTACAGGACATGGTGAACAGGAGGATCTCCATGGACATGATGCTGAAGGTGGCTGCTGGTCAGCGCTACAGGCAGTTCATTTTCCTCACCCCGCAGAGCATGGGGTAACCACCGACACAGCTTTCATTTGTGTATATACGTGTGTGTCGAAGCAGTTAGACCACCCAGACGTAATTTATTGGCTCAGCAAACGAGCTGTGACGTTCAGGAAAGGAGGTCGTGTGATTTTTCGGCGCGCCGCTTGATCTCCACCAAGAGCGCTGACCTCAAAGGCACGCTGTGTCCACGTTGTCATCTTTGCTTCATCCTCTGTTTCTCTTCGCCCACAGCTCCCTTCCAGAGAGCGACATCATCAGCATCCACCGCCTCAAAGATCCAGACCGCAGTCAGAACACGCAACGTCCAGATGAAGACAAGAGTTAAAGGACCAGTATGTATTAGTTCTATAAGACGAAATTGTATATATATTATTCTTAGTTGTGTTTAAATTCATACTGTTTAGGTTTTGTCAACTCAGACTGGGTCCTGTTCGACGGACCCTTCAATGCTGCACTGTTGTGTTTCAGTTAACCCAGAGTGGACAAACTAGACACAGTGAAGAATTAAAGTTTGACCTGTTTTGTGTTCGGTGCTGTGTGGTTGAAAGAAGAGGAATAATTAAAAGGTTTCAGTCTGCAACGTCTCCTCTAAATGCAACTAAATCCTACGCACTGGTCCTTTTAAATGAGGTGTTAAGACCACGTTGGGTCCACACTGACCTGTTTTTGCCTGTTATGTTGTAAAAGTTAAGCTATAATGTTTTTTTATTATTAAAGTAAAGAGACATATTCCGTTTCTTTTACCGTTCTGTGGCGCATAGAGCTTGTGGAGACTTTTTTTTTTACTTCTGACGTATCTGAGGTCTTGCAGATGTTACTTATGCACAATATAAAACAAAGATTATGAACATTATATCCTGCTCAGCCCCTGTGATAGACTGGCGGCCCGTCCGGGGTGGACTCTCGTCTAATGACAGGTGGGATAGACTCCAGCCCCCTGTGACCCACAAGCATTTACAGAAAATGAATGCTCACACTTTGAAAACATATCGGATCTCAATGGGGAGAAAGAGGCCATGCTGATACGGCCTGAGTAATGTGTTAGGAACGAAAGGATGCCACATCGTTTGGAAGTGAAAATTATCAATCTGACTTCAAAGAGACTCGGCACACTGGAAGACGTGGGGCCCTCAGGCCGCTCTCAAGAAGTCTGTTTCTGATTGTTCGATGAGAGACATTCACACCGGTCACCTGCTGGGGGTCATCACACGTAGCTCTGGCTGTGCTCAGCCTGTTCCTCCTTGCTCAAAAGGAGCAGATTCCGGTCCTCCACATGGATTGAGGACCTTCTGCAGCCCTGCCCTGCTCTCCTGGAGTAACTGCCTGTCTCTTTGAATCTCCTCCATGCTCTTGAGACTGTCCCGGGAGACATAGCAAGGATCACATACTGAAGTGCCGTCCTGGAGGAGTTGGACTGCCTGTGCATCCTCTGTAGGGTCCAGGTATTAGCTCATGGTACCGGCAGTGGTACTGATTACAGCAATGTCAACAGAACTGACCATGTGCTGTGTAAGACAAGGCTAGTGTCTACTGGACAAGCATGTGGGGGCAGTGCTATGATCTGGGATTGCTCAGGTCCAGGACTATTCCATCAATGGATCATATTCCAAGATGACAATGTCAGGATTCATGGGGCTCAGATTGAGAAAGAGTGGTTCAGGGAGCATGAGATGGATTGTTCCACCACAGAGTCCAGACCTTAACCCCATTGAGAATCTTTGGGATGTGCTGGAGAAGCTTTGAGCAGTGGTCAGACTCAATCATCAATACAAGATCTTGGTGAGAAATGAATCTGATGACACTGCAGAAGCTTGTGGAAACAATGCCACAGAGAATGTGTGCTGCAATCAAAGCTAAAGGAGGGTGACTTTCTTTGGCCAGGCGGCGTACGTTGAAACAGCATCAGAAAGATAGTAATTGTAACTGCATGATCATTTTGGAGGGTGTAGTTGTTTGTGGTGCTCTTAAACTCCATTGAATTAGACACAGCAGTGTTATCTGTTATTGAGCTGAGCCTAGTGACTAAAATACAGTTGTCAACATGATAGAAACACATGTGGGTACTACAAACCACAGCCTCCAAAATGAAAACACAGTTGACTCAACAGCCCTGCAGTTATTTGAAACAAATGTTGAATACAATAACCTTCATGAAGCTCAGATTTAGTGCGGGACTTTTTTCCCATATTAGAAAGCATTGCGAATGAGTGCATGTTACGGCCGGTCTGTTCAGTGGTTTGTAGGCAAACACAAAAATGTTTAAATCAAACCTAAATCAATCAATCCCCCACTCCGCTGGGAGCCGGTGGAAGGACGCCAGCACGGCTGCAGAAAAAAAAACGCAGCATTCTCCAACATCGCCGCCCGTTATCACAGACAGATTTTTATCAGAGTTTCACATATGGAAGCAGTGAAATCAGGTCCATATGAGGAGCCAACCCCCCCCCAAAAAAAAAATATATCATGGCCTCAGTTTGACTCTCACAGAAGTTTAGAAAGTTCACAAATGTGCAATGTTACACCCCAGGTCATTTGGACATCAACAGAAAACCTGATGTTTTTGGCTGAGAAAAGTCATTTGTTGCTTTGCAATTTAAAAGAGTCACAGACAAATTAGACTAGAATAGAATGTGTTTATTATCATTGTACAGGTACAACCTAATTAAGGTGACCTGAGGTCCGCCTCAGGTGCGGTAGAAGTATTAGACTAACAACCCCATTCACATATAATAAGTCACTGTTATCATACATCACGTGAAATGATTCCACATTTGCACATATGAAATTATTGCACGTTATGAAAATGACCGTATGAGTCATGCCCTGCGATGGACTGGAGACCTGTCCCGTGACCCTTTACAGGACTAAGCGGGTATAGAAGATGATGAAGATTGTATGAGTTATTGCACAGTTCACATTATTAATTCTTAATCGTTTGAGTTTCAGTGTGATCATGGCTCTTGCGTCTTCAGTCCGTTAGTACTGTCCTTCACTGTTCTGAACCGTCAACCAGACGGTAGCAGGTCAAGAAGGGAATGCCCAGGGTGAGTTGTGTCCTTAAGCATCGCCTGGGTCTTCCTCAGGCAGCGGGAGTTGTATAGTTCCTGTAAAGAGGAGATGGGGCGGCCAACGATACTCTGGATACTCTGGATACTCTGGATACTCTGAACCAGACAAAACCCAGCAGCCCATAATTCTTCTAATCTACAGCATAAAATAAACAAATCAGGTATTTCATGTCAGACTGGAAAAGCCTTCTCTAAATAGGAGGGGTGAGATTTAATCTGCCATCAGTTTATAATACAGTTTTAACTTCTGTCCCCAATAAGTTTCAACACAAGAAGTTTCACATCTTGAGACTGGAGACTCTGACTGACTAATGCTCTAGTGCTCTAACGACCACCATTCGTAGGCAAAGAGGACAGGAACAAACAGTCCCCCCGTCAGCGACAGGAAAGTAAATAGCCAGTTCCTGGTTGTGTCCGATGGTTTACCCACAGAGTTTCCTCTTTAAACTTCAAACTTCCCACCAGTCCCCTAGAACTGAAGAAGCTACTCGGGTGAGCGGAGAAACGTCTTCTCAAAAACCTTTACAAGTCTGGTTGCCTTTTTTAGACCAATCAGAAAGTTAACACAAATTAATTTAGTTTAAACTGAATCCAGGGTGTCATAAACCTTAGGTACAGTACAGCCAGTACCACACTAAGCCGTGAATAACACACGGAGGTGGCATTAGCAAAAGAGTGCATCAAGTGGAGGTTAAGTTTGCCCATGAGCTTCCCCCTTCCTCCTCTGTGTGCTTAATTATCCTGGATTGAAGTCATTTTGATTACCCCTTCCAAACCTCTGGGCGTGTGGAGGTCAGTCTTGTGAGGAGGAAGGATTTGCACCTTTAAGGGCCCTGTGCCAACCCCCCCACCTCCACCCCCACGCAAGGCGGACCGGTGGAATGCACTTCCACTCATGCACATAACGCTCCCTGACAACATACCTGACCTCCCAGAGGAAACCCAGCGCCTTAACACTGCACACCAGAGAGCTGCAGCGAGCGGACGACATGAAGCCCAAATCTCTTCCACTGAGGCTTTTCGACAGGATCCCCTCACCGCCGTCAGGCGAGGGTCCCGGGGAGCATCCTGCAAAGTACCAGCGGCATGTGGATCAGCCGGAGAGGCTGGATGAGGCCGGCTGCAGGGATGGCAGCGGGCGGGAGGAGAAGAGCCACAGAGAAATACACTTTGCTTTTCTGGAGGAGAGGTATGAGCCGCTGGTTGACGAGGAGGACAAAGTCAAGGCGAAAGAGGAGAAGAAGAGGAGGAAGAAGGAAAACTACAAAAAAGTGAAGAAGGTTGGTGCTTTAATTCTTTCTGCACCATAACTATCAAGCTGCAGATACAGTGTGTGTGTGCTTCCTAACAAACCTTCCTTCTCATGAAACACTTGTCTTTTCTTTGTAGATTCTGTTTGGGTAAGTTCAAATGTTTTCAGTAAACCATAAATCAAATTCAATTCGTTTTTATACTTTATAATTGGGGGACTGCAGACTGTCAATCTTCATATGAATCTGCAGTAATGATCTGTTGGTCCAGCTTTGAGTTCACGGATCACTGCGGGCCGTTTTGGGCCTCAGGTTAAACACGCATGATGAACTTTTATCAAATTTAACACCGGGTCCAGTTGCAACTGCAGCCACAGATCAAGTGAATGTTGGTGCAACTTAAAACTCTGCGTACGTTCAAATGTGTTTTCCACCCTGGGCGCATGTTTGTCACCCGGGCTTAGCTCCTTATTGATTACATGCTTCCTTGTAGACAAAGCTGTCTCGTCTCTGCTGTGTGTTTACTGGAACGGCTGCTTTACGATCCACGTGTGATCGATAAGGGACTCGTGGAATGTCACAAACAACATTTGTCATTTTATTGTTTTATTGACCCGGAAATTATTTTATTTATTTTGTTTTTAAACCAAACGACAACAAGTGATTCAATACGTGACAACAAATCAGACTGCTGTGACACTAATGCATACGGGTGCACATGAACATAGAAGAAGTAAATCATAAAATATATATATTTGTTTGTTTTAGTTAACACTGTAAAAGTCTAACGTCACACTGATCAAACTTTTGTCTTTTGTTCTTTGCTTTTCTTTTGTAGTTATGATATGGGTAAGTTGAAATATATATGTTTTTTATAAATATGGTTTCAGTCAGTTTCATTATTGGGAAGAATAAAAACAACAAAGAATAATTAAGATGATCTAAGCACAATAACAAATCACCTTCACTCTGTAAATCATTCTTGGATAATTATCTAATTATTATGATATCATTCTAATTTATCTCCATTTGTTGTAAAATCGGTCCAAAGTACGGTTAAGTTCAACCACTGCTGAGTTATTCTGGCGACAGGAAAAGCGTCTGGACGTGCTGTTCACACTCAGATGACGGTTAATGTTTTGTCATTTAGCTTTAGGAGGTAATGATGGGAACACCTTAAATGCTGCTAAACGTGACCTGAGCCAACATTACTGCAATCATTAACCAGACGCTCCCATTTATATTGAACATTAAAGGCTCTTATCAGTCATTTGTGACCTCAATAAATCTGAAAACATCATGACACTATCAGGTAAACAAATCATAAAAGAAGTCACTGACTTCAAACTGGACGTGCATGTGCCGTACATTTTCATGGCTCAGCTGGTGCAGGGCTGCTTTATTTTCGTGAAACGTCCGACTTCCTGCATCCGCCACAGCCGGCCCGGCCTTTCCTGTCCAGAGTACAGAGGACAATGGATTTCATGAGACTGTTATTATTGTTTTTGGAAAGAGGAGAATGAGCCTCTCTCCTCCTGCTGCGCCATTGTCTAAAAGCACCAATAACCCAGTTATTTGGGTTAAAAATATAATCATCTGAAAAATGTGGGACTTAAAATGATTACGGCATGAGTGTGTGGACGAGGAATCACTGTTTGTGGCTTAAAGGGGAACCACTGTTTTTTACAACCTGGACCTTATTTCTGGCATAAAATACGGTATTTTACTCACCCATATAACTTTTGTGTAATTCGTATTCCTTTGCGAGATATTACATCTGCGTATATCCTTATAGTGGGAGTGAATGGGGCACCGAAACTCAGCCTCTAAATAACGCATTATCCGCCACAAAACTTGTTCATTTCACTAATATTTCGTTATGATACGCTAGTGCTATTCCCCGTTGAGTACGAAGTTAAATTTCATCATCATCCAGGGTCTGTAAATTGACCTACAAACCTAGCGCTAGTGCTCAGAGATGACATCATACAGGTCAGAAGACATCATCCGGGGTCTGTAGGTCAAATTACAGACACCGTATGATGACAACATGATAACTAACAGGGAATAGCACTAGCGTATCATAACAAAAAATTAGTGAAATGAACGAGTTTCGTGGCAGATAATGTTTTTTTTTAGAGGCTGCGTTTCGGTGCCCCATTCACTCCCACTATATGGATATACACAGATCTAAATATCTCGTGAAGGCATACGAATTACACAAAAGTTATATGGGTGAGTAAATGACCGTATTTTAAGAAAGCAATAAGGTCTATATGGTAAAAAAAAAACAGTAGTTCCCCTTTAACCCTTGCTTTTGTTTCTTGCCTTCTTGGACTTTATTCTCCGTGATCGAGCAGATTTTCTTAAACCACAGATTATTAAAGCGTGTCCCGGTTGATGGCGTTGTCTTTCAGAATGTTGGCAAGGCGCTGCGAACCACATGGAAGTGCTTACTGCTTGGCCTATACAACTTTGCCCTCGGGTACTCTACACCAATCACGGTGGCAGCTACGTTTGTCCCTGACTTTCACCCGGGCAGAAACAGGCCATGAGCGGAGCTGCGTGGATCATCATGGATCATCTCTAGTCTGTTAAAGCTATACTGTATATACTGTATGTACCTGTAACACTGACCAAACACTGTTAATACTGTATGTTTGCAATGACTGTGTATTTGACATTACATTGTGATACGCTGTAAAACACTGATTCATGCGCCGATATTGTAAAGTTCATTTGTAAAGTAAGCCTTTGTCACATGTGTAGAGTTTATCACATGAAGATTTTATTATTTGCACTTGTGCTTTTGTCTTTTTTTCTCATACTCATTTATACATGAAGTATTTGAAGAAGTATTCAGGGATGGCGTGAACTGTCATATGAGTATACTTAAAAAAATTAGTATACTTGAAGTTAATTTTGCTAAGTATACTCGAGTATAAGTATAAGTATAGTAAGTGTACCAAAGACCATGTACTTGTAGTGTACTAGAAAGTATACTACTTTAATACTTCTTCTGGCTAAATTAGAAAGTTTAAAGTATTCTTTAAGTAAACTTTTATAAACTAAAATATAGACTAGAAGTATATACCTAGTACACTGGCAGTATATAGATGAGTGTACTTGTGGTATACTTGAAAGTGTACTTTTGTAAACTTAAAGTGACTTTGTAAAAGTATACATAAAGTATATTTTTATAAACTTAAAAATGTTCCAATTTAGTCTGAAGTATTAAATTAGTATACTTTCTAGTACAATACAGGTACATGGTCTGTAGTATACTTGCTATACTTATACTTAAATTCAAGCATACTTAATAAAATGAAATTCAAGTGTACTCAATTTTAGTATAAAATACGTACACTTGTAGTACACTTGAATAAACTTCTTTTTGCTAAGGGTGCATATGGGAGGATATAGACTTCAAAATAAAAGTACAAAAACAACATAAATAAGGATTTCCTCTGTTACATTCAACACTAAACATTTTAAATGACAATTCACGACTTAATTAGTGTTGGTGCAAACATAATATTAATCGCCTTCACTCTATAAATCCTCTGTAAATAATTACGAGTATCATGATATCATTTTCTCTGTGCGTGTTTCTGATTCATCTCAGTTTGTTCGTCAGATTGCTCTGGAGTAGAGCGAACGCTGGCGAGGCACTGCAGACCACATGGAAGAGTTTAATGCTTGGGTCTGTGCAGCTTTGCCCTCGGGCACTGTACTCCGATCACAGCGGCTGCTGCATTTAAGTCTCAGCCCAGACAGAAACAGGCTCTGAGCTGAGCTGGTCTGTTTTCAAACTGTATGAAGACGCACTGAAAAGCATAAAAAACCCACATAACTCTTTGCACTGATCATTTTATACTTTAAGTGTACTCCTTGAGCCTAAATCACATACTTCTCATACTCTTACTAATCATTTGACACTGGAAAAACAAACAAATGTGCCTTTTTTTTCCACTTGGAGACTTTTATTTGTGTTTTCTCAGGCTTGTAGCTGGAGTTTGCATGTGAGCAGAGAGGGGTGGTGTGGGCAAGATTTACTGTAGCTGCAGATTAAGTGTGTCAGGGCTGATATATTAAACGGTTTTATGGGAAAGACTTCAGGAAGTTATTGCAGCGAAGCAGTGGAAAAGACAAGCAAAGAGGGGAGTCATTTATCCACTGATCAACTCGTATATGCTTGGAGGTGATTAAGTGGCTTTAGCCAAGTTGCTGTGGAGGTTTCTCCGTTTTTGGAACAAAACTGTTGAAGAAATAGTACCGATCTTATCAGTGTTTTTGTATGTGTATGTTTTATTGCTTGTAAATCTGTAATAAAACAACTGCATGACTCAAAACAGACATTTGTGTTTTATTTTAAGCTTAAAATATGTTAATGGAGGCTGAATAAAACTGTGTGAAACCACAAATTAATATTAAAGATATCACGAAGTAGAAAAGACAGACAAAACATTAAAATAAGAGTTACGTCTGTCTGTTTTTGTTTATTGGTTCTCAATGCCTTCCAGCTGCGCGAAGCCCCGATTGGACGGCTCTGCCACGTCATCCGACTGCGACTCGAACTCTACTTCCGCATTTGTGTTTACATGATGTTCGCCTAAGCTACAGTGTAAATACAATATATAAAAAAGAGGTTGTTTTGACAAGATGACGGACCAGAAAGCGGGAAATATCAGCTCGGTCCCCATCGACGCGTTCAGCAATTTAAAAATAACATCGATATGGACGTTTCTCATGTCTGTAAGTTACGTTTCATGTCCCCGATGCGAGATGCTAACGGGCTGTTAGCTACCACAGCTAATGTCTCTTTTTTTAGTCTTGAGTCCATACGCGCCTCTCCTAACAACTGCTTACAAGTCTTTTTATTTATTTATTTTTTTTAATAACTATTAATATTATTTTTGTATTGTTATTATATTATTATTATTATATTATATTATTTCCAGGTGCAGTGGTCAGAGCCTTGGCTCATCGGGCTGTTGGTGTTTCATGTTGTGTGTTTGTTCCTGACTGTGGTGACCTGCAGGTACTACAGAGCTCAGATCTGCCACTTCCTGCTCATAGGTACGTGCACAGGGGACATCCCTGCAACAATGATCAGCTCAGATCATAAAAGGTATCGATTAGCAGTATTACCTACAGGTCATAACGTTTGGAGTGACATGGATTCATGCCAGTAAGGCATCAAGTTGATTTAATAACTGATTTTCTGTGCAGGTTTTTCTCTAAATGTTACATATTTGGATTTCTCTGCACAAACCATTCAAGTGCATGTCATATAACATCAAAAATATGCAATAAAACATGTATGCATGTCATTACAGCAGTTTGAAACTCTATTTCTAACTATAAATACAGTTTTACTTAACTTTAAATACATCTCAGAACCACACAGGATCAGTAAACTGTGTGCACGTTGCTGGAATATGTTCAGAATTAGACCAGATAATGAGATGAAGGCAGGAAACATTACATCGGAACGCACATCACTGTGGATTTTCTGCTTTCCAGTGTAAATGTAATCATGTTAAATGTCTCCACAGTTGGCCTGGTGTACAGTGCTGAATATCTAAATGAACTGGCAGCCATGAACTGGAGGTAAGTAGACGTTCACCTGTATTTACGCTGCCAAAAAGCACACGTGCTATTTAAATAAATGCCATAATGTGCCGTTATTTATTTATTTATTTATTTACAGGTCCTTCTCTGAGTTCCAGTACTTCGACTCCAAGGGCATGTTCATATCGTTGGTCTACTCGATCCCTCTTCTGCTCAATGCCGTCATCATCGTGGTACGTTTCGCTTTTCTTCTCAAGCAGCGTAGCAGCAACGCGTTTGAGCAAACACCCGCTCACCTGTCTCTCCCTTTGTCAGATGGTGTGGGTGTACAGGACCTTCTCCACTATGACCGAGCTAAAGACGCTTCAGCTCAAGAGAAAGGCCCGCAGAGAGAAGAGAGCGAAGAGTGACTGATGCGTCTCCTCATGTCCCTAAATGGGCTTCACTTGGAGGAATGTAGAATCGCTCCCTCGCTAATCCTGAATCTTGGAAAAGGAAGACGGATTCTTTCCGGTGACCTAAAAGGGGGTTTGTTCATTGGTGTCAGTGAATGTCAGAAATGAAGATCCCCTCCTGGTGATGATACCTGTTGAAAGATGTTTCCGCTGTGCTGTACACCGTGGGATTTATTAGGACCAAAGGATGTTTACTGTTTTGTATTTAATGATGTTACGTGTTAAGATAACGGAAGAAAGAAAGATAAAGTGTTTTTGAAACAAGACGATAAAGTTGTGCTGTGTTTGTTTCTCTTTTGACTCATCAGAGAATGGACATGGGTCTTCTGTCATTGCTATGGGGTGGGGGTCCCTGGTCTGGTCTAGGTGGGTGCTACATGTCTAAGTAACAGCCACATACCAGGTCCAGTGTTATTTACATCTCCTGTAAGTGGTTTTAATGTTGTGGTCGATTGCCCCCGCTCCCTTTTTTTCAGTAAATCTCACAGGATGCCCTCACTTTACTCCCTGGAACAGAAACTAAAGCAGAGCGATTCCAATCCTAATTGGCTTTTGATCCTTTGAACTCATCTGAGATCTCACGCAGCCGTGGGAGGTCGGTCGGATGGACGGACGGGGGCAGGGGGGGGGGGCGAATTAAAACCTCATGACCTGTCACTTACGTCCACAGAAGCCGCACAGTCCCAAACGGCACAGACAGTACTGTGCTAATCCCTCTGTGTGAGGCAGGTTTGCTGCGAGCTTCAGATCTCCTCTCCTGTCTCCTGATCTCTGTGAGACTGCTTCTGGTGTTTTTTCCTCACGGTTAGGAAGGGTCAGTGAAGCAGCAGCAGCAACAGAGGACTGCTCCCACATCTTCTGCTCCCACACTTTACCGTTAACGTTAGTAGAACATTTGACCTCCGGCCACGTACCCTCTGCTGTCACACACTTGTAGCAGCTAGAAAAATGAATGCCTGTGAGCCTGGCTGGTGGTAGAAGTTGAGGTCTCTCTGGAAATCTGGCAATCTAGCCGTTTTAGCCATTTATCCACTTCTAGCGGTTAGCCGGGCGAGCTAGTTATCAGAATTGTTGACGACATAATTTAAAGACCCAACCAAGAACGAGATCTGCTTGTTTCTGGGGGGAAAATATCATCAGGAGGTTTGCACCTGCCCACCAGTCACAGACATTTCAGGGAATCAGCATCTTTCTTATTTAGGTGAGCTAGCGCTAGCTACATTAGCAGCAAACTGATACATAGCTTCAAAGCCAGTTAGCCTGCAAGCTAGCTATTAATAAAACATTTAGGTGGAGAATCAGAAAATGAGAAAACAACCCGTTATCTGTTTTTTCAGACTTAGTTCAGAATAAAATCTTTTGCGGTCCCCCTATGTCACTTTGTGTACCCCTGGGGGTACACGGACCCCAGATTGGGAATCGCTGCATTAGTTAAGGACTAAATGGACAGCGTTAAAAAAGAGGATATAAAAACCAATGAAGGCAGAATCCGATATCATCTTCTTGCACACACGCACTCCCCGGGGGCCTGAATTACCCAAAATGCAATTCAGTGACCAACTCTTAGGAGCACTGGCCAGATACTCAGATATACATGTCTGTAGACGACCTCAAACTTAGACGACGACTTGATTTGTTTACATTAATTCAGTCTTGGACTTCAGATGACGCCGTTTGCAGCAACGCTCCCTAAAATCCGTTGAAGGTTTGCAGTAGTGTTGCCTAAAACCAAATGTTCAACCTCTTCACTGCCTCGTGCATCAGTTTGACCAACTTTGCATGGGATGTATTTGCTGCACTGCTGGGCTAGACTGTAGAGCATGCAGAGATTTATAAGATCTCAAACATACTCACTGTTATTCAGTCACATTTTATAGTATTTCCGTTTTATTCTCTAAGTTTTATCCCGAGGAGCGTACGGCGTCGAGGTAATGCACATTAAAAGTGCTGCACACGTTACATCTGAGCAGTCTGGGATTGATAGTGCACCACTAGAAGGCAGTGTGGTCTAAATGACACGGGACGGGCAGCTGTCGATACTTTAAAGCCTTCACCCTCAACCTCGACCCACCGAGACTCCTCCGGGATGCCTCACCTCGGACGCGCTGTTGTTTTTATTTTATTTATACAACTCCTTATTTGTTTTCACAGATGAATCTGATATATGCTGGCATGCCTTGGCTGCATTCGTCTGTCAGGGCGCATTAAGCGTGGACGTGAGTGATCACATTGCAGTCAGTGGGAGTTATCTGGGAGCACAGGGAGGAAGAGGAATGGATGTGCTGTACTTATTGAAGGCGGGCGGTGTGAGCGCGCGTGGGAGGCTGGAAAACCCGATCACCCTGAAGATAGTTAGAGTTAAGGTTCTGCACTCTGACCCCTCTGACCCTGACGCCTTGAAGGACGAGGACAGGTGTTGGCACGCGCTTCAGGCCGAGTGTCAAAACCTTCCTGGGTACATCTCAATTCACGCAAAAGCCTCGAAGTCTGAGTGAAGGATTAAGAATAAAAGCAGCCTCTTTGAGAAAGTTCCGTCGTCTGAAGAAGAGTTTTCTGACCGGGCTTTAAAGCCGCAGCCAAGTTCACCAGCTCATGTATCTCCTTTTCACAGAGCAGAGCGTTGCACAACATCCAGTCAGCTGCAGTCCTGTGGGTGAAAACTCTTTGGATGAAAGAAAAGAAGTTCTCAGAGGAGACCACCACGTGCAGCGCGCAAAGAACAAGCACCGCGAGGCAGATGACCCGCAGGATCCACGCTAGTTACAGCCGAGTGGACACATGAAAGGGACGCACAACGTCCATCCGGCTCGAACAGTCGAGCCCGCGTTAAGCGTTTCCAGAACGCCGTTGCAGAAGACGCCGCGCGGCTGCACTGCAGAAATATTCGTGGATCCTTGCCCAGAAAACGACATGCTTATCAAAGATTAACCATGCAGATCCTGTGCATTTTGGCATGTGAGCCGAGGTTCACTCACGTTCTGTGAGGTCAAGATTTTACATAGGAGAGAGCTAAATCATGTAGAGTTATAGATAATATATATTAGAGGTGTCCGACCCCTTCAAACAAGGCAGTGCTCAACTCTCTAAATATGCTTTCATGTCAGCGTGATGAAATGGCGGGGTGAATTTCTTCTCATGAAGTGTTTTCCCCCTCTTTTGGCTTCCCCCTTGTAGTTGTTACAATCGTCTTATTTCTGCTTGAAAAAAAACATACATTCCCACGGACGAACTGCACGGAAGTTTCCCTCCGAATGAAAATATTAAAGCGATTCTCTTGTTCGTGCATATTTATATCAAGAAAATGAAAAATCTGCATGTCTACAGGTGGTGGATACGTGGATAAAAGTCACATAAAGTCGCTCCAAGTGGAGATAACGACTTCCTTGTTTACATGCTAGCGTGCCTGAACAGTCAGGTTGCATCATGGGTAATGTTGAAACCAAGCCCTGGCAACTGATCTCCCGTCCCGCTGACTCGACTCGATCCATTCTTAAAAAGCCGTCCTGCAGGAGCTTTAATTTTCTCAAAGCTGTGACACACGGAGACGGCCGAACGTTCTCCTCTGTTATCGTCACGTTAATGATGCACGTATTTACGTTATTCCGAATTCTTTGACGTATCGCTCGGCCCGACTGAAGCCTGAGCGACTGGGCTCGGTCGTCCGCCAAGCTCACAGACGTCTGGCTTCGATCTGGAGGAGTCGCTGAGCGTCAGGTTCGGTTTCTGAGTCCATAAAAAAAAGAAGCTCAGTGACGTGAGCCGCGCTCCTCTCTCTGCTGTCGACGCTTTCGACGGCGTTGCCTTTCGGCGCGGCGCTGCCAGAAAATCGCATTTTTCTCTCCGAACAGGAATGTGGACGGGCAGATGTTGTGCGGGCCGTAATGGACGAGTTTATATCTGGAGCACAGGGAGGAAATGATCTCAAACAATGTTTTTCACCTTCTCTGTCTTCCCATACGGTTTATGTTGGCTCCCGCCGTTGTTCCCAACATCTGCAGCTGTGTAATCTACTGGTAAAGATGTTTGACATGTACTTAGCGTGCACTATGAAGCTGCGCTCATTAAGAGCACTTTCTTCCGCTTGTGCACAAAAGTCGTGAACGTATGGTTCGCCGTGCGGCAGCGGAGCTTAGGCGCGGGTTGAGCCGAGCGCCGGACGTTCGCACGTTTCGCTGTACGAAGGGATTATCAGAAGTATGTCATGTGACCTCACTGTTTATGACAGGCCAGCTGTAGCCGCAGCTCAGTCCCAACTTCAAACGCAGCGCAGCACATTTACATAGCTGGTTTATGACGACTGAGGCCTTTCTGGGTTCCTCTGCATGTTCTCCCCGTGTCTGCATGGGTTCTCTCCAGGTACCTCCTCCCACCGTCCAAAGACAGGCTCACACGACCCCTCACAGGTCAAGGGGTTACAGAAGAACGAATGATTCATGAATGTTTCTTTCATGTATGTACCGTGCGTGTTTTCTTATCTCTCGTCCTCTGTCACATTTTGTTTTTCTGCCTACTCTAAACTCTTCCCTACTTCCTGTCAAAAGGGAGTTTTTCCATGTCGCCGACGCCTTAAGTTTCTGGCTCTGGGTTCTGTAAAACATCTCGAGACAAATTGAATTGCTGCTGTCGCCGAATGAGATGAGAAGAAGAAAAATTCAGACTGACGTAGACAACCAATCTTATGGAGGACTGTTAACTTGCATCATATGGTAAATACTTCTCTATATATTATTACAGACTTGTGACTAAAAACAAACAACATGTCTGAATAAGAACAAATACCCTTTCACTTTGGAGTTGATGTGTCCACTAAACGCTTTAATCTGGCTTTTAAAAAAATCAAAGACAGGAAAATAAATTTAAATGTGTCATATAAAGTGAGAACTCTTGCTTTCACATATTCCTTTATGTAGAAATTAAAGGGGAACTACTGTTTTTTTTACAACCGTTACCTTATTACTGGCATAAAATATGGTCGTTTACTCACCCATATAACTTTGGTGTCATTTCGAGTCTTTCGGACGATATTTAGCTCCAGTGGAGCGCTGTGTGTATCCATATAATGGGAGTGAATGGGGCACCGAAACACAGCCTCTAAATAACGCATTATCTACCGCGAAACTCGTTCATTTCACCAATATTTTGTTATGATACACTAGTGCTATTCCCTGTTGAGTCCAGAGTTACCTGTTATCACCATCCGGGGTCTGTAGATTGACCTACTGACCTCTGACCTGGATGATGTCATCTCTTAGCGCCGCTTGTTTACCTGTAATTTGCTACTTCTAGTTTTTTTTGCAACATGGCTGAATATTTTTCCAATTCTGAGGATGTAGAGGACGACTTTGTTCATGATGGACGTCCTTATTGCTTTGAACCAGAGTATACGGATGAGGAGCTCGTTGAAAGGAGGATGTGCAGGCAGAGAGAGGAACAGCTGGACAAAGAACAACAAACTGCTGCACGTCAATGAATAGATAACAGGTAACTCTGGATTCAACGGAGAAAAGTGCTAGTGTATCATAACAAAATATTGGTGAAATGAAAGCGTCTCATGGCAGATAATGTGTTATTTAGAGGCTGTGCGTGGGTGCCCCATTCACTCCCACTATATGGATATACGCAGATCTAAATATCATCCGAATGAATCAAAATGACACTAAAGTTATATGGGTGAGTAAACGACTGTATTTTATGCCAGAAATAAGGTCCAGGTTGTAAAGAAAAGTAGTATTATTACCACTAAATACTAAATTAGGAGCATCCATTTGCTGCTGGATCCTTTATGTTCCAAATGTTATAGTATGCACGCTGAAGTATGTCATGAGCATTTATTAGGCGTTTAGGGTTGCTGAGCACTGAGAGCAGTGTGTGATGACCTGGTGGTGTCCTGTAACAGCAGCATCCCTCCGCTGGTTGAGTCACTCCGTGAGCAGACAAGCTCCGTAATACAATAAAGAGAGAACAGAGAGAGAGAGAGAGAGAGAGAGAGAGCAATTGATGACTCACTCGACGTGTGCTTCTGAATAAGCCGGTGTGATATACATGATTATATGAAAGTATTTTACTGTATATGTACTCTGCATACTGATGTCTGCGCCTACGTCTTAAGAACCCATCACATTATTCACTCATTACGGAAAGACGGGGTTATTTATGGCACCGAAAATCAATGTGACATTTAAAACATATAAATTGCATTAATCCGACCCGTGCTATTGTCTTTTATATTTCATCAAATGCAACATGTCTCCAGGATACAGACTGAAAGCCGCGGAGCGCTTGAACCCATGACTCACTCTCCAGCTCGCATTCGGTGAGTCATCAATCAGCCGATACAGTATCAGTAACTACAGTCCGCCGCCGCCGCCGAAAGCAGAGGGCGATCGCCTTCTGTCATCAGCGTTTCATTTTAGAGCGGTTACGGAAAACGAGACAAATTCAGAAATAAACAGTGTAATACCAGCAGGACAGCACTAGAAGCGAATAAAGTAAGTGAATAACACACTAGACGTACACCCTGGACAGGTCTCCAGTCTATCACAGGGCTGACACAGAGTGACAGACGACCATTCACACTCACAGCTACGGCCAATTTAAAATCACCAATTATCCTAACCTAGCATGTCTTTGGACAGTAGGAGGAAGCCGGAGTACCCGGAGAGAACCCACGCAGACACGGGGAGAACATGCCAACTCCACTCTAGAAAGGTCCCAGTCAGCTGATGGATTCTTTTAATGAAATCACTGCACTGCAGGGAAGAGAGAAGACACCAGAGGAGACGGTGTGCATAACAACTGAACAGCCAGGATGATGAATTTGCAGCGTTTGACTGTCCGCCGAGATTCATGGAGATGCATTTCGGTATGCGCCGCAAGGGTGCAATTCCCGGGGAGGTGCACTTAAGGCTATGCCGTAGCCTCGCAGCCCGAGGGTACAGATCTGAAGCATATGTAGGTTTCACTCAGGAGCATAAATCTCCGCTTAAGGAAGCAGGGTAGGTAGGAAAGTGTTAAGAAGCCTCTACAAATGCTGCCGCTCCAGAGAGAGCGTCGTGCGTAACGGCCTCACGTTGTCTAAGAATCGATTCTTCTTGCTGCCACGGTCACGGGCCGTGAGTGGTTGAGACAAGCTGAAAGTTGGCACAGGGTTCCCTTTCATATACCCTTTAGTCTACCAACTTAAGAGAGGAGCCCATATCATTTGTTTATGAGCCACATCGGCAACAGCGCTAACACCGCTGACAGGTGAAGTGAAAAACATCATATTTTCTTTAAATTGCAATGTTCTGCTGGGAAACCTTTGGTCCAGGCATTCGTGTGGATGTCACTTAGGTACGGAGCTGCCACTTAAATGCTGGTGACCAGGAACCCCCCCACTCGCTAATGTCAGAAACCATCCCAACACAAAAACTAAACAGTCCAAGGTATTGATCACAGCCCCCAAACTCCCCCAGATCCCAAACCCATTGAGTATCCAATCCACTGAGGGCCCATAGGATACCCCTTGCGAACATCCCGGTGCCAGACACAACAGGACATCCTCAGACAGGGGCGTAGCACCAAAGTCAAGCCAAAGCAAAAAAAATCTTTCATGGGCCCTCTCCCAACTCAGGCCATGGGTAGTTAGGTCCCCTTTCCCCCTCAATATCACGGCAATGCCCGAACGCATATCCGTTGCCAGATGAGTTGGAACTAGGGATGTCCGATAATATTGTCCGTCCGATATTATCGGCCGATACCGAGTTAAAAATGTAATATCGGGAATTATTGGTATCGTGTTTTTATAACCGTGTTTGTTCTGTAGGCATCAGCATTTCCAAGTCTGCATAAACGCAGCATGGGACGTTAACAGGCGCGTGCTTGATGACCTTTGACAACAACAACACGCTAGTCTCATAGGTTGCTAACCGTGGCTAACAAGCTAGCTCGCCCGGTGTATGAGATGTCTGTGGTTTGGAAATATTTCCAAGTGTCACCTACTAACAGTAAATTTGTGATTTGCAATGACTGCAAAGCAAAGGTGGTTATGAGAGGAGGAAACAAGGCGTCTTCCTTTAATACATCAAATCTGATCACCCACCTCAAGAACAAGAACACAAAAAAATAAATGATGGGCACTTTTTTCTGTAACTTATTTTGCACAGACAGTGTTTACGTTTGAAAAGCCATGTTGCATTCATGTTTGCATCCAGTGGGACATCGCAATAAAATTAGGCATAATGTGTTAATTCGATAATAGGTGATATGTTATGTTGTTACCTAATAATTTTGATTTAAAAAGACTGAATATATCGGAATATCGGCAGAAAAGCCAATATTGAGAATCCCTAGTTGGAACTGTTACGGAGCCACAAGGAAAGGTGGTTTTAATGTTTTGGCTGGATTGTGCGTGAGGTTACGTTGTATTCACGCTCTCTAGTAGCCAGCACCACTGGCGTAGGACCGCTGCAGGCGATCTGGACCGGTCATTCTGCTTCAGGACGTGCACAGACGGGGCTGAGGCCTTGGCTGCTCGAGGTGTCCCATTGATTCACAGACATTGGCGAGTCGTCCATCGCGAGGATAATGCGCTCCGTTTGTTCGACGTCCAGACGCTTGCTTTGACGGTTTTTAGCGCTCTGGAGGGTGCATTAAAACTTGCAATTTTCACAGAGAAAAATTCCAGTAAAACAAAAGAATAAAAAAAAAAAAAGCGGAGGAGCCATCTCAGCGTGCACCCTGGTGCTTGAGCAGCCCAGTAGTTCCAGTGTGACTCACCGGATTCAAGAAATTCTCCGTTATCAACTGTATGCAACAAATATTTCTGGAAAACAGATGTGTGAGCTTGGAAGAGGCATGCGGATCAACTGATACTGTTGGATTTATGTTTCAGGTGAGATCATTACCACTCCCTGGGGTTTCACCACGGCTTACTCACCGTGAACTGTTTTTGGACTCGCCGCACTGGATTCACACAGTGACTGGGTCCTCTCTGTTACAGATATCCCATGGCATGGTGGGAAGCTACGTATTCCAGCAGGAACCCCGTGACAAACAGGGTCTAATTCTTAGATCATCAAGACTGTAAATGGCAGACGGCAAACGCTCTGATCAAACGCCGAGCCCCTGCAGCAGCTATTAGCAAATGGGCACCACGGACAACCTTTTAATCTACATATTAAGGGAGGATCTTTTTTCTTTTGACAGTCCTGACTAATTACGTGAAAGTCTGTGCGCATAATTATCTAATAACTTCCTGGTTCTGGACAGAATAAAGCAATTTAGAACGGAGTAATGTGAAAGAAAACACCGCAAGGAGCCAAGCGAACAACAGCGTCCATTCATTTGCAAGGAACTTTCTCCATCCACGTCTCGCTGCACGCTTGTAATTTTCCTAACCAGTACCACATTACGGGATTCATTCCAGTGAAGGTTCTGCGCTCACCAAGCGACGGAGAAAATGGACTCTTTCCCTGCCTTGCACCAAATTCATCAAGCGGAGTGAAGAGCCCAATTCGAAGGTCCGTCTGGAGTAAGGGCTCGGCCCCACGGACGGGCCAAAGCGCAGGCCACAACAAAAGAGGTGACGGGGAGGAGAGCAGGGGCTCTGCCAAAAGAGGAAGGTGTCGAGGTGACGGCGATGTTGAAATACGAAGGAGATAAAAACGGAGCTTTTTTTTCCATTTGGTAACAGAGGTCACCGTTTAATGTGATGAATTTGAAATGTCAGAGGTAAAATGTTTGCAGAGCGAGACGCAGAAGTCGCCCGCAGTTTATCAAACGATTGCGAGTTTCGTTGAATGTGTTTCCAAAGGGGCTCTGTCAGGCGTGTTAGACTCCCAACACAGTGTCATAAATCCATGGGTGGATTCTTACAAACAGCCTTGCACAAACAGGCAAAAATATCTGAGGTCATTAACCGCGTGGGATTTATCAAAGCAAAAACTGAAGACGGTCAACTTTACGCCCGATCCTGCAGTCCTGAAGGAGAGCCATGTCTGAATGCGTGAAAAAAAAAAGAAGGAGGAGGAGGAGGAGGAGGATCTGCTGAATGAAATAAGCCTATTAATGTCCATTCTCACACATATCCGTCTGTCTGGACAACGTGTACACTCTGGGGACGGTGTCTCCATTGTCACTTATGCCAATTTGAGGCTCCTATCTGAAGTGCATGAATCATAGCCCATTACTGTGATGAATTATGGGACTTTGTCACTGGGAGTGAGCGGCCTCCTTTCCCTCTGTAGTCAGTCCACACAGGAAGACGATCCGTCGGTTTACAATCCTTTATCCTTTCCGTCCGACTCCGAAGCATCGCATCAACAGAGCCTCGCGCCCGCGTCGTTCAGTTTCCCGATAAAACCGATTACTGTGCTGTATACTTTTTGATTTAACGGCCGCCTCGCTTCCTGTTCATGTGATGACTCATCCGTCCTGATGGTAACCTAAGGTGGTGGCGTTCAGAGACCCTATAGTCCCGCAGTGGGAGCTTTCAGGCGTACTGTAGGTGGCGAGTCATGACCTGACAGTAGAGGGAACTAAATACAGTAGTATTTTTATCAATATTTTATTAAAAAATTTTACATTCTGACATTGTCCAGTGATTCATCTCATGTATGACTTGAAGGAACGTCAGCCACAGTGACATCCACCTCTGGAATCCGGCATTCGCCCCATGCTGTGTTGGCTTTTGGTTCCAGATGTGATGTCTGCGAAGGTTTCTCAGTCATCCAGGTCGAAGTATATCCATAAAAGCTGAAAACAAGGGCGACTGTGCTCGTAGGGTTACTTGAAGACATGCTGGCACTCATCCAAGTAGCTTCAGCAGTCTTCACAACAACGTGCACATTTCAGCCAGTTCGAAAGAGGAGTAAAGGAAGCCCCGCCGATGTAAAAACAGGAAAGTCCTTCTCTGAAAATGGGGAGTTGGACTGAGATGTAATCTGACGTGAATTTACAACAGTGTCTCAACGTCTTTCCCCCCCGAGAGGTTTCACCCCCATTTACACATTGAGACTTGAGTGTCTGGCTGTTAGTGTGTCGTTAGGGTATCAATCATTGGAGGAAGAGGACGGGATCAAAGAGGCTCCTACAGGTAAGTAGTATCTGGTCGTAAACAAACACTCGTCACATGAGTTGCTGATGGGCAACACCCACATATGTTCCAGTTTAAAGTCCAACTCCCCACCAGAGTAGCGAAAGATCTTCAGGAAACTCTACAATGTCCAGTTGTTTTCAGTTTTTCCCAACCAATTCCAGAAGCGATGATATTTCAGAGACGAGGAGGAGCTGGGGTGGAGCAAGAGGTTGACGAGACTTGTCAATTCAATTCAATTCCATTCAGTTCAATTTTATTTATATAACGTCAATAACAATACAAATCATCTCAAGACGCTTTAATCCTGAAGGCAACGATGGCAATAAAGCCAAAAATACCTTTATTAATATCTACTTAGTGAGTTATCCAAAAACATTTTGGGAGAAACCACAAACCTACAGAAAGAGCCATATTGCCACATAGTTAGCGAGTTGTAGGCGATCGGTGGTATTGCACTTTGAGCCACTTCTGTACTGGCTTCCAAAACGATCTCTTCCCCCTCCTCCGTTTTCCCTGACATCGTTTCAAGAATATCTGCGTCCACACGGATCCGTCTCAACCCGACTCAAAACGCTACTTCATACTCCAGGCCTATAGGTGGCGCTGTTTCAGTTTCAGAAATTCACCAAAAACGGAGAGGAAGAGGCGGAGCATGCGCATAAAGCTTGAGCGCTGTTTACAAATCGGCTTTAGAAGAAACCAAACTCAAGGAGAAATGATATTTAGCCCTAGTAACCATAATAGGCTCAATATCTTCTCCAGCAGGAACACGAGCATGTAGTCCACCATTGTTGTTGATGTTGTTATGAGACGTCTCACGGGATATAAGAGGTGGAAGGCTGCTCGAGGGGTGTGGCCATGACATCATCGAAACGCACGTATGCATATTTCAACGTCCACACGCACACGCAAGAGCTGCGTTTGCGAATTATTTCACCCTGGGACCAGGTTTCAGAAAAGTGCGTTTTAAGGCAATGCGTTTACAGGATTCATGTGGACGATCGGCCAAAACGATGCAAAACATCTGCGTTTAAACCAAAAAGCGTCTCCGTGTGGACGGGCCCCTCAGAACTACTTCCCAGTAAAACCTATGGGTAACATCACGCCGCGTTCGTTCATCTTTGACAGTCAACAGATGAACTCAGTGCACCGTCTCCAGAGCAAAATAATAAACCCTCAGTTATTAGCTAACTTGGAGTGTCGTCCATCACTGACCCAGAACGTCTGTGAGGGCGAACCGACCTTCGTTATTATGCAAAGATTCATTATCCCTGCCGTCATCAGTTCGCCTCTGTTTTATAACACAGCACAAGACAAAAGGCAGAAGAAAGACAAGAGCAATATTATAAACACAGAGTGGAAAGACCACCAGGAAAACATCTGCACCCATGAGGTGATTTTTTTTTATTATTATTATTTTAAAAATGCCCCATTATACAGTACAAGCCTGGAAACTTGATCTGCAGTCATGGCCAATTCACATTGCCTTTCATCGTAAAACCGAATCCACAATGTGACACTTTCCTCCATAAAATAACTTGTGTGTGTATGTTTTTGTGCGCGCATCCCTCCTAATGTTGTTACTACACAATACAAATACCATTAAATCACACACATCCGCAACACGAGCCAAAGAACACACCGACGTATTGAACGCTGTGAAAGATGAAAAGAAGTTCGCCGAGCGGATGATTGTGTTGTAAAGGGGAACATGTGGCCGAGGAAGTTGAGAGATGAAGGTGTGGCGGGGTGGCGATGATGGAACAGAATGTGTCTGGTTTCCTATTAAAATGTATAATTTTACCCTTTGCCTATCTCGCTGAGAAAATGTCTCTGGTAAGACGTATGTCTAGGTCCATCAGCCGTCCTCTTCATCTCCAACACATGTCTAGGACCCACTGTCACAGTCCTCCCGCCCGCCAATTCTCACATCACTTCAGTCCTGTTATTCAGTGTCCGTGTTCGCCCCCGATGACATTTATGGATGAACCTCCTTGCCGCGTGGCTTCATGCTGGGCATTGCTATTAATCTAACACTCCGCGCTGCCTCCTTTTAATCAGAAAGCCTTTAAAATGCCTTGTCGGCTCTATTGTAAGTTGTGCATAAATCTAATTGTGAATATGAAACAGATGTCGGCGCAGATGGAGGGTTTGGTCACAGCTATGATCCAAACTCTTCAGATACACGCCTGTTGTTCATTATCCACAGATGTATACTGTACATGCTCTGATAATATAACACCTCTTGCCAGTGAAATACTCAGAAACTGTGGAAATATTTATTTACTGTTCCTGTGCTCGGGGACATTTTTTTGAACGGTAGCCAAATGGGAATATTCAAATTTCGAATCAATGGACCGCGTAAACAACCTGTTGCTTTCAGCCACTGCAGCAGCTGCATTGTTGTGGGAGGCAGGAGCTGAAATGGCATGACGACGAAAGCAAAGGTTAACGCATTTAAGGATTACTAGACTGAGATATGTGCATTCTTGGTATCTGGCTGAAAGCTGACTCAAGGCATAAGTGACACGCCGGCCTTTGTGAAGAGTGGTACCCAGCAGGGTAAGTGTAAAATCAATTTAACGACCAAACACCATCAATCTCACTCTGCTTAAATACTGCACATGCTTATCTTGATTATTTACAGGTTTCTTTGTCTTTATCTCTTCAGACACTCTCTTGCCTTTTGCTTTTACTCTGAAGGTTTTAAGGCATCTCGCTGTTAGACAAAATACCACAAACTAACATCATATGTAAACTGATATCGTCGTGTTTTGTTTCTAGACCTGGTTCCTGAAATGTATGGTATGTACATATAACATAAAAGGGAGCTTAAAGGCAGCGGGGGTCCAAACCCCCATTTTTTTTTTTTTTTTTTTGACCACAAACTAATATTATGTTCATACTCATAAATCTTTGTTTTGTTCATAGACCTGGTTCCCCGAAATATATGGTATGTACACTGAACTTAAAGGAAAATAACCCCTTTTTAAACCCCTTTTTTTATTATTATTCCCAGAATTGGTTAATCTGATTATTCCTCAGGACTGTTTTTTACAACATGGACCTTATTTCTGGCATAGAATACGATCATTTACTCACCCATATAACTTTGGTGTAATTTGTTTATTTACATCTGTGTATATCCATATAATGGGAGTGAATGTGGCACCGAAATGCAGCCTCTAAATAACACATTATCTGCCGTGAAACTCGTTCATTTCACCAATATTTTGTTATGATATACTAGTGCTATTCCCCGTTGAGTAGCATCGCGTCATTCCATGTTTGTTTTTTTTACTCCTCCGTGTGTCACCAGTGTTTCTAGTGTTTTTTGTCTCTAGTCTCAGGTTACATTTTTGCCTTTTGAAAGTTTTGAAGATTTTTGTTTGATTTTTGATTCCTGCTGTTTCAGCACCACCTTTTGTTTCCTTTTTGTTTAATTAAACACCAGTTTTTCCAACTCCTGCTTCGGCGCTTATTGTCCTGCACTTGGGTCCTACCCCCACCCCCTAGGGGTGACGAGACACAGGTGAAGCAAATCAAGTAAACGATACAAGGTGAAATCGATGATCTAATCAAAAGGAAGACACGGACAAAACAGTAAACAGAAAACAGAAAACATGAAACATGAACGAAACTCAAAACGTGAACACAGGTGAAACAAAACCAGAACCATCACACAACGAGTCATATCATCTGGGGCGCCGAAAAGATAGGGGTAAAGATTATAACACAGAAATGTTGTTCTTCTTTCCCAAATATGGTATGATAGTCAAAAATACTATTAAAATGCATAATTGTATGTAAAATAGCATCAAAAATTTTCGCCGCTGTGTTGGGGGGCCCTGTAAAGATTCTTTTCATGGGGCCCAAAATCCCTAGCAGCGCCCCTGCATATCATGACAAAATATACTGAATGACATTAAAGTTATATGGGTGAGTAAATTACTGTATTTTATGCCAGAAATAAGGTCCAGGTTGTAAAAACAGCAATTCCCCTTTAAATGGTTCAAAAAACAGCAACAAAAAACAAATATGTGAAACAGTTCTTATAAATAAAACACAGTAACTTGATGTGATACAGGTCAGAAAATACATATATGACATGTTCATTCTATGCAGATGTAAAACAGTTTGTCTGTTCTGTCTCTTCCATCAGTCTGTCTTTTTTTTTCTACTTCTGTATTTTACAACATGTCCCCTCATTATGATTGGATCATTTAAGGGAACACGATCAAGGCAGGATGCTCCCTCCCAGCAGGACTCCTCTTCCGCACCACAGGCAGGGACTGCTGGATGCACAAACCCTTTCCCCCGTGGATGAATAAACACGTTGCTTTTCCATTCAGTTTTTCTTTCTGACACCGTTGACCCGAGTCGGTTGAATTAAACCTGAACGCTCCCCACAGCTCGCAGGGGACAGCCGACGAGAACTTGTCGCAATGTTTAATCTTCACGCAGAGATCGGGACGATCCTGCTCAGAAACTGCGAGGGGAACGCGCATGCATATGCACAAAATCCTTTAACCGAACGTGACATCAGCCTACTGAGTGAATACTGAAAATGTAACTGGGGTAAATGTGAGAAGAAAATATATATATGATCCCAGCATTTACACTTCAGCTATGTTTATTTTCCATGGCAGGATTTTAAATTCCTTGTTGCAGTGTTATGTCTCCACTGATTTTCTGATTTTTTCCATACATACATACGTACATGCAACCATCTGTCTTCTTATGAAAGCAATATCTCAGGAACGCCTGGAGGGAATTTCTTCTTACCACAAGCCTCCACTTGGACTCAAGGTAGGACCGATCAGGAATATGACATCTCACACAAACGTCTAACGGGCTAAAAACCTTGCGGTTTCGCATCCAGAAGGTCAAAGGTCATTGTACTGTGACATCGCAATGTTTTGAGAAAACACGTTTAATTATTTCAAAATATATTTGCTGCATAAATGAGATGAACGGGTTTTGGAAGTTCAGCGTGGCTCCACATTGGCTCCAGACAGCTTGAAACCTGAGCCGTCACTCAAAGCAGCCACGGCATAACATTATGACCACCTTCCTAATATTGTGTAGGTCTCCCTTGTGTCTCCAAAACAGTTGTGACTCATCAGAGAATGGACATGGGTCTTCTGAGGGTGTCCTGTGGTGTTGTTAGTGGGGGGCCTTTGGGTCCTGTGGGTTGAGGGGATGGGCCTCTGTGGATCATCCCATAGATACTTGATCATTTTGGGATCTAGTGAGTTTGGAGGCCAGGTCAACACCTTCATCCTGCTGAAGATGTCTGCTGCCATTAAGGAGTGTCTTTGCTATGGGGTAGGAGTGTCTGGTCTGGTCTAGGTGGGTGGTACATGTCTAAGTATCAATGAATGCCAGGTCCAAACGTTTTCCAGCAGAACATTGAACAAATATGTTTTTTTTGTTTCGTATTTTTAACCAGGCTATAAACACATTCATCTCTGCTGTAAAGCTGGACATTTCACGATGGAGTTCCACGGGGGCTGACTCACGTTCGGCGCCAATCTGAAGTGGCCGTTTGATGATTTGCATCACTAAACTCTACCACGTTGGATTAATATTCCAGCCCACGGAGGTTGATGCTCGATCCTGTCCTGGTTTTGTTCTAGTTTGGGACATGGCGTTCACATGAAACATGAGTTTATAAGATGAAACAGAGCAGGCCAGCTGACAGTCTTGCCTGGGCCCGGGACGAGCCAAGACGGAGCTATCAAACTCAACAGTTTCTGTTAAAGTCAATGTGTTGTGTCAAGATTTTATACAAGCTAATGGACGTTAGCATTAGAGCTACGTTACAAGGCTGGTAAACGTTGGCTGCGCTGTTTCTTACATCGCTCTGCGTTCACTTTACTAGTCCCAGCTTCAACGTCACCACCTTTTTTTTTAATATTTATTAAGAAAATCTTTAAGGCTTCTATTTATTTATTCACTTCTTCTCTTTTCTTTCCTTTTCTGAGCATCAGTCTTGTGCTGACCGGACATTTTGAGCGTACGGAACTTCCAATCAAATGGCAAAATCAAATTTTGATCAGGCCAAACCATTTTTGTGGTGGGGATGGGGGGGCTCTTATCCACTATTTCAAGGACAATTAGGAAGAAAACAAATAACACAAATATTCCCATTTTATTATCTTTTTCTAATTATTACATAATTTAATGAGGGACCCGTTTGTCTCCCCCCATCGGCGGGCGTGAACCATAGACTAAACCACGGTGCCAGAGTGGAAGTGGCTTAAACTGCAATAACATTGACGGTCACTAGTTAGCTCCACAGAATCTGTGCCTCCAACAATATCCCAGTAAAAAAAAATGGTTAAGTTCTCTCGTAAAGACCTGGCCACATTGTCTTAATGTCCCACTGTCCCACATGCTGCTTAATGTGGATGCGAGTGAAACTTGACTAGGTGGCGTACAACCACAAGTCTTCAGGTTTCGTTGTTTGTTTGTTTTTAAAAATCCCCGTTTAAGAGGTTTTGTTTCCCATGGGCGGAACCAGTCTAGCAGTTTCTACTCTTTCCATTCATTATGATAAGCTAGGCCAACAACAACGAGGTGCTACGACGGCCCCAGCTACTTACCATACAGGCATGAGAGTACTCAGTCTTTTCAACACTTCACCAGAAAGCCAATGAGCGTTATTCTCTGAATGCCAAACTATTCGAAATTAAAAAAAACAAAAAAACCAAGATGCTCCATTTCCCATCTCGGTGTGAGCCTTAGGGGAACGACAGCAGACATCAATCTTGAGATATGAAATAAATAGAGGTTACTTGGCTTTTAACTTAATCCCACGCATTCATTTAGGCCACCTTGATTGCCAGAGTGCCGGTCCATCACCGGCAAGAAGACAAATACTGCTCACACTCCCACACGTCTGGGCACAGAGAACACAACCATCCCGACCTTTCAGATTAGCGACCTCTCTGGTCAGGCGACATTATTTAAAATACAGATTTTAATTGCTAAAAAATAAATCAAAGCTTCTGACAAGTTATTCTTCTCAACTTCTAAAGATCTAAAAATAAGTCTGAGGTCCTGTCTTTCCCTCCTGCGTCACGAGCCATGTTTGCTGAGGTTTCCGTTTGCGATGAGGAGACTTTCTCTTTCCTGAAAAGACATTTCTGTCACCAGGTTAATTTCCCCCTTACAAGACAGACGGCAAACACCCACAGCCAACAACACCTCCCGAAGAGGGTGTGACGGAGATGAGAGAGGGATGCTGAGACCTCAGGGGTCGGATGGAAAACACCAGAAGCGCTTTAGCTTTTAATCTGAAAAAATTGTCAGAATATTCAATGATGAGTAAAGACGACTCGCTGTCCCCGAAAAGATATATTTATCCCATTTATCAACCTCGCAAACACACAGAGAGAGCCCACACTGAGCAAGTGTACACGGCTGATTAATGGCAATATCGCTGCACCTGACGTTCGTCGCCGTTTAGTCAAAGAAAAAATATTGGCTATGCGCTTTACCCCTTTTGCCGCCATAATAGGATTTCCAAGATAATACAATTTGTGGGAAAACAGAGACCTCAACTTTTGCTCCAAACTCAAATGAATGAACGCAGCAGGAATGATGTCACCGCTAATGTGATAAGCCAAAGCGGCCGTCTTGATACTGTGAAGCCCGTGACGGCATATGATGACTCAGACCGACTACGAGGAGCCACGGTGGCAGAGGACGGAGCACGGCGGCAAAAACACACATTACCCTCGTGTTGTAAAAACTACTCTCCTAATGTTAATTCATTATTGATGGCTGGACCGAGGCTTAAGAGCTTGCTTGCCTGCCCATTTAATTTCATTTAATGATTCCCTGTAACGCTGCCTTCGCGGTATGCATTACAGAACATGTGTATTTTGTTAACTTGGGCTTTGTGTTCATCGTAACCTGTATGAATTATTGATAATTAACGGAAGTATTTTCTGCGATGCGCCGGGCTCAAGGCCAAGACTTCATGACCACGTGGACGATTTAACAAAACTCAACAAGTTTTCCGCATCAGTTGCTAATTTATTTTATTTATTTATTTGATAGGGACAGTAATTGACATCTATTCAGACAGCAATAGATGTAAATATGCCGGATTAGGTAGCACAAAAACACGATAAGACATAGGACAGGACAATAGATCACAATAAGAGCACATCACAAGACATGGTACATTACTAAGAAGATAAAAGTCAATGGTTACAAGACTGGTTTGCTTTCAACCACTGCTTGAGGTGAGTTTTGAAGGTTTGTAATGCGGGACACTCCCTAATGGAGAGAGGAAGACTGTTCCAGATCTTACTGGCCTTTACAGAAAGAGGATTTTGTCCAAAGGCTGTTTTTCCATATAGTGGGAGTGAATGGGACCTCACAGTCCCCTCTAGTAATAGCCGTACGCAGTATCCTGAATCAAGAAACCTGAGGGAGAAACAGTCTAATGGAATATGAAAGAAGTTGTAAGAAGAAGAATTTTCTTGTACGTTCCCTGCATGTTAGAGGAGGTTTAACCTTCTGCGTTAAGTTGACGCAGAAGCTATGGCGCCAACGTAGGACATAGACGCCATAACTTACGCTGGTGCAAGCCATTTTTACTTGTGCGCTTGTCGGTCAGGCTTGACCTGTACCACAAAAAAACACCATTTGGAGCTGTGTGTTTTTTGCGAGCTGGCCTAATTTTTGTTTCTACTTCCTGCTTTACTGTCAACAATGGAGGCTGAAACTTTTGCCGAAATTTCTCCGAACACAAGTCAATAATGTTCGCAAAAATGTTCGTATCTCCGAACCTCCTCAGCTAACCTTTCCTCGATGTGTTCAATCTTTATTGATCCAAAACAATCAATTCCAAAACTGCGGAGATGGAAAAGCGGCCAAAAATACTAAAGCGGAGACACGCTGCTACTCGCAGGTCTCGCGCTCTGCATTGCCGTAGTTACATTTCTGGGGAAGTGCACGTCAGCTACGGCGCAGGAGTCTAAACCGCCTATATATAACTGACGTGCACCTCCCCATGTGCAACACTGGGAATTTCTCATTCATTTATAGTGCACAATAAAAGTTCATTCTGATCCAGGTCCTATGATAAATGGTCTGATGAGATGAAAATATCATCTGATGTTGAAGATCATGTGATGTGACCAAAAGCTCCAGAACAACAACAAAAAAAAGACTTTTAAATCATAATGGAGATGAAAGACTGATCACTTTGCATACACTCCACTTATTATTGCCCCAGAAAATTGCATTAAACAAAGTTCATATAAACTAATTAAAGTAAAACAAAGTTTGTAAAGTCAGGAGTTATTTTTTTCCCACCCTCGGGCTTTGATTAATTATGTCTGATCATGAAACTCCTCCACAGTTGCCGCTACATCCCCGTGTCCTTCTCTGTCTCTCCGTTCACTTCATACATCTCCCCATTATCTGTTCAAGCCTGAAAAATGTCAGCATACGTCTTTAAAATGTTTATTGTTATGGCTAGGAAGCATGGGACTGCCAGCTCTGCAGGAAGAGAGACGATCAAGCGGCAAGTCGTCAGGTAGACAACTCGTCTGTGTGACAAGACTGTCTTTGTCTGTCCTCCCTGCCCACCGTCTGCTCGCGTCTCAGCCTCTGATCTATGGGCGCAAAGTGACCCAGCTTATCTACCAGAGAGGAGGAGGAGGAAGTGGACGTCAAGGACTGACCAGTTGGAAATGAAAAATGTAGGGGAGAAGAAAAGGAAACTAAAGGCGAGCAAGGAGAAGGCTATGGGAACGTGTGAAAAAGCAGCCTACATTTTTTTTTTAATAAGAATTTAATGCAGTCAGAGCTCAGAAATAGACCCCTTTAGCGCCTACGTCATGACTACGTCGCGACTACGTCACGGTGGTTAGCTGCAGGCACAAACCACAGAGCAGAATAGGAGGCTACTGTTATCAAAATGTCATATTGCTGCGTTGCTGGGTGCCAGAACAGGAGGAGTAAGTTTAATAGCTCCAAACTGAAATATTATTGTGTACCAGCTGCCACTCTGAGTCAAAAAGATCAGAGAAACCTGAGGTCAGACGCAATAAAACGGAAGGATTGGACCGAGGCGATCATCAAAAAATGCTTGCGTGTGTGCAGCAGCAACAAATAAAGTATTGTCTAATGTAGGTTTGGTTACGCCTCTAAAGATTGGTCATACCCTAATCACAAACTAACGCATAACTTCTAGCTGTATGCCTTCATTCCTAAAATAGCGTTTGCTACCTCCCAATGTGCTGATACTTCAATAGCTAGCTTCATTTACTTCATATTTTGCTAATCGTATAGCCGCTAACATCATAATTTTGCTTTTTCATTAGCCTCTTAGCCATTAGCCTGAGCAATAGCCTCCACTTGCATATTTATTAGCCTGTCTAACCATTTTATATATATATATATATATATAAAACACATATGTAAATTAAAGGTTCTTTTCGTAACTCTGTGTTTCACTTCCCCTTGTACTATCACGGTCAACCGACCACTCCTACTCACTCCTTCCACTCCTTCCTCCTTTCGCTTTCTTCCCGTGAGAAACTACATTAAACTCCCTCAGCGCATCTAAGCTAGCTCTGATATCTGCTACTTTGTCGGCTTTGTTGGATTGTGCTGAGTACGTTTTTCAGAAGTAGTTACACAGTTGTTAAAGGTCAGCGTCTCACTCGGGTTACTCTGTGTCATTGCTTAGTAGCTTTGGTCTGTGTAAGCTAATTCGGTCTTGGTTTGGCTAGCATTAGCTTGTTATCAGAACCTATATGAGTTAAGCTAACGCGTCATGGCGGGTTAACTCGGTCAAGTCCGGCTAGTGTGACATTAGCCTCGTGCTAGCACCAGTTACAGTCTGGTTAACGTTGCATGGTGCATCAATGCGTAAAGCTTGCATGGACCCTAAAGACACCCAGGCCTCGCTAGCTGACCCGCAAGGATGCTCTCAAGAATTAGCCATTGGTTCTGTTCACAATAACCCAAGTCTAACTGTAATTTTTTAATAGCTTTTTGACTCTTGAGCATTATGACCACGATTGAGTTTATGCTACTGCTATGCTACATGTTAGCATTGTCTCAAAACTGTCACAGTGACCACAATTAAGAAGAATTTAGCTAGCATAGCATAGCTGCGTAACATTCACACACACACACATACACACTTAAAATAATACACTATTAAATTAGTTAATATGGCTTCTGTTTCAGGCTCAGTAAACAGAAAGTGTCTCCCAGCTATGCTGAAAAGCAGCTGTTTACCTTAGCTTAGCTTAGCCTAGAGACTGGAAACAAGCTGAAGTAGTTAGCCTAGCTCTGTCACAAGGCAGCGACACTTGCCTCCCAGTCTCTGTACAGCTTGCTAACCCATATAGGCCTAACTTTTTTTTTTGTTGTTGACTATCACAAAAGTGTAAAATGACAATTTGCTCCATCAAAGTTTTTTAGAAGAATCATTCCTAAAAAGACAGTAGACTGTATTCCCACTTTACGAAAACCTTTACACAGCCGTATAGTTTTGTTTCAGGAAATAAATGTTTTTTATTATTTTATCATTCCCATTTAGTTGCCTTACATTATTCATTTTCTCATAACAGTTTACCGGACTTCCTGAGGCGAAATGTTTGTGTTTCTTCCACCTGTCCATCAATAAATAATGAGGCATTTTATTGGGCTTGCACCAGCGGGGAAGCCATGGCACTCTGCAGATTTTTTATAACTTCACTGTTTCGCTGTTATCAGTCACCAGCATGACATGGCACACAATGACGCCAAGGAAGACAAACATACGTCTGTGGCTGTTGGTACGGCACCTAAAAACAACTCGAGGCAATAGCTGTGTTCGGATTTCAACATGGCTGAATATTTTTTCAGATTCTGAGGATGTGGACGAACCATACCAGTAGCAAATTATAGCTAAACAAGCCGACTGCCTCAGAGATGACATCATCCAGGTCAGAAGACATCATCCAGGGTCGGTAGGTCAATCTACAGACCCCAGATGATGATAACAGGTAACTCCGGACTCAACGGGGAATAGCAGTAGTGTATCATAACAAAATATTGGTGAAATTAATGAGTTTCGTGGCAGATAATGTGTTATTAAGAGGCTGCGTTTCGGTGCCCCATTCACTCCCACTATATACGCGGATCTAAATATCTCTCGACTGACTACAAATGACACAAAAGTCATATGGGTGAGTAAACGATTGTATTTTATGCCAGAAATAAGATCCAGGTTGTAAAAAAAAAACAGTAGTTCCCCTTTAACAAGGTGGCAACTAAGATAATTTTTGTTTTTTCTTCTGTGGTGTGTTCTGTGGTGTGAAAGTGTGTACATCAGGTGATGTACACACTTTCGAAAGCACTTGAGACACATCATAAAATATGCCTGTCTGATCAAATCCAAATAATTACAAGCAGTCATCACAGTCAAAGATCCCTTCTTGTTATACCCCAACGACCGACTTTGACTTGCATTTGGAAATCTGTTAAAACTGTTGACAGACAAGCACATTGAGATTCATTGGGAGGACAGTGGGGTAGAACGTAAACCAAGAGGACATCATTCCCATCAGAACATCTGGTAAAAGCTGTCTCACAAAGAAAACATTTGAATAAACATCTTAAAATCCCATTATGTTTGGGTCCCTTTCTGCTGCTAAGACAAAAGCAGATGTTGATTGATTAGATGTGACATACATTTTTAGATCGCAAGAGAAGAGAGCAGAAGCTTTAGTGCGATTGTTCGGTTTGCCAATCCTGAAAACTCCCAACAGCTCAGCCTGAAGTAAAGAAAACGTTAAAGCATGTCTAACTACTGTCCACTTCTGATGCCTGTGCACTGATTTAAAATGCAAGAACGGGAAAACTGCCAGATTTTTCCTTTACCGCACATGGAACACATATGGACGATAAAGATAAGCATTTGTTTCTACAGTGTGATGGTGAAAAAACTGTGGAGGAGTCAAGTGGTGAGTGTTTTCCACTCATCTTTAGTGCCGTTATGAGGTTGGACAGAGCATGAATGTTACATCTCCAGGTGTCCAGAGCACTCAGTGTTCCTCCATTTGTCAACGATTGTTCACAGATTGTGAGTTGTTCGAGTCGGTGTGTGTGTACCCGCATCCGCGATATGCTCATTTCAATTTGCCGGTGCTATGCCGTGATCTATTGGCATCAGTGATGGTCAAACGTATATAAACAGTTTCTATTTTTTTAATGCTGCATACCAGAAAGCAGTGAACTAGTTGCGACCCCAAAGCGTTCCAGGAGAGTGAAGTTAAACATAAACAACAAACATGGCCAACCGCGATAAGATAATGCTTGTTTTGTTTCCGAAGTCACTGGCAACGATCAAAGTTTTTTTAGTTTTTACACCAGCAGTAGTAGTAAAAAAGTAGTTTCATCATTCACGGTGTGCATCTCCACGGGCGCCGCCATTGTTCTGCGACGTCAGACTGTCGCATCTCAATGAAGCAGAGGTAGATCGACTTGCCCCGGCGTTGCTAGCTGGACCTGTGCGGCTTCAAGTGGCATTCCAGAGCACTTTTCCTTGTAGGAGGTCTGAAATTTCAGACCTCCCAGTTTTCTGGAACACAGCATAAGACAGAACCGACTGTCTAAAAAGATCAAGCCTGCTCTCTTTCATTACCAGTGAAGCTTTCTAATGTAGATATAGCCGAGAAAAAAAAAAAAAAAGCCATTATCCTGGACAGAAAGAGAGATGACGGCTGGTCAGTGTCAGAGCAGACATTCCAGACATTCAGCTAAGGCACTTCACTGACTTCAAGCCACAGACTATTGATGGTATCCCCTTTGTCCTCCCCATGACCAGTGTCTCACACATGATCAAGTGCTAATAGCCGCATTAGAGCGTGGTGGGGCAGTTGATCAATTTGCATAAAATATTTAAGGTTAAAAGGTTGTTAAAACATTGTTCCAGTTGTGACTGCTCAGAATGAATGGACACATTAGACTAGAATCTGTTAGATTATAGTAGGTGTAGAACGGCCGAACTACTTGGAAGGACTACTTATGTTTACTGACTGTCTGACATTAGCCAGTGGATAAGTGTATAATGGTCTAAGTGCCATACATGCCTAAGTACAGTCATTAGAATCATACACCAATCAGCCACAGCTTTATGACCACTGACAGGTGAAGTAAATAACACTGACCATCTTGGGTCAATGCAACGTTCTGCTAGGAAACTTTTGGACCTGGCACTCATTGATGTGGATGTTACTTAAACATGTAGCACCCACCTACACCAGACCAGGCACCTCCACCCCATAGACACTCAATGACCATGTTTACATGGTCTTTAGTATCCCGGTTTTGATCGGGTTTTTGAAGTATCACGTTTTTGTGTCTGTCCATGTAAACACAATATCCCGCATTCAGAAATCGGGATATGTCCATTTCCCAATTTCAAGAAACCTGGTTTTGCTACCTGGAGTACTCCGATAGAAGCCGGGATACTGGAGCATGTATACACCTTATCCCGGTTTCTGACGGCTGCCCACTGTCTGCACAGACGGGAGTGACGCCAAAGTGACGCACCAGATATACAAACAACATGGTGGCAACGAGAACATCTCACTTTTGGAGTGACGGAGAGACAGAAGTTTCCCTTAAAGTAATGAAAGAACTAAACTTAACGACGTGTTTAGATGGCAGAAAACACCGAAATGCTGATGTATCCAAATCTGTTGCGGAAAAGCTACGTGACACTGGACAAGTTAGGTCGTGTTGGAAAACATTAAAAAAGACGTAAAACACACATGCGCAGATAGGATGCAGTGATCGGGAAACGGTACACTGGTGTTTATCTTGTATACAGGGATATGAATAACCGGGTTTGTCTGTGTTCCATGTAAACACCATATCCCAATATGCTCAAAGCCGGGATAAGCCTCAAAATCGGGATATGTATGCATGTAAATGCATTTACTGACACAATGACCACAATGACAGCAGTCAGGATGCAGCCTGACACAGGCCTCCAAATTCACTAGATCCCAAACGAATCAAGTATCTGTGGGATGATCCACAGAGGCCCCTCCCCTCAACCTATAGGACCCAAACTAACAACACCACAGGACACCCTCAGAAGACCCATATCCATTCTCTGAGGAGTCACAACTGTTTTGGAGGCACAAGGGATAGATTATTAGTATATCAAGGTCATTTTAGGACATAGGGTTACTCTGAAATGCTGATAATTAAGGTAAGGGTTAGGGTTACTGGTTTAGGGTTAGGATCCATCTAATATCTGGTCATTCAATGGTTCGCTAAGCAAAATAATCCAAAACAGTCCTACTCACTTTGATGTGAACCCAAACAAGATCTCGTCAAAGATTCTCAACTTCCTACTCTGCGACAGACTGCCATGTCTATACGTACAACTCCATCTACATCCATGGTAACCCCATAGTTTTTATTGCAGAAAAGCAGGGACAGACAGCAGGACTAACCACTATGGTAGCATTTTATTATAAATCTCTCGTAAATGAATGAAGAACCCCTTGACTCACAGCACAGTTTTACTTCATCAGCCTTCAAACCCAGTAATGGCAAAGATTCCTGTCCCTCCCTTAAATTCCTCCATGTCATTGCACATCTTTGGTGAACTCCCTTGTATCATCGTTTTGTCTCAAGTGTCTCTCGATTCAGCCTTTCAAGTAGAAAGTGAAACGGCAGCGTCACTTCGATACCGCGGAGCAGACAGGGCTGTGAGACGGCGCAAATTTACGAGATGATTTGTGTCTCACGGAGAGAGCAGCGGACCCTCCCATTCTCTACGTCGCCTCTCTGCACACCTCTCAGCAAGACAACATTTACGGCCGGAGTCATAAATGTTGTGTGTGCATGTGTGCTTTATAGCTTTTAAACGAAAGCATAAAAAAAGAAAAAAGAAAAAGAAAGTGAGTGTGTACATCAATGCCTCATGATGATTCAGTGCTCTCTATAGTTCACTCCCCTACTTTCCTGGAAGTCCAAAAGAGTTAACTGGAATTTCCACCTGTTGGTTTCTATAACAGGAATAAGATGAGCAAGTTAATAGCCATTAACGGGACACGCTATTTTTTATTCTGTGTTATTCTTTCTGAAAATGCACATCAAATATAACATAAATAACACAAAGGAGTAACGCAGAGTACGTAAATCAGTTCAATGTTCTAGGTCGTGGTCAGGTAATGTGCAAGCTGAAGAGCTAAATGATAAGAATGACATTTTTTATTTATTTAGAATGAAGCAGTAAACTAGTGTCAGGGTATTCAGGTGAGGTTGGACCCAAACACTGGACACCAGGTAAAAAACAAACTTAACTAAACCATAAGTAAGACAAAACGCTGCAAAATTAAATCTTCAAAAAGACAAGAACATGACAAGAGCTTGAAACACATGGCAGGGAAGCAGAGTGAAAGGCAGGACTATATATATACACAACGGCAAAGGAGGCACAGGTGAAAACAATCAGGGGGCGGGGCAGACAATTACACAGGTGAGAAATACCAGGACAGGAAGAAGGCAAGACAGGAACAAGGCAAAAAATAAAAAAAATAAAACATGAAACATGAACAAAACTCAAAACACAAACACAGACAAGTAGTCACAAAGTGATACTACTTTTAATTAGTATGTTTACCTGTTACCCAGAAAAAGCTTTAAAGTACAGAAATACATATTGTATTCATTCATTTATTCATTCATCTTCTGTCACGGGGCAACTGGAGCACGTCTTTGGATGGTGGGAGGAAGCCGGAGAACCTGGAGAGAACCCACGCAGACACAGGGAGAACATGCAAACTCCACACAGAAAGGAACCAGTCGGCCCATGGATCCGAAACCTGGAACCTTCTCGCCGTGAGGCATCAACACTTATATTGTATTTAGCAGACAAATAAATTAAACTTAACTTAACTTTCAGACTAATAGTAGTAAATTGTATATTGTCCAAAAAGTTTCAAAAAAGGCAACTGGACTTGTAGATTTTTTTTTTTGAAACTTTTTGGATTACCATGACCTGGATGACTGAGAACCTTCACAGACAAACTGTATATTGGTTCTTAAACCTAAAAGACACACTAATGGAGGTTTAACACAGATATTTGACAACTTTGCACATTTTCAAGGTATGTTCTCAACATGCGGTTGTTAGCCTAGCGTAGCCAGACTCATGTTCTTAGCAGAATATCAGTCTGGCAATGCTATTTGGATTTCACAGACAAAAAAACACCTCTGCACACAACTGGATAGTCCCACAACCAATCAGGATCATCATGTATGACTTTGTTGCTGTTACTCCAGAGCAAAGTCCGTTCACTATGTAAGTGTAGTGTAGTGTAACTCCAGACTCCAGGCAAGTGAAGTTCTGGCAGGCGTCCAGGCTATATGGTTACATACATTAATAAAACATTAACTATATTTGGTGAGGGGTGCTGAATGTTAAGAAAAAAAAAAAAAAAAAAAAACGAAACAAAACAATTTTGTCAGCTCCACTGGATACCAAAGAAATCGTGTAGGAATGTGTATCCTCCATGACTTTATGCGAGTGAAGGAAAATAAAAGAGGCCCTGAAACGAGCCCTGGGGAATGCCATAAAACAACTTTCAGAAGGCAATAAGTTTTGAATAATGATGTGAAAAAGATCAGACTGTTCAGATTGTTGCTGTGAAGGTCAGTGACATTTTGGAGGACGATGAATGTGATTAAAAGGTCCACATATAGCTCTCAGGAGTAATAAAAAAGTAATACAGAATCCCGGCCTCCCTCAAAAGTCATTTGTTACTGTGAATACAGTTGTTTCCGTGCTGTGTTGTGGTCTGAGGGCACTGTCAATGTTAATATTGAAGGAAGAAGGAATGCTCGTATTTACTCGTTGTTACTTTATTCATTTTCATCCAGGTTGAGTAGATCCGTTAATAAATAAATAACAAGGAGAACTTTTTTTGCAAGTTACATGTCATGGTGGGATGTATTAAAATATTTCATCTTAACATACCTGACGTTATTAAACCACTAGATTTACAGCTCTAACACATGCTGTCAGTATGCAGGGAATGGGTGAGGAGTGGCTGTGATAGCTATTTGCCCTGAATTACATTTGAAGCTGTACAGTCAGTACATCCACATGAGATGTCACGGACATGTCCAGAGCCAATAACTCAATCTAGGTCTAGCTACACAAGCGTGGGTATATTTCTGAGGCTGCCCAGACTCTGGATTAATTTCCATCTTTTATCAAAGCTCGGAAGATGCCGTATTAATCATGTTTAAAGCATTTCATATGCGTATTTTGCAAAATAAACATCCTCTACTCTCACTGTTGATGCCAACAGTGGGCTTGGATTGTTAGATTAACCCAAATAGAGCCAGGGTTAGGGTTAGGTTTGAGGACAGGAAGTAACCTTACTCCTGAAGAGAAAGTTACGTATGTGCAGGTTGTATCTTCTCGAAGTTAGAGTTGTTAAATTAGCTCCTTTTTCTCTAAATAAATAAAAATATTGGGGTTTTAAAGTTAAAAGAATTTAGACGATATTAATCAAAAATGATAAAAACAAATTTCAAATTATATTCAGTATAGGGACTAGAGATGGGCGATTTATCCCGATAATTTCTGCTATTTATCACGGTAACGATAAAAATTACGATAAATAAACACCGTTTTAGCCTAATCCTTTTGACTGTAGGGCATTGGCAAGTTTCATCTGAGTTCGGATTTTATTTATTTATTTATTTATTTATTTTTACCGGAGGCTTTGGATGAAGTCGACGCTGCTTCTTGCGCATTTTCTTCATATTCTGGTTTGAGCTGTGTTTTAGTGGCGTTACTGTCCTTTGTATGCACTATGTGTTTGCAAACCTTGCATGTTGTAAATTGCTGCTCCACATCAGACTTTTAAAACCAAACCAGCTGAAGATAATGTAGTTGGAGCCTTGTCTAGGAACTAGCTCCTCGTTTCCTGGCGTATCTGCTCCACTTTCCGCCGTTATCAATTTGTCAATATTCGACACGTGTTGGGGTGCAAGCGTGTCGTGCTTAGGGTTCCATCTCTCGGTTATGGTCAGGCACAGGGTTCCCGGTGTCGGTTAAGGTTAGGCATAAAGTCCCAAATGCTTAGGGTTAGAGAAAATGGAAACAGGGAGGTCAAAATGTGCACAAATTGGGTTAGGTTAGGGAAGAAGACAACGAAGGGCACAGGCACAGGATAATAAAATGTATGAAATACCTTCGTTTGGCTCCTTTTAATTAACCAGGGTTGGTTAAAAACAGTGGTAAAAAATGTTAAATGTAATAAACGTAATAAAAGGATCCATAAAACCAATAAAAATTACTGCAGAAGATTGTAGTTAAGAAAAAGGGCTGGTAGTTAGGTTAGGGTTAGGGTTATTTTAAACAAAAAATAAATAAAATGGACAAGTCATGTCTGTGAACTAAATGAAAAGTGGATGTAGAGTCACTGAATCCATACTCTAGCCAGATTTTTGCATTCTGCTTGTTTCTTTACAAAGCATTTGAAGTAAATTACACAAGATGGTTGCTATCCTTCAAGCTATGGACTCACAAACTGCCCATTCAGTGCAGGGCAAAACGGAGTAAACAGGCATGGTAGAATAAATGAACCATGCGGTATTTTGGGTGGAAACACATTCTGCGAACATGTGAGACTTACATTAAGTGCTCAGAAAGGGATATAATAGGGGACTTTTAAAGTGCATCTGCTTTGGTACTTAAGCCGCTAAGAACAGAACATTGGACTGCGACTGAGGCCGTACCTGAAACCTCGCCCTTGTTCGTACATTTACTGCTCCCTGTATCGAGGACACTCAATAGTCAACAGTCACTGGAGATTTATCATCATTTTTTTGCACAATCAAAACATGCTGATGAGTTACGCAATAGTCAGTGTGGCCTCTATGAAATGTGGGATCGTTACAAGACATCAGACTCATTGTCACCGTTGTGTTGTCCATGTGTTTTTTGATATATTTTTTTTCCCATTTGAAGCTTATATTCAAACTCCATCAAAGCTCAATATACAAACAAATCAATTTGTCAGCTTCCTTAGAGTTTTTATTGTAAGATTAAATTTATTTATCATCTTCATCTGGCTTAACTACGTATGCCAAAGTATGCAAGTAAGCAGACAAACACTGAAGTGGTGTTTAATTATTGTCTTTCTATTTGCCTTCTTTTGCCAGGAGATTTTGTAGCTTTAGCCTTCAGGGTTCAAATTTTCATGCGCCAGCAGGAAGCATGGTGAAGTAAGTTGTGGTGTAAATGCTAATCTGTTGGCTAATGAGAATCTGGCTTTTGTCTATCTGTATTTAGCGTGTTTGCTAACATCTTCAGAAATGGCAGAAGTGGATATACATTCATTGTAATTTAGTGGTATTTTCTTTGTAATTTTATAATATGTCAGAGGAACGTGTCACTATTACCTCACTACTTTGAGCAGATGATACCACTTGATGACTCCCCTCAAATGGGGTTGTCTGCTCAGTGTGGTATTCACAGCCTCGTAACCAGAAATTTTCATTGAAGTGAGTGTCTAAATCTTACACTCCCATCCATCAACCCTGACCTCCTCCTCACATAAAGACTTCACTCTGATGGGGGTCATTGTTTGACAGAAAAGTGCATGTGAATGGGCCTCCTTTGTGGTATTTACCACCTTGAAAGTGGAAATTTTTGCGAGATGAGAGAGATTTGCATGAGATGTAAAAATCCTGAACTGTAAATTATGTGGGTTTTTTTTTTTTTGTTGTAATTTTAAAATACGTCTGAGGAAAACATTGACATTTCTAACAGCCTCATCCTTTGACCATGACTTTGCATTTCCCACATTGAAAAGCTTGATAACTGCTAACCCCATGGCTTCTAGATGGTATCAGTCACCTAGCAATGTTGTTAGCTTGCTAACTGCTAACCCCATGGCTTCTAGATGGTATCAGTCGCCTAGCAACTGTTGTTAGCTTGCTAACTGCTAACCCCATGGCTTCTAGATGGTATCAGTCACCTAGCAACTGTTGTTAGCTTGCTAACTGGTAACCTTGTGGCTTCTAGATGGTATCAGTCACCTAGCAACTGTTGTTAGCTTGCTAACTGCTAACCCCATGGCTTCTAGATGGTATCAGTCACCTAGCAACTGTTGTTAGCTTGCTAACTGGTAACCTTGTGGCTTCTAGATTGTATCAGTCACCTAGCAACTGTTGTTAGCTTGCTAACTGGTAACCTTGTGGCTTCTAGATTGTATCAGTCACCTAGCAACTGTTGTTAGCTTGCTAACTGCTAACCTCGTGGCTTCTAGATGGCATCAGGTGCCTAACAACTGTTTTCTCGTGGCTTAGATCCACGTATATCCATATAGTGGGAGTGACTGAGGCACCGAAATGCAGCGTCTTAATAATGCATTATCTGCTCCAGACTCAACAGGGAATAGCACTAGCATATAAAAAAATATTGGCAGATAATGTGTTATTTAAAAGGCTGCGTTTCGGTGCCCCAGTCACTCCCACTATATGGATATACATGGACGTAAATATCGTCCAAATGACTCCAAATGACACCAAAGTTATATGGGTGGGTAAACGATCACATTTTATGCCAGAAATAAGGTCCAGGTCGTAAAAAGTGGTAATTCCCCTTTAAAAAAAAAAAACTTTTTTTTTTTTTTTGCGATTTTATAATATGTTTGACACGTTGATATTCTTTGCATTGCGTCACCAGCTTATTAGCTTGTTGCTAAACTGTTTGCTGTCATCTGTTTTCTCGACGCTAGCTAACAGCTAGCAGCGGTCTTCTCGTGATTTATGTCTGACGCTACTGTTTGAACTACAGTATGTTTACAAGCCTTACTACTGCATGTTACACTAGTGTAAGCTATCAAAGAAATCATTGTAGTCGAAGAACAGAAGTCATAACACAACAAACCACAGCAGTCATCCATCACAACTACTCACATCTAGCTACTACACAAAGCCATTAAATTACTTTGTATAGTCACTGATAGGCCTACGGAGGGCTCCTTTACTCTCATGTTTCTATCTTTGTGAAGACTTTCCACTGACTTAATGCGTTCTCTTGACCCGTACCAGCTCAACAACGTGCATAATCACAACCTTTACCCTAACCATAACCACAACCTAATATTAATCTCTACCCTTAAATCAAGTCTGAACAGGACAAACAAATTGGCCCCACGACGTAATGAGAACAAGACCACACACACTGTCTTAAAAAGGAGTACATGCTCTTTGGTTTTGTTTCAAATGAGCATTAAACCGAAATTAGAAAACTTGTCAAAATCATTACAAACCAGCCCAACGTCTGGCAACGTCGGCTACACGCTATAGTCACTATAAATAGGGGTAAATTAAAGTTTTAATAAGTTTATTGTTGTCATTTTAGATAGGAATCACACGGACGTAACTCAGCCTGCAAAAAAAAACAATAATGCTATCAGTAACACGCAGTACAAATGGACAATTTGTCCGTTTATTTATTCGAAAACTTTTTTATTTTTCTTCCCCAGCGAGGCTTTTTACCTCAAATGTTGTTTACTGTTGAGTCTCCAGACACATTTTTCAGGCTTCTGTAATCACACAGAAATTGGACACAACAATGCCCTTTAACCATCTGCCTACATTCCTCTCCATCCCCTTATCTTGTTTTCTATCAGTGCTCCTCATTTTTTCTTTCTCTGTCTCAACATTTTTCCCTCTCCCATTTGTTGTTTCATGGTCTCTCTTCAGATTTTTTGCTCCATTTCTTCTCCTCTGGAAAAAGGCAGTTTTTTGATTCGGCCAACCCGGGAGCGGACTGATCTGAGGCGCGGAGTGTCAGGAAGAGGAAAGTATTTAAGTGCAACGTCTTGTTTGGATGATCCAGTCGCTATAGGAGGCAGGAGCGGTGATGACGACGATATCCTGTTTCATGTGTGAGGCTCACGTATCCTGCCTTGTCATCAGGACGAACAGATGTAACTGGAAGCCGGTGCGGCCCTTGTGACTAGAAGAAAGGAACCCATGAAAAAAACAGTGGGCGATGGGAACTGTGTGTGTGCTGCGTCTTCACATGTCACATACCATCACCACATGATAAAGTACTTACACCACAGAGGTCCTTGGACACAATTTAAGGATAAAGAAGGAACGAGGGCTAAATTTGAAGTTAGTTTCCCCAGTGGACGCGTTAACAAATCAATGTCAATAACAACGGACATCCATCTTGCTTCTAATATATTTCTGTATCTATAATGTGAGGTGACTTATGTGATCGAAAACAAAGCTTTCAATCCCGCTTTGGGAGTTTTCTCCAAATGTTTCCTTCAGCGTACTATTATCTGCACGTTACAAGTACTGCCATGTTCAAGGATCATCTCTTGTTGTTTTATGTGAGTTGCGTCCAGACGTTTTTATTCGCAACTAACGTCTAATTGGGCTCAAATGTTTTAAATCTGTCACATCTCCCATGTTGTAAAAAGATGATTAACTGCAAGACTGTAATGCCAGTAAATCACCGCACCCTGGAGCCAGCATAACTAAGCATCTAAATTCAGATCAACCTCCAACCACTGCTGAGTCGCTGAGTAAAAAGGAAATCATAACCATGGAGTGTAATTCCCAAAACACCCATTCAGCCGAGATTTGAAAAACAAACTGAATCATTTTTCTCTAACACACTGCCTGGCCAATAAAAAAGTCGCCACCTGTGTTTAACTAAGCAAAGAGGTAGGAGCCTCCTATTGGATAATTACTGCATGGGTGATTATCTTTCAGCTGAAACAAGTTATTTAACAAGTTATTTAACCCCAATGAGTTAATATTTCATGCCTAGTGTCTACTGTACAAGCCTGTGCTATGGGGCAGTGCTATGATCTGGGGTTGCTGCAGTTGCTCAGGTCTAGGTTCATTAGCTGACTACCTGAATATACTGAATGAGCAGCTTATTCCATCAATGGATCATATTCCAAGATGACAATGTCAGGATTCATGGGGCTCAGATTGAGAAAGAGTGGTTCAGGGAGCATGAGATGGATTGTTCCACCACAGAGTCCAGACCTTAACCCCATTGAGAATCTTTGGGATGTGCTGGAGAAGCTTTGAGCAGTGGTCAGACTCTCCATCATCAATACAAGATCTTGGTGGAAAATGAAAGCAACGCTGGATGGAAATAAATCTGGTAACATTGGAGAAGCTTATGGAATCAATGCCACAGTGAATGTAATCAAAGCTAATCAAAGCTTTTTTTGTTGGCTGGGCAGTGTATTTTAGACGCAACACTGATCTAAATTGTTAAGGCTGAATGAGTAGCATCCAGTTGCACTTGTCTGGGCTTCTAGGGCCATTAGCGCCAAGCTAGCAACTCTGCTGTCTGTACTTCCCTCCAGTGTTGCTATAAGTAAGTTTCATTCATATAAACAGTTGCTGTTCCTCCTTCCCTACACCTGACTGTCTTCAACTGGGTCCTATACCCTACATTTTTGTAATAGTTTGACAATATGGCAGCCAAGACTATTGTGTACTGCTCCATACTATGCCCCAGACTTAGTAAAATGCGCACAGTAGGCACAGTTTGTTCCACTAGCACTGGTTAAAAACACACTGAGCCACAAACATCCACAAGGGTGATATTTTCCTCCATTGCCATATTTTGATTTTATCTTAAGTACAACCTCCCGCTGCCATAAACGCTGCTGGTAAAATAATCCTGCAACGGGACTCCATTACCCAGCAGTTTCAAGAAAAAAAAAAAAAATTATGTAAATCTCGTTTCCACGTTTTGAAGCGTGTCTTTTCCACCGAATGCATGAAGTAACCGGTCCGTATCCCAGGTGAAAGCTGAGAGTTGTCTTTCTCAGGGCGGGATTTTAATAAAAAGCTAACGTGCACGTTTGGAGTACAAATAGCGTCATCAAGGAATCCGTCATAGATAATGGTATAAGTATTACAGTTCTTCCGAGGAACTGGCTGCCAGTCGATGGCTGCAGCTACAGTAACTGATCCATGCCTGAGTGCAATTTCCGTACAGCGATGGCGAGGCCTTTTCTTGAGAACGCACAGTTGTCAAGAAACAGTCTTCTAGGAATTAATTATTCCCTCTGATCTAATGTCAAATCTAATACGCGATGTATTCCTCTGAGAGCATTTCAGTTTTTCTGCTATTTAGAGAGACTGTTCCTGCGCTTCCTATCGTCTCCCGCTCTGATTGTCATTTTTCCACGCTCGACATATGGATACACGCTGGCTCAAGAAACGCACACTTTCTAATGTAATCCAATACAGAACCATACCATTTATTCTCTTGGGGGAATTTCCATTTACAAAGCTCTCTCTCTCTCTCTCTCTCTCTCTCTCAAACATTTACAAATACTGAGCTGATGCAACCTCATTGCTTTCTCTCTTTCTCTTTATCCTTCGCTTGGTCTCTTTCTCCCTCTCAAGCTTTTAGATCCCATGTCAGCAATGTTGAGTGGTTGGGGGCCCTGCAGGAAAAGTGTGTTAGTATCAATTGCACCCTTGGGAAACAACATCTGGGAAGAGCTGCCTTCAAATATACAGTGTGAGCTCAAGCAACTGGATCCTGGACACTGTGCAGAAACGCAGCAGCTTTTCAGGCATGCGGTGGCAGAATCTAAAAGGGCCGGCTAAGTTATCCTGACCCATGGGGAGGCCTCGGATCAAGCACGGAGGCATGACTAATCACGTGTGAATAGCGAGGGAGAGAGGGATGCTGGATGAGACGAGTGTTGAGATCAGGAGCTACCGTCAGGATGCTGGATTCATTACCTCCGCGCCGTGCTCACGCATTAAACCGACCTCGCCCGCGCACGCGCCGCCTGCACGCCTTTTCATGTGCACAGCACGCATGGTACGTGTGCAGTCCCCGGAAAACTGAAAGCTGAAACCGAGACACAGAAGCATCCTGCCTAAACAAACAAATTCCTCAGTGTTTTCTCATTTGTTTTGCGAGCCTTTTGAACCAAGCCAACAAGCTCTCCTCTGCTGATTCTCACTCATCACTTCCTTACTGACTCACAGCTCTCCATGCAGATGTGGTAGAGTTTTTTCTTTAGTTTTTTTTCGCAGAACGCGGGGCGCAAATGTGATCAGCCATCAGCGTTAGTAGCGTGCGGCAAACATATGCTCCCTCTCCCCGAGAGCCGGGCCAAAGACAGGATCCCAATCATGCTTACAGGCTCAAGGAGAGGTCCAGAAACTGGTGTTCGGCCCAAGCATCGCACACAGGCACTCAGCGGGATAATAATCTGATAATGGCAAACACACATTAGGAGTTATTATGCACAGACAAGAGCAAAAAAAAAAAAAAAAAAAAAAAAGTCGCTGGATGATCAAAAGAAAAAGGCAGCCAGCAGAGTGGAGAAACGGGACAGACTTGGCTCCGGCTGGGGTTATTTCCTTCTTCCTAATGTTTTTTGTTTTGGAGCAGGCTTAGAGAACATCAGATCCAGGCATGTGCAAAAAATATTCCGCGGTTAAATCAATGGATTGAAAAGTATAAGAGGAATACATGCAAAACAAAAAACAAAAACATGCTTTCATTAATTTAAACCCATGCATATATGTCTCTAATTTCTCAGGAGGAGCACGCTTGCCTGTTCGGTGGAGGTTCTCAGTCACCCAGCTTCACGTTACATCCAAAAGTAGAGTTTCTTGAAGACGTTTCGCCACTCGCCCGAGTAGCTTCTGCAGTTCTAAAGGCCCCGGTGGAGAGTTGAGGTATAAACAGGAACATCTGCGGGTGTAGCCCAGCAGAAACTTTCTTTTCCGTTAACGACCAGAAACTGGCACGACCGGTGTCTGTTAACGGCTGTAGTGATGTGATGTGTTCTGCACAGTGTTAGTCACAACTGTTGAAACCCGCCACAACCCAAGATATATTTTTTCAGAGCGAGTACGGACTCTTTATTTCATTTTCCAGCCTTAAAAACGAGCCAAGTGCGTATGTCCCGGAAAAAAAAGGCTGCAGTTCCCCGAATGGCCACTTGAGGCTGGATCCACAAGGGAGTCGATTCCTGTAGACTTCCACTTCACAGCAGAAATGATTCATTTCCCCATTCATGACGACGACAACTCACTAAATTATATCATTAAGCTTAAAGTTATGGATAATTAAATTAGTGCCCATGTTGCCCAGGAGTCCGGCGCTGCCAAGATGACGATCGAGCGCCTGATCCGCTCTTTGGGAATCCGTCGCCGAACATTTGTCCCTGTACAGCCGGTGGAGCCAGCGCAGTTTTTTTTAGCCAAGCTCCTTTCTTTTATTACATGCGGTTACATCACTTTTGTGATGTGCTATACACATCAAGATAGGTGGATTGAACATTTTATGACCATCTCGGCCTCTGCAAAATGCTGACAAATTATATTATTTGGGCAGGAGAAATCCCATGCCTGGTTTTCAAATTGTTGGCAGTTGATAAGACATTAGTCATGAAGTTGACGGTTTGATCTCCAAGAAAGCACAAAAACATGATTGAAATCTTGTGTCTACTAATGTCAGACAGAGCCTGAGAAGGAAACAGAGCAGCGTGAAGCGGCAGATCTTCCATATACGATACGATGACAGTGGAAGGTTGTGGAATGAACGCTGCATGACCTGATTCAAGAGAGGGATATTAGGCTATAAAAACAAAGTCTAGTCAAAAAGTGAATGAATAGATGGATGGATGGATGGATGGATGACTAATTGAAGACAGAATCACTTTTGACACATTTACGTCTAATGCACCAGATGTGAAGACATCTCCAACAAACTCCCGACCAAACCCTTCTACGCGGAAAAACATAATCATCGCCGACATGTAACTAATGCAGAAGACCAAGCTTTGAATTCTAGTGAGTCATTAAACTAACACACAAGACTGTAGGCACCCGTGTGGGGAAGTGTGTGTACGTGTGAGGGCAAGATGTCTTACTGCGTCTTATTGTGTAAAACTTAATTATTCCCTTATATGTAATTTAGCCCTGACAATCATTCGACTGTAATATTAATGCCAAGGCGGATTATAGGAATACTTCTCCTGCTGTAGATATTTCCAGAAACAAACGGCCACAGTTGTCTTCCAGAGAGTTCTTTGAGTTAAATCAAGCTGAACAGTAAAATCTTGAGCCCAGTTCAAGTTTGCACACACCAAGGGACTGTGGTAAAATTAGATCATTCGTCAAAGCAAAACTAAAAGGCACAAGAATCAACAAAAGCTCTGTTTCCACTGGATGAATCCTAATGACTTTGGTGATCCCGGCGCATCAATGTGAGGTTGATAGTTGTGGGTTTTGGTGAAACGTCTAAAACAAGTTAAGGGTTATGATGATCATCTGGAGCTGTCAGCGCATCAACGTTTCAGTTTATGACACAAAACTTGCAACGCCAGTGGCATTCAGCCACGGCTGTGCGGCGTTTTTTTTTTTTTTTTGGTGCTAACTACAAAAAGCTAGCATGCTAATGTTCTAAACCAAAATAATAACACATGGAATGTGAGTGGGCAACTAGAAACCAGCATGTCATTGTCTATTCATTTCATCTTGCTGGTGAAGTCGGATCCAAATGCAGGACACAAAGGGGAGTTGAAAAAACGAAATTACTTTAATAACAACTCACGAACTCGGGAACAAAAGGCGCCGCAGGAAAGGCAGGGTGCACAAAAACAAAACGGGTAAGGAACAAGGCAAGAAAAAGGTGAGCAGAATCACAGAGGTGGAAATGGACAAGAAGCAAAGCTTAAATCCAACAAGAAAACAGATTAAAGGTGAATTATCGTTCTTTGCAACCTTATTTCTGGCATAATATATGGTCGTTTACTCACCCATATAACTGCATGGGTATATCTATATAATGGGAGTGAATGGGGCACCGAAACGCAGCCTCTAAATAACACATTATCTGCCGCGAAACTCATTAATTTCACCAATATTTTGTTATGATACGCTAGTGCTACTCCCTGTTGAGTCCAGAGTTACCTGTTATCATCATCCAGGGTCTGCAGATTGACCTACTAAATCACTCCCACTCTATGTGTGAGCCTCTACTGGATCTAAACATCCTCTAAACAACTCAAAAGTTATACGGTTGAGTAAACAATCATGTTTTATGCCAGAAATAAGGTCCAGGTTGTAAAACACGTAATTCCCCTTTAAAAAAATAAATAAATAAAAGCAGGAAACACCAGAAAAAACAAACAAGGTTACACAAAATATTCAAAAACCATGACAATTGAGGGCTTCAAATGTTGTTGCGTTTACTGTGTTCAAGAATATAAGAAGCTACCATCTTTTCTGAGAGCTCATACTTCACAAGATGTGACATTTTTACTTTTGTTGTCAGAAACTAATATCTTTATTTTTTGTAATTTTATAACAGCTGTGTTTGAGGGAAATGCTGATATTCTTTGCATTACGTCACCAGCTTACTAGCTTGTTGCTAAGCTGTTTGCTTTGGTAGTTTCTCAACGCTAGCTAACAGTTAGCAGCGGTCATCTTGTGACTTATGTCTGACGTTACTGCTTGTACTTCAGTATGTTTACAAGCCTTACTATTGCATGCGTAATGGCAAATTTTTGTCATTTGCTGCTTTCCATTTGATGACACTGTGAGCATGTTAGCTTACCGATATTAGCACTAGCGCTGCGCTTCAAACATGTTAACCGTCGCCCTACCTTCGTCAAAAGCCCTCAGACATTTCTTGCCACCCTTGTAAGGCAAACTTGCGCACGTAAAACATGTGGCTTCGTGCTTCAGTTGCCGTGGACTGTCGTCACGGCCAAAGCACGCCAGTGGCTGCCAGCGGTTTCTTGGGAGGTGCCGTTTAGTCGAAAGACCTCCTGATACAATAGCAGGAGGTGCACAGGTGTATTTGACAACGTTAACAATGCCTGTGTTTAATTTATCTTCGTCAGTGGCAGGGCTCGCTGGCATGGTAAAATAAACCACTAATGGGATGGAAACATTTTTAATGTTATTATTCACACCTGCGAACCTGTTTTCACAAATCCAAATGTCTGCTGTGAAAAAAAAGACACACAAACGAGGCTTATGTAGTTTTTTGTGCATCATTTTGTCACCTAATATCTGTGTATCAGGTTATTTGCAGTGGGAGCATATGATTGTGCACCGCTGCAACGGAAAGTGGCGAGAGCTGCGTCTTCTGGTCTTCCCAGCGCGAGTGTGTGAGATCCTTGACGGAGCATCGCTGACCCCCAACTTTCACCCTTTGTCAACAGGCGATTAATACGTTAAGTCTGTGCCAAAGGTCTCCGCAATCACTGCACAAATCCTAATTACCCTGACAGCACACAAAGTGCAATTCCTGAGAGGTGAGCCAGCTCTGATTCAGAGGAAGTAATGGTTCCCATGTTGCACTTAAAAATTCATCAATCATACTCCGTCCACGTTTCTGTCACGTGCCCGTCCGTTGTTTGCATGTTTCTATCCCCGACAATTAACGGCTCGAAAGCGAGACAGACAGTTGCGTCCGCGGGCAAGAACGCGTGTTTTCTCGTCGCATTAATTAACTGAGGAGCGGTGAAGTCGGCCGCCAGATGTGGTGACCGGAGTCGCCGGTTTAAGCTGAAAGTCGGGGCCGGGTTTGGTCGCAAGTGTTAAAGAATAATACATTCGCTGCAGAGCTATACTCAGGCTATAATAACAAACATCTGGATCTTACATGGAGGGGAATGTTTACTTTTCATTTGTGGATTCTTTCCTGTCAAGGAGGAAGGAGGAGGGTCTGGATCTGAATTCCCATTAGATTGTAATTATGAAAAATAATAATAATAAAAAAAAAGTAATACTATAGGTTGTTTCGTTCGACGTGGACTTAAACGTTCAATAAGCGTATGTTTATGTACACCTCTTTGTGTGTATTTCATGGTGATGCTGACCATTGACCACAAAAGAAACCCCCCCTCCCCTCCTCAGTGTACTCATGGATGTAAAGCAGCTGCATGAATTAATCTGTTCACAGTAGGTTGTACGGTTCACAACTACAACCTTTTGCTGCGTGGCTCTCCGGCGATCCCTCTGCTGATGCAGCGCAAGAAAGGAAGAGGTCCTGCTGGCTGATCTCGCCCTCCTGTCTTATTGGTGGCATTCAGACGCGTGGCAGTTCCCAAACGGGACGCGAAGCCGTAGGTGGGTGCGCCTCCAAAACGCGTTCTCCGTCCTGCAAGAGGTGGTAAGATGTGCAGTCGGCCGTTGGGCCCCCCCCCCTCGTCCGCGGTTTTCAAGAAATTACTTCCACAGAGACAGGAGATCTGTTTGCGCACACACTGAACCCATCTACTCACACTAAATATCTGGGCCCCGGGCAACAACCAGACACCGTCTGAAAGATTAGCTAAGGGAAAGAAACTACAAGGGTTGGGGGGGGTGAATACGAATCTCTTGAAAAGCGCCGAAACCGCGAGATGACTCGGCGGGAATTTGTGATTTCCATCTTTAAAAGTCGCAGCTGGTTTGACCGCACAAAAAAAAGTTGATTTAAATCTCATCTAATATAAAGACATGCAAACCATATGCTCATAAAAACAAATAAAATCTTAAGCCCAGATTTTAAAAATAAAGGCTACTCTTGAAGCTAAAACGCTTCCTCGGGTTTGAGCTCTCTAAGCGGCGTCAGCACTGGTGGCATCATAACCACACGTATTCCCATTTAGGCTTTTTATTAATCCTGCAGGATTTTATTTTTTTTTTTTTAACGCTAAAGCTAAACGCTCCAGAAGCCTGCCCATCGCATTGACGATCCGTCCGCTGCTTTTCGCATCAAAGGAAAATGATTTACGCAGTCTACGTTTTTTTTTTTTTTTTTCCTTTTCTCTCATGTACTCAGACTTGCACAATATTTGCGCAGGCACATCCAAACAGAACAGATTGCACTGATAAAAAAAAATCCAAAAAAACTCCCTTCCTAACCTTTACTTCTCCAGGAAAAGCAGATGGTTCAGGCAGTTTTTTCCTCTTCGGAGCGTCACCCTCACTCCGGCGTTAAGTGTTTACACATTGCCTCTGTTCCGCAGTGCTGGATGGGAAACATACTTTTCTTTTATTATTATTATTAGTATTATTTACTTGTGCCAAATCTGCAACTGAAAACCTGTAATTTTTTTAATCACTGCTTTGGCATCGTAATTCAGCAACGATAGAAAACGTTCTGCCGAGTCTAAAAAAAAAAACAGATTTTGTGAACAAATTGCTGTTGCATGTCTGACAAAGGGAGCTAATTTGTGTGTGCAAGTGAAGAAATAACTATAAGGACGGCGCCAAGTTCCTTTAGAGCACACCCGTTGGCTGGCGCGTCCGAAATGTGTTCGGAGCCTCTCAGAGTGCATGAGCGCATTGCTTCACTGTCCTTTTTCTGCTGCTCTGGCTTAAAAATCCACCTAAAATACTTCGCTCAAACCCCTCGCCGCAGCCTTTTACACCTTTCCTGAAGCCGTCAATCAAGCAAACCTGTAAATGCCTGCGCAGTCATTAGGAGTGGTCTAATTAGCCGGGCTAATAGAAAACACCCGTGTGGAAGCAGGGGGCCTTTAATAACTTGTTCCCGTGGCAGACTTTACAATTCTACAACTGCACGGGAAAGTTTAAACGTTTTCTGCTTCGTGTTACGGCCGACCTTTACACGCAGATCAGGCTTAACATTATGACCACCTCTTTAAGTCTCCCTTGCGCCTCCAGAAACAGTTGTGGCTCATCAGACGATGGACGTGGGTTATCTGAGGGCGTCCTGTGGTGTCTGGCAACATTGAGTTGGTAGTAGGGGGGGTGGCTTTGAGGAAAGGGGGGCCTCTGTGGATCATCCCACAGACACTTGATCAGTTTGGGAACTTGTGAATTTGGAGGACGGGTCAAGAACTTTTACTGTTCTTTGTGTTTTTTTGAGTTGTTCCTAAAGTGTTTCTGTGGCTACATCCTGCTGGGGGTGGCTGCTGCGATTAAGGAGTGTTATTGATATGGGGTGGGGGTTAAAGGGTGACACGAGCGCCAATTGTGCCGAGCATGCAAAAATACTCCCGTCATATCCCGATCACATGACTGCACACCTCCCCCTCCAAAAAAAAATCCTGTCCCGCAAAATCCCGAGAGAAAGACTCCCCAAATCCCATCCCGCTCCCTATGTTGTTGTCTAAAGTTATCAGACTCTGTTGCCCACATTTGCCCCCGTATGGCACGTTTGGTTAATCGCGGTCAAATCACAGAGGTTGCCTTGGAAACTCGACACGTACCAAAACGATCTTTTCCTCCTCCGTTTTCCCTGGCGTCATTTCAAGAATATCTGCGTCCACACGGATCCGTCTCAACACGACTCAAAACGCTACTTCATACTCCAGGCCTATAGGTGGCGCTGTTTCAGTTTCAGGAGAGGAAGAGGTGGAGCATGCGCATAAAGCTTGAGCGCTGTTTACAAATCGACTTTAGAAGAAACCAAACTCAAGGAGAAATGATATTTAGCCCTAGTAACCATAATAGGCTCAATATCTTCTTCAGCAGGAACACGAGCATGTAGTCCACCATTGTTGTTGATGTTGTTATGAGACGTCTCGCGGGATATAAGAGGTGGAAGGCTGCTCCAGGGGGTGTGGCTATGACATCATCGTATGCATCAAGAGGTGTGTTTTCGAAATTTTTCACCCAGGGACCAGGTTTCAAAAGCGTTTTAAGGCAATGCGTTTACAGGATTCGTGTGGACGATCGGCCAAAACGATGCAAAACATCTGCATTTACACCAAAAAGTGTGGACGGCCCCCGAGGCTATACATGCGTCATTTTTTAAATTTAATCTCCGGCTCCATCCCTCTCCCGTTGATTATTTTTTATTACAGTTTTTTGGGAGCCACCCTCTACTGGGGGCACCTGGTCTGGTCTAGGTGGGTGCCACATGTCTAAGTAACATCCACATGAATGAATGCCAGGTCCAAATGTTTCCCAGCAGAACACTGACTTGTGCAACTGTACACAAGACAGCCAACGCCATTCACCTCTCCGTGGTTTTAATGTTATGCCTGATCGGCGTGGACGGCCTCTGATCACGGGCTCGAAAAAACTCAAAGATTTGATTTGGGGGCAGTGAGCGAATGAGTGGCTGGAGGACGTCCCAGAAATGGAGGGGCAAAGATCACCTACAGCGAGATTTCCAAGTAACGGTCCAGCTTTTAAAATGGTTTTAGAAGAAAAACAAACCTAAACGGTGGTGTCAGATGTGAGGACTACAATTTCCAGACAACAAAAAACAAATGGACGGCACAGTGGATCGTCTCTAAATATAGAAACCCACACATACCAGTGAAAGCTTCTCCCTGCTCCTTCTTCTTCTTCTTCTTCTTGTGTGGTTATTGTCGTTCTCTGTATTAGCTTCACTGTAGCTCGGGCAGGGGAAGAAATCATTGTACAGCCTCATGTTCCTCATCTGTCTCATTCATTTTGTCCTGCTTACGCTTGTCTTGTCCCTGCTCTTGTTGTGTCCGATCGGTGCATTATTCCGCTCTCTAGATCTCTAGATTTTCTATGGACAGCGGCAAAGATTTCCCACGATGACAGCTGGCGTGACTAAGCGCACTCCATTAGAAACTTCTGCTTTTCCGCGGTCAAAAAATTAACTTTCACTCGAGCTGTTGCCACATCTAAACACCAAAGACGTTGCGCTATCACTGCGCTGTCTTCCCGCGAAAAAGCGGGGGGGGGGGGGCTGTTAAAAAAAATTAGAAAAATAACAAATTTTAACGTGGCGGCTAGAAGGAAGAGGTCAAGGTGCGCGGGCGGAACGGGACGATAAAACAAGGCATGCCGTGCCCCAGCTCCGTCCGTCTTCATTATAGACCCACGCCGTCAATTTAAAAGTGGAGTTGCCGAGAAGGCGTCCAGGTGTGGAGCCGGACATCCCGGCTTATCGTAAATTTGCCTCGGAGGAAGGCATAGAAGAAGAAGAAGAAGAACTCTAAGTGGAGAATCTCCCCAACGTCGCAGTGGCTTATGAAGTCATCAAAATAATTTCCAATTTACATCTACGCCCAGCCGTGACCTCGGTTTCTAAGCGTCCAATAATTCCACTTTCAATGCGAGCGCTGACGGGACGCCCGGCTCGCGTTATCGCGGAGTCAAACCCAACGGCGTGCTGATTGAACGGGAGGGAAAACAGATAAGGACGTTGTGAAAGACGCAACGGAGGGGAAGAAGAATCTAGAGCATTCGGAGGCATGGAGGACCTATAGTGTTTTATGTAGGAGGATTTTCCCTAACCAGAAACATACGGAGGGGAGAGATTACATGGCAGGTGTCCACGGCAAGACGTTCTTTGTGTGTGTTACACCGGTGGCAGGCAAGTAATAAGTCATTTCTGAGTGGGAAACAGGCGAAGTGTAGATAATCCGTAACATGTCCGCGTCTAAAAAAAGAAAAAAAGAGGAAGAAGAGACAGAGTCTCAAAGCTGCGGATTCGCTTTTACACTCTTGTTTTTTATTGTAATGTGTTGTGTCTAGGCCCGGGCTCCAGATTAAAAGTCGCCGCCGCTGCCGACGTCAGTTGACCCGACCTTCGCCGGTGAAAATATTTTCAACATCCTTGATTGCAGGCGTGGCCTCTCCTGCAGCGGAGGACCTCGCCCTCCGACAAAGACTCGATGCCCCTCTGTAAAACCTCGGGGGGGGGGGGAGTTCAGTCGTCAGCTTGGAGGGGAAATCAGGAAGAGGCCACATCCTCCTCTGATTAATTAAAAACGTCCTCTTAGAGGAAAAGAGTTCAGGGTGGTGGGGGGAGGAAAAGGAGCGGGGCGGCTGTGTTGCAACGGCATCTGTGAGGTTAACCGCACGTGGTTCACTTAAAATCACATGAACCCGAGTCACTGACTTACACATACTGGACAGCACAGTTTCACATGTGACTGCAGTTCGGAAAGGTCACGCCTGGAGAATAGACGAGGGGATTATTAAAGGCTGCACGGCCGCCGAGCTTTCACTACGTTGTCATGATTCCTGCTCTCGTCAAGGAGGCGACAGACGTGATAAGCAGAGGTGACAAGTAACGAAGTAAAAAAAAAACTTTGTTGCTGTAGATTTTTCAAGCATCTGTACTTTACTTGAGTATATCTTTTTACTTTTACTCCCTACATTTGTACACAAATATCTGTACTTTCTACTCCTTACACTGGAAGAACAGGCTCGTTACTTTTTTAACCTCCACGGATGATGAAATGTAAAAGACATGACATGATCAGACCCGACATGACTAGAACATTGGACCATAGACATATATTAAAAGACGCCTTGTTGAGCGTGTTGGCCCGTTGTAGTGATGCGTCAACGTTGCCACCATATTGGAAGATGCAGCTCTGTCCTGCAAAACAATACGAGTCAATGGAGTGAACTTTATTAAGCGTCTTCTACAAAGTGCTGTAAGTTCATCCCTCTCATTTTCACATTCACACACAATATATTCAGGGAGTTGATAGGAACCAAAAATAACGTCTTAAACATTAACTACTCAGAATGTTACAGACGTTGTTTTTGGTTCCTACCAGTTCCCTGAATATATTTGTTTGTGTGTGAAAGTGTAAATGCTTTTATCACTTTGTAGAAGACGTGTAATAAAGTTTATTCCATTAACTGGTATTGGTTCGCGGGACAGAGCTGGCTCCTCCAATATGGCGGCGACGTTGACGTGCCGCCTACTGGAGCGGCGTGTCTACAGGGCGGCCATCTTGGAACAGGACCACTCGCTACTACAGTGCATTACATCTATGGAGGAATGGCGTTTCTACACAATTAAAGTGATCATAAATCGCTCAGGTGGCATCTTTTCTTTAAAAATTCAGTGAATAATTCTACTTTGAGATTGAGGAGTACCTCTTTCCTTAGTATGTTCGTGCACCGCTGCCTCTGCTAGCTCTGTACCAAGATGGCGGCGCTTTAGGCACGTCACTCCACAGTCGATATGTGTGGCATCACGTCGGACTGATCGGACTAGAGAAGGAAAGTCGACGATGCGCTTCCTGTGTTCTTCTTCTACTGTTTTGAACAGGCTGCCTGTTGATCAGTTTGAGCTCTGCTGCCACCAGTGACTGGAGGCTTGTTTGTCGTTCAAGCGTCAACAGAGACACTGAAAGTCCACCTGACGCCACTATTTGAGAACTAGCTACTGGTCTAATATGAAAACAAAAAACAAATTCATGTATGGTGTGATTTCTGTTGCTATCATTAGCTTTTTGAGGATTTTCTGGAAGCTAGTTTACAACGTTAGCAGTGCTAAGGGAACGTTAGCAATGCTATGTACACACCGTTTATTGTAGCTAACACTAGCTAGCAGTTTAAAAACAGCAATCCAGTCACCCTCAGTTTATTATTAAAAATTATCCAGATGCTCATGCAGGACATCTGGTCAATTAAGTCTAGATTATTTTGCGAGAACTTTTACATTTTGCAAAAAAATATTTTTTACTTCTTACTTAAGTCAGAGCCTGTACTTTCTTACTTTTACTTGAGTAATGAAGTTCAATCAGTACTTTTACTTTTACCAGAGTATTTATTTACACAAGTATCCACACTTTTACTTGAGTACAGAATGTGAGTACTTTTGCCACCTCTGGTGATGAGCGGGGAAACATTTCCACCATCGCTCAGGAAGCACGAAGATAAGAGGCCGACGTGAAAAACGAGCAGCTTTGCCAAACTACACAGCTACGACTTAGCCGTCCTCCTGCCTTAGCTCACCAGGACATTTGCAAGAATAATGACGGTTGTAGAAACATCCGCCTTCCCTTTGTCTGTTTAAACTGATCCAAAGAAATATTATTTCACTGTTACTTCTTGGTGAGTTATTGGGGCCTGAGTTGCAGCCAACGTGTTTGCTCAAGAGTCTTGGGAGATGTTGAGGGATGTGACCCGTGCACATGATCCGCTCATGAGGCAGGGATTGCGGAGGGGTGTTAATTGAGCTTGCCGATTTAATTGATGGCACTAGTCTGAAAGCATGTGGAGACTTTCAGCTGTCCTGCGACCAAATGTGTGACAACACTGGGATGAATGGCGCCCCCTGCTGAAGCCTCTGCTTCTCATTCAGAGAGCAGTGGATTCAAGAAACATTATTTTTTTTTCTTTTGTAATATGGCCTGGTATTTATTTAATGGCTGCTTTGCTTCTTTTTGTTTTAGCTTAGCCGCAAAACGCCAATGACATTTTTCAAAGGGAAGGCTGTTTCTTAAAGGCTCTGGTGGGCAAATTCAGCTCAAATTGTGCATTTAATAAGCAGGTTTTACAGCTGTCAAATTGGCTTGCAGTCCAGCTCTAATCCTAACCAGTACAGTTCTTTTTTGTGTGTGTGGTTTTCTTTTGTTTCCCCACTTCTTCTTCCCAGGGTTCTTCTAGGGTCAGGGCTCTGATTAGAACACGCTCCGTTAAGGTTGGTGTCATATAAGTTGGACCTGGACCCGGATGGTCAAGTAGCTTCCCCACCTCTGACTTCTGCATCCAAGACAAATCGAGTCACTTTGGTGCTTTGGGCTCATTTGAGGGCATCGAACTCAATCATCACGAGACACCTCAAGATTTCCTGTGCGTAAATAGTCCATAAAGTGAAGGGGAAAAAATCAGATTCATCATGTTTGATTATGAAATAGAGATTACTCATAGCGGCGTGACTCAGTGGCGAAACCAAATATCCCGCAAACTTTCTATTGCCATCATGTTTGGTCGATACAACTGATCGGGGCATCGTGCGCAGACAACGTTAAGTCTGTCTGCCATCCTGCCGGAAGATTGGCATTAGCGCTGCCAAGCAAGCAAAGGAAAGCACTGAGTAACTGTTCAGAGAGGGAGGCTGGGAGCTGGAGGGTGACAGTGCGCGCTGTCCTTTCAGCACCAAGGTTCAACTTTTACGCACGGCCACAAGAGTCTACTTTCACTCAGCCACGCAGCGGAAACACCGATTTGTTGCTAGAAATTGCCCTCAATAATCAGGTTACGGCCAAAGCATCCGAGAAATAATCGGGGTCTTTTATGAAGTGCACTCAAAAGAAAGCTTTGCCTTGTTTGACATGTTTTATTGTGACTTGCGAGGCTGCTTTTTTTTTTGGTGTGCTTTTTTTTTTATGAATGTGAAGCTTGCTTCCCTTTCGCTGTGTCTCGATAACACAGCCAATCCTTACTGGTCAGTGAGATTTGAGGGGGAGCATGGGAGCCACTTGCACGCCCCGACTTAAAAAAAGCTGCTCCGACCACAGCAGGCTCCACAGACTAATCTCCAACGGGGAGAAACACTCTGTAAATCTCAGATATGCGGTTCACTCGGCTGCTCTGACCAGTAACTGCACCGCAATAAGCTTTAAAAACTCCTTTCTAATTAATTTTCAAAGAATCGTCCTTAAACGGCGCCCGGTTGTGTTTCAATTACCACGATGGCTGTGAAGCGCGCAGTGGCTCTAAATGAGGTTATCAGAATCGCAAGGAGGATATGGGAGCATTTCCACTAAGATGCCGGTATCTGCGCTGCACATTGGGCTTATTGGAAATTTCAGTGGAAGTATTAGTTGGAAAAACGCTTCCTGTAACCGCGTATCGCACAGATAAATGGAGTAACGGAGAGGAGGGGGGCGAGCAGAAAACTTGACACAGCGCGCAAGTGATGGTCAGACAACTCTCGTGGACTTCTCGCTCCAGAGGTGCCAATAAAGCGTCTTATTATTATCGCAGATGTTGCGGAGTAGCCCACAGGGGACAGGTCACCACGTCGGCGAGAGAGAATAAAGAGTGAGCTTTCCGCTGCAGGGGCGACTGATCCGCTACTTCGGCGAGGACGCACACTGGACTCGGAGCGCCGGATATCGTCTGAGAACGTCTTGCGACCTCTCCGCCTGCAGCCTGCCGGCAAAGTCAGAGGAGAAACACGGATCGCTCGTGTGACCGCAGAGGCTTTGATTTTTCCATACGTGAGAGCAGACTCTAACGGGACCTATTTCTCGCACGGGGAAGAGTCGGGAACGCGAAGTGAAGTTGCGCACGGTCTGCTTTGCAGCGAGGACGCGCGGGATCCTAATCACACTTGGAGACTTCGCAAAGGTAAAGCGATGTTTATTATTCCACTTTTGACATCTTTAAAGTCTCTTTTAAAGTTATTCTTACACATGTTTTGCTGCGGTTCTTTTGTGTTCAGCTCCGTCTGGAAAACTCGAACTACTTAGATCAAACTTTCTTCACCAGTGAGACCTCTTACTTGGAAGTGGGTCACCAAGGCACACGGGCTTCCAAACATACCAGACTATAGCCTGTACTGATTTATGTTCAAATTAAAAAGGTTAGCATCCGATTCCATTTGGGAAAAGGGCTTGGTGCAACTTGTAAAAGTGACGTTTGCCTTGACAAGGAACGACTTTGCAGAACGTTGCGCAAAAAATAACGCAAATCCCCTCAAACGCGACCCTGAGCTTGCCAAACTGTGTGATCTGGTGGCCCACTAAGTCTGAACTTTGTTGTTTATTGTGGCTTTAACGGCGCTCAGCAGCTGAAGCTGGAGCTGAAGCTGTTTCACCGCGGGTGTGACTGATGTCGGGTCATTTGAGGGTGGGAAACGAGCGACCCCTTCATTTGACGCCCCCCCTCCCCTTTCGGTCTGTCCCGCAGGTATCCGGAGAAGGAGTTTATTTTATTTTTTTTGCTTTTTAACGCCACACGGGAGCTATGAGCGGACTGCGCAAGCATTTCTTCACGGGACTGGTGCTACTGATGTGCGTGCTGACCGACCACTGCGGCGAGAGTGCGCCCTCGACGGCCCCGGCGGCGGCGGCAGCGGCGGCGCCTGGGGACGCGCGCCACGACCTGAGGCGAATGGTGGAGATCGTGAAGCACGTGGAGGAGAGCCGGGGACGCCACGGCTCAAAGGCGGAGCAGCCGCTCTCGTCGCGGGTGATCGGCTCCCCGGCGGAGCAGAAAACCGACAGAGGCAATCAGGTGGTGGGTGAGTCCTCCTCTCTCATGTTGGCTCTGAGGCGCGCGGAGTAAAGCCAAGACGCTGTCCCAGACACCTCTAAAGTCCGAGTCCTCGCTGTAGATTGATGGAAGCAACGCGTGAAAGAAGTTAAAGGGTCTTACGCGCCCCAAATTTACCCCCAAAACACCTCTTTGTCAGACACATTGTATCCGTGCAGGTGTTGTAAATCAATCCTCCCGGCTCACGCGTTATTTGAGCGAAGTGACCCGGTAATGAAGAGCAGAACTGATTTTTTGTGGCTGTCATAACTCGTCCTGGCTTTTATCGTCGCTCCTCTGTTGTTGGCGGTGGCTGCCCACTGAGAAGATGTTTTAAGGTCAAAAAATACAGATGTCTGTGCGCCACGGATTTAAAACCTGCCTCTCTCTCTCGCCCCCTCTTTGAACAGCGGTGTTTCCCAGAGATCTGAGAATGAAGGAGAAATTCCTAAAACATTTAACGGGTAAGGCCTCACTGCAAATTGCTTGTCACTCAACCAAGTGCATGAAAGTCTGACTTTATATGGGGGAGGGGAGGGCTACCGAGACAGCACAAAAAGTATATAAAGAAGAATAATATCCTTATATAAGGGTGTAAAACAGATGTTAAGGGCAAGTGAATGTTACTCAAGTCTCATGCCTCTCTCTCTCTTTTTATCTCCACCCCTCTTTTCAGGTCCACTCTACTTCAGCCCCAAGTGCAGGAAGAATGTGTACAGAGTTTACCACCACACCAGAGACTGCACAATACCTGCATGTAAGCAAGCGAGCGAGCGAGCTCCACGACTCTGGGGAACGCGTTTGCCCAGTCCAACGTCAACACGCCCTGGCCGCGTGAAAAAGAAAACCTATCACCGCCTCTTTACCCCTTTTTTTCTCTCCTCAGACTTCAAAAGATGTGCGCGACTCCTCACAAGGCTAGCCGGCAGCCCACAGTGCACAGAGGGGTAGCACGCACAAGGTACTGCAACCCGGGCCTCGGGATAAAAAGAGGTTTAGACAGGCCCAGAGCACATGACATCGTGTGTGAGTAATAGTTATTTATGTGACAGGGAGGGAGTAGCTGGAGAAGAGAGAGACAGAGAGAGAAAGAGAAAAAAAAGGGGGGTTATTTTAGTAAAATGAACCGTTGCTGCAAAAACTGCTGTTGCAAGTAGAAGTTGTCAGTGTACACAGATGACCCCCGTGAGCTCTACATTACATCTGTGTTGTTATTGCTTGTGATGTGTTTAAAGTCATCAAGTGGGAAGGGGAAAAGTAAATATGCATCAGGTGTATAGAGTACAAATACGCATGTAAAGTACATCCAAATGGCGCTAAAGCACAATACTTAGCTTCTTTACACTACTGCGAGCACAGCACACCTGAATACATGGCCGACTGCACGTCCAGCAAGTAATAGAGCGAAAAAATAACAGTTTTATCTAGTTTTTATGCTTTTTAGTGCAATTCAGAGTAAAATACTTTACATTTTTGTCAAATATTGGTCAGTTAGTAGCTAGTTATGTACTAGAAACTCGAAAATCTTTCAATTTTGAACCTGTAACGGGACATTTTTCCTGCATATGCAAAGAATGAATGGCCACGACCTCTCTCGAGACGCAGGGACAGTCACGATAGAGCATGCTTTCCCGTTGCTGCGCTCACCTTCATTTATTGTTTGAGATTCTTTCTGGAAAGCCAAGAGCCGCCCAGGTGCGGGCCGAGTCTCACACCATGCTGAGTGTCTCTTCCTCTTGTGTTGCAGGTTGAAGCAGAACACGAGTACTCCAGAAGAAAAAAAACACTTGGGGAAAAAAAAGTGCCTTGGACGGGAAGAGGGAAGCCTTAATCTGACCGCCCCCGACTGATATTAGGCACAGCATTGTCCTTCACTGAGGTCTCTTCTGCTGAGGCGTGGGGCTGCTACCACCCACAACTCTGGCTGGGCCTCGGCGGGTTAGCCGTTACCACAAGGGAGCAACCAGACCAGGATAAAGATGGTGGAACTGAGGAGTGGAGGGGGGGGCGGGGTAAAGAGACAAGTGGCTGAGAGAAACAAACCTGGGGCCTTTTTTCCCCCCCTGCTGGAATCCAAGAAAAAAAAAAAAAAAAAGATGCTTGCTATTAATACAAAACCAAAAAAAAAAAGGGATTTCTTATTTTTATTTTGCTCTTTTTCTGTCAGAAAGGAGCAAAAACACTATTTTTTAGAAGATTGGTTTGCTCCGTAAACGGGTCGATCCCACCCCAACTCTTACGGCACTACAAAAAAAAAAAAAAAAGAAAAGAAAACCTCTGGCAGCAGACCCCCCCTACAGCCGGCAGTCACATCACATTGTTTCACCCACTTGTGCTCACACCGAGGAAGAGCTGCTGTGATTAAACTGCATGAATATTTCTCTACATCTCCGTGGTTAGGAAAACAGCTGGCGGTTGTTAAGTCACGGCCCCCTTGTGGATCTTGGTAGAGCGTGGTACAGCCTGTATTTATGTATTTGAGTCGTCACAAGGTTCCACTGTACATAAAGTAGGCCACCACCATTTAAAACCGAGGAGTAACATGTACATACTGTAAAGCAAAGCATAAGCCACCTATCTACCGTAAATTAACACGACTGGCATTTACCAAATGGATGTTAAATATATATATATATATATTATATATATATGTGTGTATATTTAAAAATGAAATATATTTAAATAAATTATGAGATTGGTACAAATACAAGTCGTCTTTTGTTGTTTCTGTGCAGCGCTTCTTTTCCAGTTCCCATCTTGAGATGAGGAACGCTATCAAAGTGATCACATGACTGGAACGAGTCCTGGGACATCAGATCTGCTGAACTTCCCACTGGTGTTTCTGTTGTTTAAAAAAAAAAAAAAAGGTCAATGTGATCATTTTCCAGATTGTGAGTCAGCATATTTCGTCTGTTTTATGACATTCACAGCAAAAAAAAAACAAAAAAAAAACAGGTTCCTTTTTATAGAGCTAGACAAAACAACATAGGCGCACATATGTCTTTGTTGGTATGCGTCCATGCAGATGGTTCTTGTTGTCTTTGCCCGGGTTTTTACGATTTCTGCCGCCACGCCAATTCAGTAAAGATGAATGTAATCATGTTTTCTTGTGAAGCTCGGAGAATTGAAAACATACATTTCAACACAGCGATGAGGCTCTCCAGGAACAATGTCTTGGTAAACCCCGGATGAGCAACAGGCCTCGCTGTGAAAGAGCCTTCACTTTTCTAGCACAAAAGAAATCTCTGACACGGAGCCTAAGAATCTGGGTAAATAAGACTCGGCCAATTCCCATAGCTGCAAAAGCATTAGAAGTATTAAAATCATTTATGTGTTTTTTCTTGCAATTTGGGGTGAACTGATCCCTGTAATAAGCACATCAGATAAAACATTCAGAAGTCCTGACTGTGAAAGCCGAGAAGACGCGACAGCTGCAGGGTGAATATATTTATTTATTTTTTGTAAGAAAATGATTTGTATGGAATAATAATTTGTTTGGGTTGAATCTCGAATCCTAACAAGAAAACATTCATGCGGCTTGAAGGACTTTAAAGTCAACTGGACGACCAGAACAGGACCAGAAACCTGAACCTGAATAGAATTAAAGACAAATAAATCCACATGTCCTCATGACAGAAAACTATTCCTAAGTGAGGGAATCCAGCATCCAAATAAAAAAAAATAAAAAATCAGCTAGAAATTTCAAAATTCAAGCTATAAACAAAAACTAGCATTCACCCTAATGCAATGGAACATGTACTGTATGTAAAGCATAATTTTAGTTCAAGTAAATCAGATATCTCCCTTTTTAGATCCAGTTTAGAGGGAAATGAATCGTCTCTCTGTGTCCACATTTCTCTGGACAACTCACAGAACATGCGGTAATAGTTTCGAGTGGAAAAACCTTTAAACGAATAAATGCTCCCCAAGAAACCTGTTGACAACATGGGGCATTAAACAGAGAAAATTAGGTCTTAGTTAGAAGATGTGCTTAGTAAAAACGCCTCTTAAATGCATCTTTGTTTTGCTTTTATGTGCTAGTAACAGCAGATATGACAGTAAATAACGACCATTAAAAGGTTTAAATGTTCCACAGCTGGACCTGAAGTGTGGTTGTTGGGCTAACATCCCAAACTACTAGAAAACCCAGACGCCTTCATTTCTCTTTCTTTCTTTTTTTTTTTTTTTTGCCAGATAAGAGAAGAGTGACTAAGCTATTTTTAAAAATCTGACTTTTTAAAGCTGCAAGCTCCCCAAACTAATTTCCACTTATCTTTTTGGCTTGTTTGTATGCTAACGATAGAGCTGGTCTGATAAGCCTAGCTTAGCACAAAAAACTATCACATTAATCACACAAAATGGTAAAATGGATTGACAAAATGAAGAATCATTACAATTAATGACCTTTAGAAGGGCTAATTTCGTTAGCTTCAGAGTTGCTAGCCCGTGTTTAGCTAACTAGCTTACAAACAGCTGTTTTCAGTAACTATAAGTGTGGTATTTCTTCTTAAGCCAATATGCATATTTTATAAACACCAGTTTATTTCTTACCTAAACTTTGTTGACACAACATAATGAAGGGAGAAGATTTATGCATGTGGGAAGCTAAAGCTCATTAGCTTAGCTTAGCGCGAACACTGGAAGCAACTAACCTGGCTCATACTAAACATACCAAAACCAACTTGAGCATTTTGAAACTCACGGTTTACTTTTTAAATGCGCAAGAAAATTACATAATTGTCATTAAGTCATCTAGCTAGTTAGCAAGAGCTAGGCTGGTAGGTACACTTGTGTAGCTTAAAACAAGCTAGCTGTGGTTTCCGTCTTGGAGCTAGTCCACCAAACTACCTCATTATTGTGGCTGTTTTTAGAGTATAAATCAGCCATAACATTGTGACCACTGACAGGCCAAGTAAATAAAACTATTTTGTATAAACGGTATCTATCAGTGGGTGAGGTACATTTTCTCCGCAAAGTTCAGTTGTAGAAGGAAAAACAGGCTTTTAGCAACTCTGACAAGGGCCAAACTGTAATGGCAAGACAACAGGGCCAGCTTGTTTGTGTGGTCTCAGTTTGTAATGGTCAAAAACGGTCCCATAAAGAGAAAGCTGCTGTAGCTCAAATTGATGAATACCATTACTCCTGGTGTCAGAACAACACAGTGTACCACAGTTTGTTTTGTATGTGGGCTGTGTGTAGCCACAGACCACAGTGATGGTAGCCGTGCTGACCCCGGTCCACTGCTGAAAATGTCTACAATCAGCAATTAAGCATCAGAATTGGAGCAAAAGAAGAAGGTGGCCTCATATGACATATCACATTTTGTCTTATATCACATGGATGGCTGAGTGTATATGCGTGGAACAAACGGTAGCATGATGCACAATGAGAAGAAGGCAAACCAATGAAGGTGACGTGATGTTTTGTTGGGAAATACTGGGTCACAGCGCTCATATGGACGTTGCTTTAACAGTTACGACCTACCTCAGTACTGTAAGTATTCTGTGACGGCAGAAGCCTTTCAGCAGGATAACGCACCCTGGCACATAGCAAAAATGGTTCAAGAATGATTTGAGGAACATGAGTTGAAGGTGTTGACAAGGCCTCCAAAGTCTACCAGATCTCAATCCAACTGAGCCTCTGTGGGACAAAAATAGTCCGATAAGTGGAGGCCCCACCTTGCAACTAAAAAGGATGTGGTGCTATAATGTCTTGGTGCCAGAAACCACACCACTCACACAAGCGTTCTAGTCGAGTCCACGCCTCAGCAATCTGGGGTTTGTTGGCAAAAAGGGGGACCTATAAAGTGTAGTCATAATGTTACGGCTGATCTGCGTGTCTTATTTATGCATCAGCCAGAAAGCTGACAAGTATATCTCACAGAACTCTGCACCGTTTCTTTGGCACATTTGATTTTGTGCAACTTGTTTTGAATGCAAATGAACTCGTAGTAGTGTTTGTGCTACCTTGTGTACTTTGCCCCACATTCTTCGCTTAATTACTCAATAAAGCATAGACTGGACCATTTTGTCACCAAAAGACTAAGAAGAAGCCTCTTAACTCACTGTGTCAGGAAAATAAAGATATGCCTCATTTTGAATCCGTTTTAACTCAAAGGCTCTTTCAGAGACGCACAAACAGCCGTGACCGCCCTAAAACTAAATTCTCCAACAACTGGAAACCCTCCAGTCACCAGTTGGTTCGTCTTCCCTTGAACTCCACCCTTGTTTTAAGATTTACAGACGCTTTTTTCCCCCCACATCTTTTATCTCTTGTTATGGTGAAATCACAACTCTACCACGTGAAGATGAATCGCACTTTATGGTCATTTGTGCGGGTGGCTAAAGAGACCAGTCGTATGGGCCACTTAAGTGGCGCAGAAGAACACTCACATCTATAAGGAAGTATAGCATCTGTGTGTTTTTGAAAATACATCAGGTGTAGTTATTTACTTAAAGGGGAACTATTGTTCTTTTACAACCTGGACCTTATTACTGGTATAAATTAAAATATGGTCGTTTACTCACCCATATAACTTTTATGTAATTTGATATGTAGATCTGTGTATATCCATATAGTGGGAGTGAATGGGGCACCGAAACACAGCCTCTAAATAACGCTTTATCTACCGTGAAACTTGTTTCATTTCGGAGTTACCTGTTATCAAACTACACAAATTACACAAAAGTTATATGGGTGAGGAAATGGCCGTATTTTATGCAAGAAATAAGGTCCAGGTTGTAAAACAAACAAACAAAACAAAAATAAAACAGTAGTTCCCTTTAAGAATTATAGGTCAGATATAAGGAAAGGTACTATATATAACCAAATGCTCAGATGATTAGCATTTAGGCTAGCATTAAACTTTTATGTGTTCATTCATATTAATACAACACTCCCAAACGTGGAAAACCTGAATAACTGTGTGGAAAATGAACCTCCAAGAGCCAAATCAAGATTATTTATTTTATTAATAATCTGAATTTACAGTCCACAAACAAGCCCGTGCAGCACTGTTCTAAATGTACACACTGTGAGGGTTTGTGTAACATTCACAACACTGAAACCAAGGGTTCTTGTGGTCTTTCAGTTATCACTCACAACAGGATTATACTGATAAGTGCTAGTGTGACACAGCCAAAACATATTTGGTTGACAATACATGTTCATCCATCAGACTTGGGAAAGCTGTTTTAGGGTGGGACGTTGTTAGGAGTTCACCTCCAGGAAAGCTTTGCAGCATCGCATACACTGTTCATACACCTTTTCAAAGTCCTCATCGCTGCCCTAAGAGACAAAAGGTAAAAAAAAAAAAAAAAAATGTAAGCATTTCAGCCAGCTATTCATCGCTTAAATTGCATACATATGTTTTCCGTGGAAAAGAGATGGAAATAAAAAAGTTGTATGAACATAATACACGATGAAAACAACAGTTTCTTACTCAACCGTTGTAATTTCTTTCTACTTATCCGGGATTACCAAATTGCAAAGAATGATGTCAATTGGCTTCAACTGTAGAACACACTAAAAATCTGGTAACATAGCCCTTTGAATGGGAAATGTGAAATATTGCCAAACAAAAAAAAAAGCACTTTCAAAACCACTTCCAAAAGCACTTTCAAAATTTTGGTTGTGCAATTTAATGGGGATTTGGAAGAAACCAACATAGATTTTTATAAAAAACAAAAAAAGGAAGAAAAGTAGACAACAGATCAAAAAGTGTTCCTTAGTTATGAAAGGATGCTCATACGAGCCTCAATGAACAGGTTCACTAGAGAACTGAGGCTTTACAAAGATTAATGACACTAATAACACTTCAGATAAAGTTTGTATAATCAATTTTGTAATCAATCTAATCATTGTTAAGACTGAAATATTGGAATACTTGTCACAAGGCGAGAACAAAGTGCAGCATTTCCTCAAAATGGGGAAGTTGTTGATTAATCATTTAAGTGTTTCACTTCTAATCATCAGCGTCAACTAAAGAAAGACTGAAATTTTGTCCAGGGATGGCATCAGCTAAATGCTAACGCCACAACAATACATCCTACTTTAGCATATTTGCTAACCCTAACCCTAACCCTTTTGCACCAAATTCTGCCAGTGAAAGCATTGGCTTCTTGGCAGTGCCAGAGGAAAATGTCATTGGGATACATTGTATAGACACCATGACTATCTTGGTGCCAACCCCAGCAGGTAAATGTTCTTACTAGATATGTACGTATGCAGTAATTGCCAATTGACAATCCATTAAATTAAGATATTTCAGTCTGGACCCACACTGCTGCATCCCTAGAGCCAGGCTGCTAAAAACACATGTGGTAATGCTATTAATACAGCAAAGGTTCATCCTTCAGTAACTTGACAGCTATGGAAAGTGATCAAATTCAGTTAAAAAAGTCAGTTAGAGGGCCTTTAAAGCTAAATGGTTCATGGGTGACTTAAAACTGGTAATCAACGTGTCAGTTTAGGTGCTGCAGTGAAGACTGCAAATCTATCATTATATCCACACCGAGCACTCACAAAGCGTACGTCTCCATTTCCCCTGACACACTGACACTAATCGTCTGGCTGCTCCACGCTCACTTTGCTGTCATGCCATGCGGTTGCTGGCAAGGGAACCACGATCCAATAGCTCTGTGTGTCCAACGTGCTCAAATTACTCCAGAAACCACTCGGACTATCAAGAGCTTCGGTTAAAAACAACTCCATGAAAACATGTAGATCACCGATCACACAAAAAAAAGTGGAGTCCAAAGCCAAAATCTGAGAAACTAATATAAATGACTAAAATCACATCAACTGTGGTCAACCACGGGCTCTGCTATCACTAATAATTTGACGACAGTTTGATTTAAGATCCAGGTTCCAAGACATGCAATACCACAATAAAGATAGGAAAAAATATAATTAGTCCAAGAAGTATATCTTCCAGAAACGTCACAGACTAAATGATTGCTTAATACCAGAGGTATTATTGTTTATTCAAGTATTATGGAAATAGAAAAAGGTTGTGCACCCCTAGGATATGACAATCTCTTAAATGTTTATTGACGAGCTGTCAAGCGTTCCCCAACGTCTCCCCGCACGTCTCCAACTCTCGCTTTGTTTTCACTCATAACCCTCCAGAAGATAAAAAGCAGCCAAGTGCGCCTGTCCAAATCATCTGGCAGGACTTTCAACTGCTGAGAGAGCATGTAAAGAACAAAAGGGATGAGTGAGCCATGGAGCGTGAAAAGCCAAACCAGGAAATATTTCTTACAGCGACGTCCAAGTAATTAAATAACAATAATGTACTGTGGTGTGTATTAGTGCGGAAAGGCTGTATACCAACTCTTTTTTTGTTTTTTTTTGTTTAGGGGCTGTTTATTGCTTTTACACTTATTTGGTCTTTAGCCAACGTCTCCATGTAGAGAGCGAATTCTCTCTAGAGCTTCTGCATCCATCTGAAGATATGCAAAGTCTATCCAAAACCATAAACTTCAAATGACTTCAGCACGCAACATTTCCTGTTTTTTTCTTCTTCTTTTTTTTATCTCATCTACAATCCCTTTCTCAGGATAATGGATAATGTTAAAGGAAGTCAATAAAGGAAGGGGGACATATATCCTTAAACAGTTTTATGATTAGCTATAAAAAGGACTTGAAAACATTTTATCAGTGTCTTACTGTGAGCTACGGGACCGCACAAGAACACGAAGCACAAATGCAAGTAATCAGGTACATTTACATGAGAGATTCCCTTCACATCTGGGGGTCTCTCTGAGCTCACGTATGGCGGCCAGTGTTCTCCACGGCTACAGTATCTTTCGCAATATTCTGATGCTTAAAGTGAGTTAATCAAACGGTAGCTTAACAGGATTAAGAACTGCCAACTCTCCAATGGAAAAACAACATACGAACACGTCAGACGTCTAATATGTGACTGGGTATTTATATTATATTTAAATAATACTTTATATACAGAAATTCGTCCACACGGCAGATGTTCCCGTGCTGGCTGCGTTTTTGCCTGCGTCATCACAACATCCTGTTTTGGCCGTCTTATTTTGGTGATATAAGTCTTTCGGCCAAAAAACAAAAATGCAAAATTTTGCAAAAATTGCAAAAAAAATTGGCACATTTTCGTTTTTTGGCTGAAGGACTTTTCGGTGATATAAGTCCCGGTGACATAAGTCTTTCGGCCAAAAAAAGAAAAAGCAAACTTTTGCAAAAATTGCAAAAAAATTGGGCCATTTTCGTTTTTTGGCCGAAAGACTTTTATCACCGAAACAACACGGCCAAAACAAGATGTTGTGATGAGGCACAAAAATTTTCGATGGCCGAATATTCGGTGCGTCCCTATTAATAACTGTGCCTGATGAGGGATCACAGAACAGATGACTGGTCAGACCAATTAAAGACAACTGAAACTCTTGTACGAACTCTCGCGAGGGCGACACTTGTGGTTGCATAACTTGTATAATCTATCCTCCATTTCCGTGATCCAGGTTCGTTGCGTCGCCACAAAACGCTCTTGTTGTTTGCCATACTTGTTTTGGTATTCGGGCTACTACCCGTTGTATTCCAACACCATTTCCTGTGTCCCACCCTCTCTTTCTCATTGGCTGTTGGCAACACGTGTCTGCAGTTGGGTTGGTGATCAGTTCACGCTACGTCTGGGTCCAGTTCTGCCTCAAAACTTTCAAACATGTTTGTGACTGAAGTCGAGTCTGTGCTCCTCACACACTTGCAGATTTTTACGCCAGCCGTCCCCAACTGGTGCAGACTTTGTCTAACTGGCAATTATAAAAAAAAAATCTTGTAGTGTGTCCTTAGCTTACGTCTTGTAATTGTAGGGAACACTGACATTTTTTGTCACCTAGCTCTATTCATCATAAGTCAGAATTTGGCAACATCAGAAACAAAAGTGATGACAGTCTGGGGATATTCAATTTAAATATTACTTTGGATGAAGTCATAAATTTGCAAATATACAGGATTAGATGTTACAATCCCTTGTGCCAAGATCCCAGGCAAAACACATTTAGAGGCCCTGTCCAACCCTAATAAACCTACAGTTATAAGTTATGACCATTAAACCTACAATCTCAATGAACTAAGCAAATGCTGCCTGGCTTATATGTCCCGCTCAGCAGCTGACCAAACAAGGAGCTATTGCCACCGACCAACATGAAGACATCAGATACCTGGCCTAGACATTAGCCTATTAAATCCTTTATCAATCTTTTTAAGTAGTTTGTTGGGATCTATGTGTTAAACAGTGTATTGATGACAGATGAATAGTTGTAGGACTTCATCACTTTTCTGTGCCATTAAACACGAGGATTTAGAGGAGTTTTAAAATCCTAACTAATGTCTTCACAAACTTTCAAACTTTAGAGACGTTCTTCTCTCATCTTAAACTTGTACACTGCATATTACAGGATGTTTTGTATTTTTTTTTTGTGACAACCAAGGGAACAATGAAAGCACCACCTCACATGATCTAACAAGGAAATGTAGACTGGTGTAATAACACACTGTAACTTTGTAATACTTGGCAGTAAAGTACAAAAAAAAAATGAAATAAAAGCTAAAGGTTTAACAAGTTTTTACAAGTTTAATAGTACTCCAGCTAATTTTAAATGTTTACTGTTGCGTAACACTACTATCAGCCACTACGTGACCTTATAAACTGACTGTTTTATTGGTTATTGTAAAAGATTTTACCATCACATGTGTTGAAACATGTTTATTAATAAATCGGCGCGGCCAGAGTTTTATGACCGGATCTCAAATGACCAGATAATCTGAGCCGAACCTCAGAAAAGTGCAAAAAGTGCAAATTTCTCCTCGGGCTGCCGGGGAGGCGTAAATCAGGGGTTAAATTGGCCAGAAACTCCTGCAGCCTGAGCCCGACTTAGCTCTGTACCAAATCAATTTTCATTTTGCTGCAGCCATCGCAGTGAAAATAATATTAATTCCCATTCATCGTTTATATAAAATAACAACATTTCGCGTTACACTGCGTTTAGTTTCACCGACTTCAGAGGATTTCCACGCTTGTCCCAGCTAATTCGACTCTCACCACTGGACAGTCCCGCGGGCCCCCGGAGCACTATTAAATTTATCCTATTAATATGTGCGCTAACAAAATCAAACACTAAGAAATTGTCTTTTTTTCCGCTGGGAAATACAGAACATAGAGAATTTGCTCCGATACTTACATAATACGGGTCTTTGATGATCAGCTGCTTCTGAGGGTCATATGAACCGAGGAGCTCAATCTTCGCTCTGTAGTTTTTCACCGAGTTTGCCTTCTTTTTCAAGTCGCTGTGGAGAACCAAAGACAACACGTAACGGCGGAGGAACGGAAACAAGGAAAACACTTGAAGCTTTTAGCATGTGACCTCTGCATCAGAATGGGAACTCTCTCTTTTTTTTTTTGGTTTGAATGAATGAATGAATACAGGTAGTGTCTTCACAGCGTTCGTTTGAGCTGTCGTCCCGTATTAATAATCAGTAACAAACAAATCTACGACGTTTTAAAAACCCTTGAATGTACAGACTGTGTCATCACAACATCCTGTTTTGGCCGTGTTATTTCAGTGATACGAGTCTTTCGGCCAAAAAAACGAAAATGAAAAATTTTGTAAAAATTGCAAAAAAATTGGGCCATTTTCATTTTTTGGCTGAAAGACTTTTTTGTGATATAAGTCTCAGTGATATAAATCTTTAGGCCAAAAAAGAAAATGCAAAATTTGGCAAAATTTGCAAAAAATTTGGGCCATCTTCGGTTTTTATCCAAAAGACTTTTATCACTGAAACAACACGGCCAAAACAGGATGTTGTGACGATGCATTACATTTTCGGTGGCCGAATATTTGGTGCATCCCTATTAACAACTGTGCCTGATGAGGGATCACAGACCACATGACTGGTCAGAACAATTAAAGACAACTGAACGCACCCAACTCTTGTACGAAGTAGAACCAAAGACAACACGTAACGGCGGAGGAACGGAAACAAGGAAAACACCTGAAGCTTTAGCAGGTGACCTCTGCATCAGAATGGGAATTTTTTGTTTGAATGAATGAATGAATACAGGTAGTGTCTTCACAGCGTCTTTTGAGCTGTCGTCCCGTATTAATAATCAGTAACAAACAAATCTACGACGTTTTAAAAACCCTTGAACGTACAGACAAATATGTTCAAGAAGTCAATCTCAAAATAATAATCAACTGGTCAGCTTCATAGAGGAAAAGAAAATATGTGGGGGAGTAAGGGGGGGAAAAATGCCTAAAGAGCAAAGACGAGGCATCCAAAGAACTCAGTAAGCTGCTTACAGATCAGATCTGCCATAGGCATGTGATCTCTAAATGATCCCTAAACGTTCAAAGTAGCAAAAAATATCCCTCCCCCAGACCTTTGGAAAGAGCTTAAGAAAGGATATTGCTCATTAAAAGGAAGGCATTTACTTACAACTTTCTTATAGCTCAACGCCATTTCTTTTGTGTGTGTGTGTGTGTGTGTGTATGCAAGGGGAACAGATCACTGTCAAAGCAGGAGTTAGCAGGACAACCTAACTCGACCCCTTTCGAGGCGAGTAGCTGCGCGTCCCGAGACTTGGGAGAGGAAAAAGCGAAACGGCGCAGATGTGGGATGAAACAAAGTGTACCTCAAATTGCTCTCGTCCATGCACAGAATGTACTCGAAGCTCATGAAATCATCCTTGGTCACCTGGAAGTGTGGGGTGGAAACACAGAACAAAACAAATGTTACTTTTGGCTGCGTGCGAACGCGCGGGCCGGCCAGAAGAGACTCCCTTTGGAGCGGGCTGAATCTGAAACAAAGAGTGTTTTTTTCTTTTTTGTTGTTTTTTTTTTTAGCTGACATTTAAAGTTATATTCGTAAAAGACGAGAGAAAGCCGACCACATTAAATCGCACTTTGTCAAAAGCTCTTTAATCCGAAGCGTCCGAGCTGCGTGCTGCAAACATGACACTTCCTGTTACCGAGCAATTAAAGGCTTTTAATTTGAAGCTTCCACAGTGAAGCTCTGCGTCAAAACCGTAGAAAAACTGGTTTTATCATCAGTGGCTTCATTTTTATTTTTTTATTTTTTTGCATGAGAAGAAAAGCTTCCTTACATAGTTTACACCCTACATCACCTTCATTTCTCCGGCTCGCTGAGAAGCAGCTTTACAGTGCCCTCCAGTTGTGTTTAAAACTACTACTACAAACGCACATTGTGATGTCATACCTAATGACGAGGAAATTATTCTGAAACAATTTTAACGTGATTTGCGACGCACATCTGCGGCAAAAGCGTTAACAGAAGAGGCGGCAGTAAAAACAGGCAGCACCCTGACTTTTTGGGGCTCATTTTATGGCAACGTGGAGGGGAGGGAAGAAAAAAAAACACAACGCATAAAAGAAGAAAACAAGACTCGAGCAGACTTAAATAAATGTTCTCTTCCCTGTGTTAATATTTGGACACGTTACAGTCGACCAGTGCGGCATTCACACGGCAGCAGAGGAGTTAACAGACGTTCGTTGTGCCAGGTTTATATTCCCAGGGTGGCTGGTTGCACTTACTACACGCTAATCACTTGCTATTCTCAATTTCCACGCCCTTTCTCTGATAATCTGCTATGATCATAATCGCAGAGCTCTCGCCTACCCGGCGCTGTCGCAGTCTAAACGAAGCGAGCGAGGTAAAAAAAAGAAAACGGAAAAGAAAAGCAAGGCTTGTGCAAGACCATCCTTGAAAAGCTGACAGACACCTTGGTCTGATTTCTGACATAGCTGGCCAAGAGTGAGATGGGAGGTTTTTTATTGCGATTGAGGAATGAGCGGGGAGATACGCGCTGCAAAGTTCAAGTTTAGATAAGACCGAGAGGATAAAATCCTAAAGAAGCCGCGGAGGGATGGTGTTGTAAAACTGTGTAAATACAAAAGCAGCGTGCTGTTTTCACAGAAGGCATTCTGAAATGTCACCGAAACAGCTGCTTCGGTTTAAGCGTCCTGGTTTTCACACTTACACCACAACGAGCCCGAATGTCTTTCGTTAAAAGAAAGAAAGAAAAAAAAAAAGTCTCGCCGCCTTGGAAGTAACAGATAACACTAATCATTTTAGTGACTCTATTAAACAGTATATAAATATTTAGATTGGGAAACTTTAAGCGCACTATCATGGTCGCTTACTGATGCACTGTTAACTCCTGCTGTGGGACTCAATAAGTGGAGGCTGGGGTACAAACAACGTGAACGCCAAAAGAGATTAAATACAGTTGGGCGGAATTTGTTATAATACTGAGAAGCCTATTTTCTCTGTAGTTATCCTGTCATCTAAAGGGGGAACCCCACTTTTAGCCTTTGTTTTCTGGTTCTGGCACGGCTCGGTAGGGCCTAATAAAAAACGGAACAGCCGAGTAAAAGAGGAGATAAAGTTTTACGTTGTTCGTTAGGTACACTAATGAAAGCAAATGCGCTGTAATACTCCGGTCGTAGCTTCGCGAAGGCTTCGAGAGAACTTTTGACAGACTCATTTTTGTGTCCAGTTTAACATCTGTCTGTGAAGGTTCTCAGTCGTTCAGGTCGTGGTACATTCAGAAACTTTAAAGAAAAGCAACTGGACTTGTGGAGTTTCTTCATGTCTGACAAATTAAATAGGAACATCTGGGGGTGTTACCCATCAGGGGTAATGCACGACTAGTTAATAACCCATCACTGGAGGGAGGGTGGGAGGGGTGCTGACCCAGGGTTTGGACCCTGTCCAGCCCATTTTCAGTCAGAGGGTCCAGATTCAAGGTGTGAACTGGGCTGAAACTTCTTGGGAGATAGTACTGTGTTTTTTTTACAACCTGGACCTTATTTCTAGCATAAAATATCATCGTTTACTCACCTAATATCACTTTTGTTTCGTTTGTTCAAGAGATATTTAGATCAGCGTGTATCCATATAATGGGAGTGAATGGGGCACCGATACGCAGCCTCTAAATAACACATTATCTGCCATGAAACTCGTTCATTTCACCAATATTTTGTTATGATACTCTAGCGCTATTCCCCGTTGAGTCCGGAGTTACCTGTTATCATCATCTATAGACAGTCTAGGTCAATCTACAGACGGCAGATGATGTCTTCTGACCTGGATGATGTCATCTCTGAGCAGCACGCTCACCCACAACGGTCGTCTTGTTTACTTGTAATTTGCTACTGCTATAGTTCGTCCACAACCTCAGAATAGGAAAACTATTTAGCCATGTTGCAAAAAAAATAAAAATAGCAGTAGCAAATTACAGGTAAATAAGTCGCTCGTTGTGGGTGCGAGCGCCGCTCAGAGATGACATCATCCAGGTCAGAAGACATCATCCAGGGTCTATAGGTCAATCTACAGACCCTGGATGATGATAACAGGTAACTCCGGACTTGACGGGGAATAGCACTAGCGTATCATAACAAAATATGGTGAAATGAACGAGTTTCGTGGCAGATAATGTGTTATTTAGAGGCTGCGTACCGGTGCCCCATTCACTCCCACTATATGGATATATACGCTGCTCTTTATCTCCTGAACAAGTGCAAATGAAACAAAAGTTATATGGGTGAGTAAAAGATGGTATTTTATGCTAGAAATTAGGTCCAGGTTGTTAAAAAAACAGTAGTTCCCCTTTAAGACATTATTATAGATTGATGGCAGATTCCATCTCAGTCCACCTCCCCTGTTCAGAGAAGGATTTTCCAATTTGACATAGATGGCTCCTTTTTACTCCTCCTTCAAACCATCTGTCTTGTCTGGCTAAAAAGACTACCAGCCGTCCAAAGAAGAAACTCTACGAGACCAGTTGCTTTTCTTTAACGTTTTTCAGATATCCGGTTTAACGGCACCACAAACTACATTGAATGAGCACCTGTGTAATGCTGTGCACTAGTGTACCTAATGTTTTGGCAAGTGCCACATCTAACAATGAAGACAAATTCCATACATAAACTACAAAGAAGAGAAGAATTTGTCTATTTATTATTTTCATTCTTCATCTCCTGGTGAACGTGTCATTGTGTTTTACTTAATTGATTTTTAATTCTCTACTTTTAACATTTTATTGCGTTGTGCTGCCCATTTTAATCAAAGGTGACATAAAACAGAGGATCAGAGGAAGAGAAAGACAGAAAAACAATTCAAATATCGTATAAAATAAAAATCTTAAACCTATTTTCTCAATTTATAACTTAATAGGGCGCGTTATAAGGAGTTGTAACATTTAGAATCGATGTCAGTACCTATTTTCAGATTACCTGCTGCGTGGCGTTATCGACACATTGTTAACAGATCACATTAATTCTGCCAGAGTGAAATGTTTGTGCTCTACATTTGTTCCTTCCTTCAGTAATGGGTGTTGGTGGGAAAGCCTGAGAACTCAGCTCGTAAAACGAATCTGTGCAGCATCAGAACAGAAACACTGACAGGTGAAATTAATGTGATTACAGCAAGATGATGGTATTTTGGCCGAAAGTGATCTTCATTCCTCACATGTTGATTCAGCGATAACATATCGACGGGTATGAAATCAAAAAACTTCAGCTCTCTTAAAGCTAATGGGTGGTTGGCGCTTTCTGATAACAGATAAACACGCCACGCTACTCTATGGACCGATCTGGACTGTTAAATAAACATATATGTTTATTTGGGGGGGATAGAGCGGTCTCTGAACGATTTGTCGCTTGGCCGGTCTGCTTGGACGGAGGCCACACCAGAAGTTCAGGAAAAAGCGGGGAGGGTGGGAGCAAAAAAAAAAAAAACCCGGCGACAGACACGATAAAGGGGAAAAGAGGAGAACGCAAAAAGCTTGTCAGAGATCATTGTCTGGATTTGGTTGGGTTCAAGCCAAGGGTTGAGCCTTCCCCATCCCCGCTTTGAGGAGATTAGACGAGGGTCTGACAGAACGGGTTTGGAGTGAGACGAACCAAGGAGACGGCGGATCCCGAGCGCGGGGGTGAAACGCCGGGAATTCTCTCAGGGGAAAAGCGCGTTTGAAGGGCACTGGGGAGTAGGAGTTACGCTGAGGATAAGCCGGCGCAGCATAAGCCCTGAAGCCCTACATGGACAAACATCTTGGTGTAATTTTAGGCCTGTTTTGGGATTTGAAACATGTGCGATATGATGATTGCTCTGTTGGCTTCATCAATATTTCATCCGCTCCACGGGTACTGTCGCTGTGCGCGCTGACACGGGGCCTGGCCTGCAGCTTTTAGATCACTTTCACAGACACACAAATATGCTTAAAGATAATAAAGGCTATTTACTCAAAATCCAGAAAACAAAATGTTAAAAAGGTCGTTTTAAATTAAAAACATGCACAACAGAGATAAAAACCACGACTTATTCAACATAGATGTGGAAAAAACATAAATATAAAAGTAGATTTAACTAGTTTTGACTTCTTTGTGTCCCGTTTAACTGAACCCGTGCTTGGTCACGCTGATGTTATACCCCATGCAACAGAGCAGCATCACAGTGAGGCGAGAGGAGCCACGGGGCGTCTGGCTGTACCTGTCGGGCCCTGTGGCTCGTCTCAACGCCATGCTTCTTGAGGCAGGCCAGACCGCGGGAGTCCGGTAAGCTGCCCGTGTTCCAGTCGGACGTGGCGCCACTGTCTATGACCCACTGCGAACGACACAGAACAAAAAGCTACGGCTAAGAGGGGTGTGGGTGGGAGGGAGGGAGGCGTACCTGCCTGGCCACGTGGCGCATGGGCACGCCGTGCTTCTTCATGCAGGCTTGACCGCGGTGATCTGGAGAGCTTCCTATCTCGTAATTGGAGGTGGCAGCACTGTCTATCCTCCACTAGGCAGAGGAGGGCACGGGGGAACAACAACAGCAAAAATGATTCTTGTTCTCGCGTACAGGGATGATGAAGGCGGTTCAACTTATGCTGCACAATGTTGGGACTCTTCAGGTCAGAGTTAGTCAGCTTAAATGCAAAATCTAATATTTATTGTTAATAATAATGATATAATGAGCTAGGTCACTGTAGTTAAGATATCATATCAACAACCAGCACCTCATATATGAAGAACTAATTATATTCTTAATAACAAGGTCCAATAAAATAATTTAATAATGAACTGGAAGCCTCAGCATGTTGATAAATGGACAATAATTTATATTTCTGTCATGTAAAACTGTTTTTTTACACAGTGCAATAATGAAATATCGATAACTTTACCTTATCAGCGACCCCAGCATCTGTTGCCATCTTCCTGAAGACGGCTTCAGCTATGGGGGATCTGCAAATGTTCCCTGTTCACAAACACAAACGCCATACACGTGAGAGTCTTTATAGCAAACTGCAGCAACTGTAATGCAGTTTAGCAAAAGAAACACACGAGCGTTTACGATTCTCTGAAATTTAAGACGAGTGAGTTTGCTTCAATTTTGGTTCACTGATTAAAAAAACAAAACATTATGTACGTGATTTGCCCCTGATGTGGAAAACTGTCTCATCACGTCATACTTTGGGCAAAATGTGACGACGAGAGAACAGATTGTTGGCAGTAAAAGTTTGTTATTATATACCGTTAATTCACAATGTATTTAACAAAAGTGGACGGTAAAACAATGCACGGCCATAACATTAAAACCACCAACAAACTGGACTGAAAACAACAATTTAACGTTCTGCATACCAGCTCTCAAAGAGCCAATGGCGCTGACCTGCTCTCCTCAGTTATACCCTGCCTGGTCAAAGTCTCCACCTGGATTTGACTGAGCAAATAGGTACGAGCCTCCTATCGGTTAATTACTGCAGGAGCGATTATCTTTCAGCTGGAAACAAATTATTAACTGAAGCAATGAGTAGCGTCTCTTTTCTTAAACAGACATGTCTAAAGACACGTCCCGTTGTCGTGGAAAATATGTTAAGTCTGTTTGAGAAGGGTCAAATCATTGGCATGCATCGAGCAGAGAAAACATCTAAGGAGATGTTTTAGTAGAAACTACTAAAACTGGGTTAAGAACTGTTCAACGCATAATTTAAAAACTGGAAGGATAGTGGAGAACCACCGTCTTTGGGGAAGAAAGGTTTTCAGAAAGAATCCTGACTGGTGGTGATCAGCCAGCACAAATCAAATGACGACTTTCTTTCTTGAATAATAAAATATGCAATAAAAACACACGTTTGTCATATTTTTGCTTAACCATTCATACCCATAAAGCTCCTGTAGGTGGCTCCTAGGCCACTGCTAGCAATGTCAAAAAATATGAATAAAATGAGCAGTTGCATTACATGACTTATTATTATTATTTTCTTAACTGCTAGCATTAAAATCGCGTTTGTGGGAAGTTGTCGGTCAGTTTGCGGCATCATAACATGAATTAAAACCGGCTTAGCTAGCTGAAACACTGCATGCTAGCGCTCTTAGTCAAATATAACAACGTTTAAATAAGCTGGCAGAGCGTTATAAGCTCGTATGCGTGTAGTATATGATCTTTGGTTTGTAGTGTGGCAGCTGTGCGGCTTGAGTGAGATGATATGAGTTAAAAAAGACGAGTCTTACCCAAACAAACGAACAACACCGACTTCGAACTAGCGGCCGCCATGACGTTCTGAGGGGTCCTGTATGACGTCGCAGGAGGCGTCCCGCTTCTGCCTGACCAAAACTCGTCCACCCAATAGATAGGCTACTACTGTAAAATACGTTGGTTGATACTCATTATAAACATTATTTATTAAAAAATATTTGACATAATAATATAAATCTATAAATGTCATCCAACATGTGTAACACAAGTGTTACGTAAATGTGTATGACTGTATTTATTTATTTATTTATTTTATTTTATTTTTTAAACTCAATAACGTGCTAATATGGGTCATTTATGATGAGTAAACGAAAAAGAAATAAAGATTACGGTTTACTAAGTGCTTCTCTTTTGTTTGCATTTGTATGTCAAGTATAAAAAAACTAAAAATTAAACACGTTTTTTGATAGGTTATTAAATACTTACATTTTTCTGCTTCCCGCCTCTAAAGTGTATACATTTAGTAAATTGACTGAAAGTTCATATTTGCCTTGTTAACTTTAAGTATTTAAAACTCATAAATGATTGCGTCAGTATTAGCAAGTTACATATAAAGTTTAGAAAAATACACCCGCTTCTTAGTCAGAACTTCTATTTTTGATCATTAATTGTACTCAGGTTTATTTATTTATTTATTTTCGTAGCCAATAATACTTTCACAACTATGCCAGACAGGAACGCTGACACAATTCGAAACACATGTGAGTCAGGCTAAGTAAACTTTATCACTTTATGGGTAGGTTAGACAGACAGACAGCGCTTTCAAGTGCTGACAGTAAATAACACTTTACCGCCTTTTTATGAGACAATATAAGGTTTCATCTCCCCCGCTCGCTTCATGTTAATTACAGACATGACCTGGAGCTACGGCTGAGCCTTTAGCAAAGAGTAAATTAATTGTCTCACTTAATGAAATCCACACTTTTTTTTTTTTTATGACGTCAGAGTGAAACACTAGTGATTCTTGGTTTGAGGTCGTTTCAGATTAAAAGAGCCCCGCGGATCCCTGAATGCTCCCTGGACTCCTGGACTGAAGCGTTCCCATATTATGAGTAACAGGCTAATTTATTGAGCTGTGGTATGAAACACGCAGGTCATGAGAAACTCCTGGACCTAGACGGCATTAAATGTACGACCATATTACATGCTATTGTATAACATCCTCTCTTTGCTGTGACTTGAACTTTTTGCCACACGTTTGCATTTACAGAAAAAAATCCCATTTGCCAAATAAAAAAGAGCTTCGGTGATTCTTGTGTCAAGTTGATATATGTTTACCAAGTCAGGGCTGTCAGTGGAGTGACACTGCAACTCTGCTATAGTGTGTCTTGCCCACATATATCTGCTGTTTGCAATGTCTCACATTGCAAAGGGTGAAAATGTTTAGCACTAGCTTGCTTGCAGGAGGGTAGAGCATATTGTGTAAAGAACATCTTGATGACACAAGAACCTTAACAACAGCATTGTGCAACAAATTAGTGCAACCGTCCAGTTTAATTCAAGGCAAAAAAAAAAAAATGTCTCTTAAATTGTATGCTTGACAAAAACTTAAAAAGGCAGAAAGGAATTCATATTGTTGTTGAAATATGTTATTCTCTCACCCTTAAGTCTCCTAAATCACAGACGAATGTGGGAAGTTCTGACAAAAGGACTAAGGGGAAACACTAGAGACCTGAAAGAATGAACGAAAACATGGCACATGAACTGAGCTGTAACGTACCGAGATTTGAAACTGAACAGAATCATGACGGCATAAGCAGCTGTACCTGTGTCTTAGTCACTCTGTTTGCTTCCTGTAAATAATTAACTCATTATCCCTGGTGTATTTAGCCACGGCCCTCAGCCAAGCCAGAGATGGGGACTATTGTTCATTAAAGCTAATGAAGGAAATATGACAGGCAGTCTGGAGTGGACACGCAAATTGTGAAAAGAAGCTCAAAATACTCTGAGGTCCGAGGGTCACTGTAAGCCGATGGAGACGGGGAAAAAGATATATTCAGCCATTCATTTAACTTCTGCTACTGTAGAGTTTGTTCACTCAAGCATGTTACAGCTTGAATGATCTTCACAGCTTCATTTTTCATTAAAGGGAAACTACCGCTTTTTACAACCTGGACCCTGTTTCTGGCATAAAATACAATCGTTTACTCACCCATACAACTTTGGTGTTATTTGGAGTCTTTCAGGAGATATTTAGATCTGCGTATATCCATATAGTGGGAGTGAATAGGACACCAAAATGCAGCCTCTAAATAACATTATCTGCCGCGGAACTTGCTCATTTCACCAATATTTTGTTATGATACACTAGTACTATTCTACATTGAGTCCAGAGTTAACTGTTATCATCATTCGGGGTCTGTAGATTGACCTGCTAACCTCTGACCTGGATGATGTCATCTCTGAGCGCCACGCTTTTTGTTTACCTGTAATTTTTCTGAATATTTTTCTGATTCTGAGATTGTGGACGACGACTTTGTTTATGATTGACGTCCTTACCGGTTTGAGACAGAGTATACGGATGAGGAGCTCGTTGAAAGGAGGATACGTTATTTGGAGGCTGTGTTTCGGTGCCCCATTCACTCCCACTATATGGATATACACGGATCTAAATATCTCCAGAAAGATTCCAAATGACACCAAAGTTATATGGGTGAGTAAATGATCGTATTTTATGCCAGAAATAAGGTTGTAAAAAAAAAAAAAGGTATTTCCCCTTTGTTTCTACATAATCTCACATTTACCAATGGCATGAAGAGGCACCATGCACCATGTAAACCTTCATAAAGGCGCCTCTTTCAATGAAAATGATTTCAGATTAATAAAGATACCAGCTGAGCTTCAATAAATAAGAATAGCAGAGTGCTATAGGTGTCCAGCAGCTCCACTACTTCCACTGTGGTGTGGTTAATACTCCTGCAACAGATCGGTTAAGGTGTAGATGTGACACATGGCTATAAACCAAGCTACCTATCCACAGAGAGCTATTGACCTGTCACTCAAAGTGGCCACACAGTTAAATAACTGTAACTTTAAAGCCTTCATAAAATTTAGAGCCATACAGCTGCCCTGAACAAGGTAATAGGGTACAGACACGTTTTTGCACCAGGCTGTAAACATCTTCATTACAGCTGTAAAGTTGGACAATTAAGCATGGAGGTCTGAGGGGATTGACTCGCTTTTGCTGCCAGCATCAAGTTAAGATTTGATGAAGCTCTGGCACGTCTACGTTGGCTTTGTTTTACAGCCCCCTACATTGCCCCATGGCTGGAAGTCCATCACCAGCTCCTAAGTCTTTACGAGCTGAAAATGGTTGCTGTTGGACCGTTATAAGCACAACCCCTCTCTGTCCTCTCAGTGAGGACGCTGACGTCCTCCTTCAGGATGAACATCTGTGGACGACCATCTGAGAGTTTCTGCAAGAGTTGAAGCAGAAGTCAGGGTGTGTAGGTGGTGAAGAAAAAGAGCATTAAAACAACTCCTTGTGGTGTTGCTTCCTCACAATGCCCGACACGCAGCCTCGCAGCCTGACATGCTGTGCTCCTGTAGTCAGTGATTTAGCAGTGGTCCAAGTCACAGGGGCCTGCTCCAGCTGCATTGCAGAGACCTTCTCAATCAGCCTGGCAGTGCTGAAAAAAAAAAAACTGTCAGAGAATATTTTCCTCACAGGGCTTTGCGGTTTATCCAGATGTCTGTTTCATGACGGCATCCTGCACATTGATACCAGTCAGGTGTAGTTACAGCAGGAGGTCCAGGCAGTCACGTACCAGGAGCCTGAGGTGATACAGATTCCTTTACTGCTCCATATAACCCTTTCATGGTATGTTAAAATCAGAAAAGTTTTCACATTACATTATGTTAGATGGTACTAGTAAATTTTATAAGCTGTGAACATTATAAATTCGGATTTCACCTTATAGAAAGTTGAAGGGGAACTACTGTTTTTTACAACCCGGACATAATTTCTCGCATAAAATATGGTAATTTTCTCACCCATATAACTTCGGCGTAATTTGGAGTCGGTCGTCAGATATTTAGATCCGCGTATATCCATATAGTGGGAGTGAATGGGGCACCGAGACGCAGCCTCTAAATAACACATTATCTGCCACGAAACTCGTTCATTTCACCAATATTTTGTTATGATACACTAGTGCTATTCCCTGTTGAGTTCGGAGTTACCTGTTATCATCATCCAGGGTCTGTGGATTGACCTGCTAACCTTTGACCTGGATGATGTCATCTCTGAGCGACTTGTTTACCTGTAATTTGCTCCTGCTAGTTTTTTGCAACATGGCTGAATATTTTGCAATTCTGAGGTTGTGGACGACGACTTTGTTTATGATTGACGTCCTTACCATTTTGAGCCAGATTATACGGATGAGGAGCTCGATGAAAGGAGGATGCAGAGGCAGAGAGAGGAACAGCTGGACAAAGAACAACAAACCGCTGCACGTCCACGAATAGACAACAGGTAACTCTGGACTCAACAGGGAATAGCACTAGCGTATCATAAAAAAATATTGGTGAAATTAATGAGTTTCGTGGCAGATAATGTGTTATTTAGATGCTGCGTTTCGGTGCCCCATTCACTCCCACTATATGGATATACGCAGATCTAAATATCTGAGAAACGACTCCAAATGACACCCAAGTTATATGGGTGAGTATACGATCATATTTTATGCCAGAAATAAGGTCCATGTTGTAAACATCAATAGTTCCCCTTTAAGAACTCTAAGAAGAACGTTCTGAAATGCTAAAGCCTTCAATTAGGATATGGCACGTTAAGGACTGTGAGAATCAGTACTTAACATAACAAAACCGCAGTATAAAAAGAGGCTGCGCTGCTTTGGAAAGAATGCATTCTGCGTTTGTTTAAAGCCTGCGTTTAGGATTTTAAACGTTTTCTTGGAAAAGTGAAGAACATTGTTCCGAGACAACACAGGAAAGCAGTAAATATCAACTTTTCATTGTTGGTCATTACATATGCTCATTACCTCCATAAGCTTGTTGCGTACCAGACTGTGAACTCTTTTCCAAGTCAAACAAAATGGAAAACTGTGAACACAATGTTCAGAAACCAGCGCTTTCTCTCTCTCTCTCAAAAGTCTCTTAACTTTTTTGTGCGTGCCGAAAAATAACAAAAACCTTCGCTCTCTGGAAAAACAAAAAGAATTTAATATTATTTATTGACAAAAACAGGCGTTCCCCTTTTTACCTGATGGCCTGTGGTGTCCAGAGAAGTGCTGTTAACATCCAAACTCTCCTACTTACTAAACTAGAGCGTAGTATTATCAGATGTGTGGTAGTTATTGTGCAATTGCCAATAGTTGCGACACGAGTGGCAATCAGGGTGGGCTTTGTACGATTTGACTTGCAGTTCCACAATTTCCTTTTCAACTGCTCCATTTTATGAGGGATCATGTTATTGTGGTGTGAACAGCGTGTACGGCTGGGCTGCCTGCTATTAGAACATTTATGACTTCCATTCATGTTTACTGACCGGAGGAATAGGCAGCGATTAGCAACAGCCTTTCTTTTGTGCAAACTAATAAACGGGGTTTAAATACAAATTTTCTTGCGAGCTTGGAGCCAGAGTCTGTGCAGAGCGGCTCGAGAGATGTTCTCCACCCGTTACAAAGAAATGTTGGACTATACACTGCTTCGCGGAGCGGTTGGCATGGCAACTTGTAGTCGTCATGCTGTTTCTATAGCGTCACCCAACGAACTAAAGCAAAACTTATCGGAAAACTAGATACTTGTTTTGCGTCAGCATTATATTAACAACCTAAAATGACAGAAACCGTATCTGTTGTGTAGTGTTGTATTTTAGTTCGGCTCAAGTCCCACCCACTAACAAGGAGGGGGTGGAGCTTATGACTTATACTGCAGCCAGCCACCAGGGGGAGCTCTACTTGCTTTGGCATCACCAAATCTGAAGAGACAGGTTGACTGGGACAATAAGAAGAGCTGCAAAAAGTCAAGTTGTTGTCAGTGTATTTGTGTATCTGAAAGCTTAGATGAGAAGAAGGTTAAAATTGACAACAGACTACTGTGTGCGCCCTCTTGACTACACCGTGTCCCAAAAGTTTGTGCGCCACAGAAAAAGTCAACTCAGATTGTGAATATTCAATATATCAGAAAAAGTTTATCAGTCAGAAAACGATGGATGGTACTCCTATGGACTGCTTCCCCAAGATTCTTCAGTCTTCGGCACGATTGGTCTTGATCTTGCAGATGTGGTCCTTGGCCCTCAAACTTAGAACTGAGGGGCGACCTGCACAGGGCATGTCTTTAAGGGTGTCACATCTCTGGTATCTCTGCCACCACTTCTTCACCCATCGTATGCTTCCACCAAGGTCCTGAGCTACCTCCCTGCAAGTTTTCCCTGCCCTGCGCAAGGCAATGGCTTGGCGAATCCGGCGTCAGTTCGTTCAGTCAATGACATGCTTCATGTCCAAAAAAGTTTCAAAAAAGGCAACTGGACTTGTAGATTTTTGGAGAAGACATCTCACCACTCATCCGAGTAGCTTCTTCAGTTCTAGGACTGAAGAAGTTAGATTACCATGACCTGGATGACTGAGAACCTTCACAGAGACATGCTTCATGGTCAACCAAGAAATTTATAGGCCAATCACAAACAGATGAACTAATTAAACAACCTCACGACACCTGGCTGACCAGGTGCAACCCATTTTGGAGACGCACAGACAAAAATGTTGCCCGTTGGGGTACATGAACTTTCGGGACACGGTGTACAATCGCTGCCATTTCAGTAGTGAAAGTGATCAGGCTCCACAGCTGATTCAAGATGCTCAGCCACTGTTGATGTGACTTCTTCCAGCGGAGGAAAAGCAAAAGCTACATTCTGAAACCTCTTTGGATCTCCTGAAACACAAATAAGTGGGGCGTCGGTGAGAAAAGGGACTTAAGAAGTTTAAGGCCGCTTCTAGATGTCACGGTAAAACAGGCTAATGTGAGCGGTAGTTGGCCGTACACAGAGTCAAGGCCATGAACTGTACATCAAGTTCCTAAGCAGCTTTTTTAAACCTCTTACATAATAAAAGTCTGTAGACAGGCAATGTACTGTAGCAAGAGAGTGGGAGGATGTGAAGAGAGACTTTAAATAATTATAACATATGACTGAAATTGATTCAAAGAAACCTATTGAGATCTAAATAAGCCATTGTTCACTGATAACGTCATGCCTCTTTAGTCTGCTCACAACCAGCAAACCTTTTTTTTTGCCTATTTATCCTGCAAAAGTATTGATTAGAGGATATAAATTTCCAGTTTTGATTTGATTTGGTGCACAATTTGTCATATTCATACCGTTCACAGGCATAAGGAAAACAAATGAGACATAAAAAAAACCAACACCAGCATCAGTAGTCCTCCAAACACAGTTGTTTTCTGAGATACAGTAAGAGGAGCCTGTGATAAATAGACGCAGACTAATTGAGTGGGAGGTGACCTTATATTCCTGGCAATTAACGCTGCATGCATAATTACCAATTATCACTTACTTTACATAACACTCAAACAATAACCATTCAAAAGATGGCTGCAGCAATTATGTCTGCTAATTTGCAAGCCGTTTTTAATTGAGTCAGCCCGTTTCATTCACGTCCCGGCGATTGATGGTAATTGTTGTGAATGACTCAATGAAAACACAATTAGCGCGGATGATACCGTGTCACATTAAACTTTGGAAAATGTGTTTTTTTTTCTCTCTCTCTTCAGCGAGCGGCATAAGTTTAGGATAAAAGCGAGAGGGCCCGGGGGAGAAGTGACTGATGGTGTCGGTGTTTACTTTGCTCCCTCCCATCCCACCCAGAGTCTGAGCCTTTCCAATTAATCAGGAACACGTTTCACCGATCACTCGGACAACATGCTAAAGAGCTGTAAACACCGCTGCTGCACTTCGTTTCAACTCTAACGCGAGGAAGGGGGGACTTTTTGATGTCCTGCGTCCGCTTGCGCCCTCGAGCCAAAGGACAGAAGGAGGTGTTTGCAGTGTCGCGCATTTGTCTTTGTGACGCATCTTGGCCTGTGCTCGGTTTGGCTGAACCTTCAAAGGAATGGTTTAAGTATTTGCTTCAACCTTTTTTCGTAGCAGAGTCATTAGCAGGGAGATAACAGCATGTGACAGGAGAGACGACTGGAGACGTGAAACAAAGGCACTGGACCACCACGCTCCCAAAGCGGTTGTTTGAGGTTAAGATTTGGTTTCATAGTTCATTTAACAATGAACAATAGAAAGAGGTTTGGGTTTTGTGTTTGGTTTGAACAAGGTTTTGGTTAGAAATCAAGAGATTCTGATGTTTTGGTCTTCAATTACTCAAAACCTGTTTTAAAGTCTTAGAGGGATGGTTTGGTTTCTTTGGCGTGCGCTTGTATATCCACAAACACTGGCATGGAACCCAAGCAATGAACAGCTGCTTGTTTTTTTTTAAATAATTTCAGACACTACTCAGTACATGTAGACCTCTGAAAACCTCAGGCAAGACAACACATGTTCAAGCAAAGTGCTTCTTACCTGTGGCCACACCATGTGACCAGGAGAACGTCATGTCTTTCTTCCAATCCTGCCAAAAATGCCAATATGTCATAGCAAAAATAGTCTGACACCCATAACTTGATATGTCCCCATTGACATTCATTTATTCATTCATTCATTCACCTTCTGTAACCACTTGTTCCTGTGAAGGGTCGCAGGGGAAGCTGGAGCCTATCCCAGCTGTCAATGGGCGAGAGGCGGGGTACACCCTGGACAGGACGCCGACCTATCACAGGGCTAACTCAGAGAGACAGACAACCATTCACACCTACGCCCAATTTAGAATCACCAATGAACCTAACCAGCATGTCTTTGGATGGTGGGAGGAAGCCGGTGTACCCGCAGACACAGGGGGAACATGTAAACTCCACATAGAAAGGCCCAGCCGGCCCATGGATTCGAACCCGGAGCCTTCTCGCTGTGAGGCATCAGCACTTTTGTACCATAAATAGTAATTCTATCACTAAGTCACACTGACCCTCTTCACGTCCACGTGTTTACTCTTTAATTTCCTGTGGTGTTATTTGTTAAGTCAGCGTCATCAGCATGAACGCATACACACCCACACACGGGCTTAAGTTCACTGCAGGACATCAGAATGTCAGTGTAACCCAGTTTTTAAAAAAAAAAAAAAACGAACATAAATAAATCAATACCTCTTTAATCACAAGAATATTAAAAGTGCTTTATCTTGTTGACACGCAACTGGAAATGGAGCTGTTTTATCGCTCTATCCTCTCCTCAAAGCCGCCATAAAGCAGTTTTACCTGGCTGAATACAGGAGGTGGTGGTCAGTTTATTTGTGTTATTGAACAACTTGAAGTGATTGTGTCTTAAATTGGCTCCAAATGAAAACAGCAGTAGACCAGCGACACACGACCTGAGATAAAATCACTGCCTTTGAAAATTTGGTTTGATGACTACGCAGACAGCTCTCTAAGACTTAAATTCCTTTGCGGAAAAAGGGTGAATAAAGTGGTCATAATACTCTAACTGGGTGTAATAGTGAAAATGACTGGATTATAAATCCTCTAAATCCCTTAAAATCCCCCTTCATGGCTGTTATGATAGACTGTTTATGTTGAATCAGCTTCAGAAAGGTGGTGATATATACTATATGATCGCTTTGGAGGATTTCAGAGTTTGTGGTGCTGTAACTGGACTGAATTAAACACAAATGTGTTTTGTTTAACTTAGCACCACAGGTGGGAAGTAACCAAGTACAAATATTTTGTTATTTTGTCTTATTTCTGGCATAAAATACGATCTTTTACTCACCCATATAAATTCTCATTTGGAGTCGTTCGATATTTTGGATGATATTTAGATCCACGTATATCCATATAGTGGAAGTGAATGGGGCACCGAAACGCAGCCTCTAAATACCTCATCATCTGCCACAAAACTCGTTCATTTCACCAATATTTTTGTTATGATACGCTAGTGCTATTCCCCATTGAGTCCAGATAGTTATAACCATCTCTTTAATCACATCACAGCATCTTTAAGAACTTACTTCTGCAGAACAGGTGATGATTTTCTGTGAGTTTCCTACAAGATATTCACCGTTGACATTAAAAAATACTTACTGTAGCTTTTATGAGTCTTGTTACTGAACTGATATTTAAATACATCCTTTTTTTTATTATTTATTGGAATTATTAAACAAAAATGTAAGACTGACTCATATTCCTAATCTCTCCAAGTTAATTAAAGTCTTTCAACCTTGTCATCCATGCGAGAAACCATTAATCATATAGTGACACATTTCACATACCTCCGGACTTCAAAATCCGAAAATATTTTACTCAGGGAAATCATGATTAATCAGCAGCGGAGGTCAAGAAGGGATAAAGTACATGCAAACACTGCCAAAAACCCCAAGTGGACATCGGCCCGATATTAGGGAAGACAATCAAAAGAAAACATGCGGCTGAATAAATGTAATCAACACGAAACGCAGATGTGATATGGTCGACCAGTATGAAATGCTTGGGTTTAGATCTCTGGCTTCTTTCTGTTAATGCAACACGCAGAAAGATAATGTCTTCTTTCAGATGTTGAATGAAATGTCATAATAGATGTAACATGTGGTGCGCGCCGTTAACAGACATGCATTGGAAGTGAGGATTTGGATCAGATAATCAGACACAGCGGTGAGGGGTTGCTAAGCCAACGGCATGGGAGGCTTTATTCTAATGACTTCCACACTTTGCATTCCAGTGCTGCCCTCTGCCTTTTGAACAAGTAAACCTGGTGGTCTGGCGTCCTTCATGATCAATTTGAAGGCACATGTTTCACATTCTACTCCAATGGATGTTTCCAATTACACAAAGAAGGAGAAAACGGGGAGTCGGTCGTTACCTTCCAAATATTTATGAATGAATCCAGACAAAAAAAAAAAAAAAGCAATGAGAAATTGTGCTTTCCGCTGCAGTTGTTGAACATTTTACCCTGCAGACACACTTGACGCTGAATACTTTTGCGCCCCTTGAGTTTTGAAGCGGATATCATGTAAATAACATGTTAACGTTTGTTCATAAATTCATGCACATACTGCTTTGTCTCTATCACTACTAAGCTCAGTCATATCTACCCTTGTTCTTTGAAAGATTAAGCGGGAACATACCTTCAGACCCATAGAGGGAGGAGGAGGAAAGCTTTTTTCTCTCTCTACCTGAACGGCCTTGAGCAGATTGGTCGCTACGTGATGTAGGACCTTGAGGTTTCTTCGTGCAAATCACTTGAGTGCTTGCTAAGGAGGTTTTCAGACCCTAGGTAATGTAAAGTGTCTCAATTTCAGTTGTTGCTGGCGCTGTATACATACGACTGTACTGTATCATTGCTTGTTTGGTGCAGTATTGCCAGTTGGTGCCACTCTTTAATTAGTTTGCCATGGAAAACCGAGCAGATATGCACTGAGCTGGAAGAAGAGTTGCTGCTTCAGCTTCTCCCGATTCTTTTCTTTGGTTCACTACGAATGAAACTGACCCAAATGCCTGACACAAAACAGGCATGTTCGTGGGTTAAAATAAATCTAGGGGCAGACAACGTCAAAATACAACCGGAGTACAAACAGACTGACAGTTTGGCAAACGGTGAGTGGTGAACTAACGGTATAAAGTTTGGTTTTTACTCCAGAGAGGCATCTACACACACACTACACAGTAAAGCATTCATACTTGTACGCTCGTTCCTCTGCAAAACAGGCCGGCTAGTTAGCTGCATCGAGATTCTCTGTGCACTCTAAACAGTGGCAACTTCAACAGAGTGGATCATGAGGTCGAGCTAATGAACCACAGACAACGGCTACTTTTACTGAAATCACAGACTGAAGACACATGAGTAGACGGTGCGCAGAAAGGCAGGAGAGGGACTTTTCTGAGCTCGTCCGGTGAATTTCAGCCCGCGGCCTTCAGCGTTCCTAGGGTACAGACCTCATGCACAAATCAGCTCTGAGCGATCAGGATGCAGGCGAGCTGAGCTGGTGAGGATCTGGTGACTCTACTTCTGGTGGGAAAGCAAGTCAGGAGTCAGCAGAGTTTAGCTGGAATGAATGAATGAATTCCAACATTAGGCTTCACATACAGCGCGCAGATGCTCGCTGCAAAAATAATAACTCCATAATGAGTCATCAGTCTTCATGGAGTTATTATTTTAACAAGCAGGTGGGAATGTTGGACCATGTCGGGGTAGTGTCCTACAAACGCTTGCTCTTTGGCTTTTGATCCAATAGATATTAGTATTGCTGGGTCAAAGCCTTAAAATCAGAGTTGCATCATGATGTTTTGACAAAGCTTTAACAAGTAATCGCCATAATCTACCTGCCTTACCTACCTGTCCCTGCGTGACACAACATATACCAGTCCATAACTGACGGACAAGAAGGTGGGGGGGAAATATTGCACAACTTTTTGTGCATCAGTCCCTTCGATGAGTCAGTTTCTGCGGTGAATAACTGGGTAATTCTTAGCAGTCGTTCTTAGTAAAGACACAAAAAACCTGTATTCTTAGCAGAACAATGTGTGGGATCCTGTGGCACATTGAGCAACAGCATTAAAGAGGAACATTTTCTCCAGAAGAAAGGGGGAGAACAAGTCTCCGGCAGTGTCGGCTTTCACCGTTCTCACTTGTGATGGTATCAGGTGTACTTTGAACAGGCTTGTGTTTGGTTAAAACTAGCCTTGCGCAGGATGGGTGGGGAAACGTGATGTGTGTTTGAACAGACAAGGTGAAGTCTCCTGTCGTGATACGTGCTCAGGCAAGGAGCAGACCTGAATGGAATTTTCTACCTCGAACTCTGGTGACGCTCAAGGATTACCTGCTGTTTGGAAATACTGGATGTGAAAGTTTACTAAAGCCGCAATGGAGTCGAGTAGCGATACCACAAAAATCCTGGGGAAAGGTCCGGAATACCTTCGTAAGCAAATGGAACTGGAGAGCGAGACAAAGGGACGCATGAGCGCAGTGGAGAGGCTCGCTGCAAGCAAACTGAAGTATGTCAAAAGCCAACAGGTGGTCAACTCAACTCAGGAGCCGGTGATAAGCATTGGATCTGCCTCAATGGGGAGCACTGGGTCTTCTAACCGAAGCTCGAACCGTGGTGGGAATCTCGTCACAGGGAGTAAGACAACAGAGCACCCAGTTGCTATACAAATCGATTCACCAGGGCAGGTACGTCGCTCCAGCTCCAAGAAACGACCAGACTCCCTTCTGCTTCACAGGCAGAAATGTGAGTTACTGAGGGGGTCGGCAAATGTCCGGAAACACCATATAACTCGTAAGCTGCTTGCTAGCTCTATCGATAAAAGGGTGCCGTTAGCTGAGGTCTCAGATAAGGAATGTGAGTCTGAGGGCAACAAGGACAAGATCACAACACCTGAGGGTACGGGAAAGGAATGCAGCTCATATGTAATTCAGTCAAAGCAGAACAGCACCAAGGGCAGTAATGGTGTTGCACCTAGCGGTCTCCTAACAGTTCCCGAGTTTGAAAGAAGGTCCGGGAAAGGGGTCAGCCGCTCTCACTCCGACATCAGCTCCAGGTACTCCAAAAACTTTGCAGACTTTGACGCCTTTTTCACGTACTGTGGGCTGGACGGGGAGGTGGTCGAGTCTTTGGGGAAGGTGAACTTCTCGGCGCGCTCGGACGACGTCGTCGCAGTGAACATTCGGAGCGTCAGCGTCTCCACGTCTGACGACGGGTTCTCCAGAAACAGCGATGACATGGACGGGCTGCTGGAGGATGAGTTACAGGAGAAGATACGCCAGGGCACGTCGGTCATTGAGCGCAACGCACGGATTATCAAATGGTTGTACAGCTGCAAAAATGCCAGTGAGACTGGAAAGAAGTTACGAGACCTTGATTGAGACCCTTCTTTCTCTGCAGAGGAGACTAATGTTGTATATTTTAAGCAAGTTAGAGGTACACATATCTCTGTGGTTCAGTGTGTGTTCTACATGTACACGTGCTTGCTTCCATCTTTTTTTCATGAAAGTTTTCCTGTTTTGGGTTCTGTCTCATAGAACTACCCAGGGCCAGGTCAAATACACACATACGCTCTCACAAACCCCATGGGAGAACAAATGTTACCGCTCAAATTTACACATTTCTTGCTGTGTTTTCTCGGACTATACATTCCACATCATCCAAGGAACAAAGTCAGAATAGATGTGTGTTACATCTGATACTTGAAGACGCATAATGACACACAAATTGACATGCTGCTATTAAGAACCAACTGCTGTTTTATATTTGGTAATAATGCAGTCCAGATGTTGATAATACATTAGTAAATGCTTAGTAAGGACATAATAAAGTACTCTTTACAAGCTAAAACTATTGCTTTTCACAACCTGGACCTTATTTCTAGCATAAAATACGATTGTTTAGTCATCCATATAACTTTTGTGTCATTTGTAGTCCTTTGGGAGATATTTAGATCGACGTATATCAATATAGTGGGAGTGAATGGGGCAACGAAACGCAGCCTCTAAATAACACATTATCTGCTGCAAAACCTGTTTATTTGACCAATATTTTGTTATCATATGCTAGTGCTATTCCCCGTTGACAAAATATTGGTGAAATAAACGACTTTTGCAGCAGATAATGTGTTATTTACAGGCTACGTTTCGGTGCCCCATTCACTCCCACTATATGGATATACGTAGATCTAAATATCCCCAAACGACTACAAATTACAGTATTAAAGTTATATGGGTGAGTAAACGACCATATTTTATACCAGAAATAAGGTCCCGGTTGTAAAAAAAAAACAGTAGTTCCCCTTTAAAAAAGTATTTAGAGCGTATAACTACAGTTGTACACAGCTCAGTTTCAAGGTATTAATTAGGTTCAAGTATTTATCAGCACAACATGTTACCAATCACATATCTATCATCATATCAATGTATTGCGTATAGGACTGGACTTAAGTACAGCTATTTTTCACAGTCTGTACCAGACATTCTTATGTCATTAATAGTGTTTTAACTTATACATAAAACATTAGTATATAATTTAGTATACATTAAAAGGCTATTGCTTTTAAAAGTGTATTATTATCATTAGAGAAATGAGTGGTGCCAAGACTTGCCTTATGATTGTTAAAAGAAACATTTCAGGATGTTTCTCACTGACATTCATAAAGCATGTTCCTCAGCAGGACATTTATATAACATGCCTTTTAAGCTCATAAGCCACTGTACGCATTGCACATACATTTCTCTCCAGGTGAAAGGTATACATTCCATCACAAACACGTACACCAAAGTTACCGACATTAAAGAAATATCGGGGAAGGTGGGATTCTGCTCCTTACATTCTTCAAGTATGGTGTGTTTTTTTTCCATCAGTTTGTTGTGTGTGAGAGGAATGTACCTAATAATCTGATAGGCTTATGTCCAGTGACCCGTTGTAATCTGCTTTATCTCTTCACCACTTTTTCTCTCGTTCTGTCTCTCGGCCAAGTTTCTTTGCTGAGTCTTTGAAGCTCAGAGGCTGTAACATGAGTGTGTGTGTGGGAGGGGGGGGGGGAGCCACGGAAAGACTATTGTGAACTCGCTTGGTTAAGCAGTATTACCACGAACTCTGGGTCGATTTCGTAGGAAACAAACAACCGTTGTGTACCTGTGATTAGATGAGTATCGCTCAGACACACCTTTCGCTTCTGTTAAAATGCCTCAGTGTAGCATTGAGGCAAGTCCCGTCCTGCCCTTCCCACTCGGGAATTAAAGTTACTTGTTATGTTCAGCTGATTTGGCACTTAACATTTCATTTGCAAAATAACCTGCAGAAATATACATCATCTGTAGAATATGTGATTACTCAGTGAACATGTGCATCGCTTCCATCATCGTATTTTTTTATATATATGTCATGTTTTTATTGCACTGTTCAAGCTCTTAGTCAGTGTTGAAATGTAACTGTAAAAATCTCCCAGGCTCAAACCGGGGCTAATCCACTGTTTTAAGACTGTTTTGCTGCTGACTACAAATAAAGCTATTTTTCTTACAGATTTCATATGATGAGTCAACGTGGTACAAGTATTGCAGGAATGAAGGGTGTTTTCACAATTCTCAGTAGTGACAGGAAGGCCAATCAGTATGGATAACATATAATTATTTATTAGTGTACTGTGCCTGGCGCAATGAGGCAGTAGATATGAGAGTTGGAATACAGTACAGCACTGAATTTACCGTATAGGGCCTAAGGAGGGCAGTATACAACAACGACTCAGCAGCTCCCTGTTAATAAGTCCCTCAGGCTGGAGAAATTTCTTATAAATCAGGCAAAATACTTGTTACAGTTTCAGCAAATTTGAGAAAGTAATAAGTGTTTAATTGCTGAAGCTATTTAGATCTCGTCCCTCCTGAAACAGAAGGATGTCCACGAATATAAAAACAGATTTAAACTGTCTCAGTTATAAAAGAATTGGGTCTATAACACACTTTAGTCACGTGAGTTTTGTTGCACGTGACCCACAGATAAATAGAAACCTAAACTCCTGATTACTGTTCATTCAAGTTGTAGCTTGTCTGTGCTTACAAATGTTATTCAGACCTTAGATATTTTGCTGAGAATTGTAGTTTAGACTTCTCAAGGCTCGACCCCAACGTATGCACAAACAATGCTTTCAATAATAATTTGTACCTGATGTGTTCTTACCAGAAAAAACAACATATCAGATGCACTGCTGCACTGAATCTCGGTGTATGTGCCTTGCAAGTTACATGACTCCACGTCATGCTTTTAAAATTATTCATTCATTCATCTTCTGTTCCTGTTGAGGGTTGCTTGGTCTGCTGGAGCCTATCCCACAGCTGTCAAGAGGTGGGGTACACCCTGGACAGGTCTCCAGTCTATAACAGGGCTAACACAGAGAGACAGACAACCATTCACACTCAATGAATTTTGAATCTAACCTAACGAGCATGTCCTTGGAAGGTGGGAGGAAGCTGTAGTACCCGGAGAGAACCACGCAGACACAGAGAGAACGTGCAAACTCCACACAGAAAGGCCCATGGATTCAAACCCGGTGCCTTCTCGCTGTGAGGCATCAGTGCTAACCTTTTTAACATTATTACTGGACAATATTTGGCTGCCATTTTGTTGTGAAGAAAAAGTAATCTCCCCAAAACGTACATCAAACTAAGGACAAACTAATAAGTCATAAAGACATGACTATATTAGCCCTTGTCTATGACAGAAAATGTCCAAAAGCATTTAGACATAGAAAATACTTTACATTATATCCGTAACTTGCATGTGCAGACCATTTATATTGACCCTGGAAGTCTCTTTCAGGAAATTAAAATGGAAATGTACACAGAAACAACTCGTAAACGGTTAGTATGATAATGCTGCATATGCACATCAGCGCAGTAAAGTGTCACAGCACTGGACCAGAAACCTAAATAAAAAGCAACCGGTTATTAAAAAATAACGTATTAATTCGGTTTAACCGTTTAAATTGTTTTATAAATGTTCCTCACTCACTCCTAGTGTCCAACGGTCCGGTCCCCACTCCCCCCATCTCAAAACCAAAACATAAGTACATGTGCGCAGGTCTCTGTCACGTGTTGAAGAAAGCCCCAACAAAACAGAAGCGATTAAAAAAAAAAATAGAAGAAGAAAGTGAGTGACGGGCGATGGGAGCCAATCAGCGACGCGATTGTGGGTAGCAACAAGGTAAACACAGGGGGTGCAGCCAATCAGAGAGCAGCAAGGGGGCGGAGACTAATGCCTTTTACATCCGTCAATATTCAGCGTAGCAGACAGTGGGGACCAGAAGCAGAACATACAACAAAAAGAGGAGCTTACCTGTTAAGGTTTGTTTATCCGCCTTGTACTAATCCCCCGTTTGAATAATAGCGTTTTTTACATTCTTTATTTAACCCTGGTCGTGGTTCTTTGCGCCGAGGCGACTGACATCTTTGTTTTATTGGCATTTTTAACCATTAAAACGACGTTATGTCAACGCTGTTATTGTCCAAACAGTGGAAGCAGAGATGCGTCACAGATGTTGCAGGTGTATTATTAGGTGTCATTTTACTTTGAAAACAAGCTCAACGTTGTTACAGCTTTATCAAGCTAAACGTCTGTTTTGCAGGCAGTTTGTGAGGGTGTCAATTTATTTGAAATTGCAGGAAGTTAATTTTAAGTGGTGCCATTTTTAATATGAATAAATGAATAAATACATAAACAAAACACTTTACAAGTTCCTTTCCAGTTGATAACTATAATCTTATTCTCTATATTGCATCAAATGACTGACTGAAGGTAAGAGGACAGAGATGTGATCCATTGATTGTCCTCAGTTTGAATGTCCAGTGTTGACAACCGTATTTAAAGGTCGATTTGCTCAGCTTACGTCTTGCAATAAATAATAATGAATCTAACAGCCGGCCATCAACCTTTCCAGGTGTTTTGAAGTGGTCCCCCTAACCACCCCTAGACTCCACATCCAAGATGCCATTCTTGGGCAAGGACTGGCGGTCACCAGGATGGAGCTGGACAAAGACAGAGAATGGCTGGAAAGAAGACAACAACAAAGAGATAGACTTCAAAGAGTAAGATGTTGCTCGCCTGTGTCTGATGAGTTGACGTCATGTGCGTTTAAAATGTATGAGGTTCTTCGTACGTAGGTGGCAAATGCATTTGTGTACAAAGCTAGCATCTTCCCTGTAGTCTACAGTACCCTGCCTTTACACGTGCAGAATAATCATACTAACAAAACATATAAAGGGGTTCATTTCACAGTCCTATGTATTTCTAGCCATCTACTGTCAAGAAAATAACAAAAAAAAATACTCAATATCCGGGCTATACAGCATTTAGCTTCCAAAAAAAACATATTCAATCAAGATGTTTCACTTTTAGAAGTGGTAAATTCTTCTGGATAGATGTGCAGTAAACATATTTTTGGTTTAAGGGGTACCTCTTCACAAATTACTTCCCTAACAACCGCTAGCACTCTCTTCCAAAAGGGTAATATCTGTGCGCATTCCCACATACAGGCAAATTGGTGCCTGGAATATTGAGGTTAAAGTGGTACAGGTTGGTTGGGGTAAAGTCTGCTTGGCCATTTGTATTGTAAAAGTTTAGAGTTTGTGTTTATGGCTTGGGTTTGAGCTAGAGCACATGCTTTTGAGAGCTAATGGAGTTTGTACTTTAAACAGTTGGGTTATGTCCAGTAAATGTGTCCACATATTTTAAGAACCTGGTAATAATGTCATTATAGCAAACTGCTTTTATTGCACATGTTTTGTTAGATTGCAGAGATCTGAGTAGTCATAACATCATTATTTCCCTCTCTGGGTGTTACTGCAGATTTTGCGGCGGCGGTATTGCGAACTCATGACGACACCACTTAAGCAAATTAAAATCACAGCGTAAATGGGTAATTTCAGTTGCTCTGTCTCAACAAACCAGTCGCAGCCAAGAGTAGATTTGATCTCATCAGCCCTTGGACTCTGTTTTAACGCGCGCTGCCTGCAGCTGACCGACTGCCAAGGCTCGCTCTAAATGTTGATGCGACTGTCAGACACTGTCCAACATCCACAACCACAAAAAAAGTATTTTGAGAGGATTTGCTCTGCTATTAAAAGGAAAACAGTGGAAAGCTGACAGGAAATTAAGGGCTATAGAGGCGATGATAGAGAGGCGTCAGCGTTTCAAACTTCTGTCTGTTCTGATTAGTGCTGAATACAAATTGTCTTTATTACAGATCATGGTTTGTTGTTCTTCATTGTTATTGATGCATCTCACTGAGCTGGGGTACTTAGACTGCAAATCAAATCTCTTTTAGGATAATAACAAACAAGTGCAAACTATTATATTGTCCAAAAGGTTTCAAAAGAGACAACTGGATTTGTAGATTTTTAGAGAAAAGTGAAACGTCTTCTCTAAAAATGTCTTCTCTTTGGAACTCTTTGGATTACCATGACCTGGATGACTGAGAACCTTCCCAGACAACTATTCTATTGGCCTTTATCAAGGCAGAGCGGTGGTTGCACTGATTTGCCACCGTTGCTCAATGCCAGAGAGAAAGTCATTTGGCCAGGTCTTATCATGAGCATATCAGAGAGTGTTTGATGAGGTGATCTGCATCCCACAGTTGCAGCTTTGAGAATCATCCATAAAACCAAGTGCGAAGGCACTCAATCATCCAGGTTAGGTCTTATATCAATAAACAACAAAACTAAAACAAATTCAACTGGACTGGAGTTTACCTGAGGATATGTCGCTACTCGTCCAAGTAGCTTCCTCGATTTTAACAATCCATTAATGGCCCAAAACTCCAGACTCAGAATCTAAACTAATCACAGGTGAGTTTGTGGTTGTTAGCATGCCTTAAACATATGAGCTGTAGGTGTGCACCACCCGCAGGTGTTTCTAATAAAGACCCAAACTCCCCACCATGGAGATCTGTTGAAGCTGCTTGGATGAGGGGCAAAACATCTTCAAGAAAACTCTTGGCTTTGTTTCAGCTTTGTTGTCGGGACATGACACCAAACTAGTTGCGCATCCAGTTATTCAAAGCAAAGATCCAATTACCTGAACATGAATATCCCAGCTTCTGATGGTTTGGGTGCATGTTCATACTGGTCGTGACAAATCTGACTCGTGCTCATGGTGGTTACCACGAATCCTGCCGACTACCTGCACAGGTGCTGCCAAGTGACACAATACCAAACGGTTGCGTAGGTGTGATGAGAAATGAAATGAGTTTAACGTACTCTTTGTTTGGTTTAAACATGTCCCATATGTGAGTTACGTGCGACCCCCCACCCCCAATAATTGACCCGGTTGAGTAGGTGCCCCATGAACAAAGGTCATAGTCCTCACAGATTCAACTAGGATCATAATGTCTCCGCCGCCTCCTTCATGAAGGCACCGACAAATATAGATATGAAAGTGCGGTATTTAGGTCAAACTTTTTTATGTTTTGTGACCTGAGTTGACCTTTTTAAAACTTCCCACACCGTCACAATCCTATGCAAACCAGCTGTACGTAGAGAGATGAATAAAATAATAAAAGACCTTAGGGTTAGCGTGGATTCAGATTCCTGTTAATCACAGAACATTAATATTGGCCTTCGTGTACATCCGCCTCCTCGAGTTACACTCGCAAATCCGGAGAGGCTTAGTCTGAAGTTGTGTGATGAATGTTGACACACCAGTTCTTTGACCAATGTGCACAAGTATAACTTTGAAGAGAGCCTGCTGTGAAATTCCAAAATACTGTCCCTCCCTACGGCCCTTAGTGGGTTGAAAAATTTTAATGACTACTGTTTTGTTGAGAGCAGTGGAACAAAGGTCTTTCTGGCCTGTGTGGCAATCTGCCCCACAGAGTAGTCTGCGTTTCCTCCCATCAGGGGAGCTTGCCTTGTTATCGGCAGGAAACATGGCTAGGTGGTCACCTAAACGGAGACGAGTTTTCCAACCCTTTTGTTGTGTTTGCTCCACATTCGTATCGTGTGTTTGCTTGGGGTTGTGTGCTGCATCATTTGTTCCGTGTGTGACTTAGCATTCTGAACTTGGCACGTCTTTTTTCGCTGCTTGCATTTGTCCGACTCCCACTCTCAGGGCTGCCAAGAAAATGTCTCTTGCAAGAACTCAACCAGTCTAATCAGCGAGGTCAACAGAATCGTAACCAAAGAATAATAACGGACAGGATCGATCAAATCGGTGTTTTGCAAGCTGTTAGCCGTCGTGGCAGCTGTCGTGGCCCAGGGTCAGTACCAAGAATGTGAATTAAAATAAAGAAAACAACAACATTTCCAGTAACCGCCTCTTTACTGTCTTAGACGCAGGCAGACTTTGATGCTCACACATTCTCCAAGTGCAAACCGCTAAATACGATAGCTTTGGCTTGAAAGGACCTCAGCTGTTGATCTATTCCTGATCAGGCCTTACTTAATCTGGGCTCAGACTACAGGGGTTTTGAGCCAATTTATCCCAGATTCACCTCTGACATTCAAGGAGAAATCTGGCCTAGGCCCTCGGTTGATACCAGTGCTCAGCCCAGATGATCTGGTAATGTGAGGGACTTAACAGATCCAGACTCAGGCGTCCCACGGTGATGCGTGCTTGACTTATTTGGGTCAACCCAACTAATATCTAACATTTGGACTTAAAATGAAGAGCATTACTATTCTAATTACATCAGTACACTCATAATGGTCAATGAGGGACAAGTCTACAAGGACATGGAGCAGCTGTTAGTTGTGCTAAGCAACAGTAAACGCTCTAGCCTTTGAGGCCAACGTTAGCTAGCATGCTATCGCTGACAGAGGGCCGTTCAAATCTCACTTCCAGTTCTTGCCGAAGGCTGGACAAACACATTGGTCTTCCAAAATACATTCTCATCTGGACTTGTTTGGCCTTCTGCTTTTCTCGTTCTCCAATCAAAGTGCGACCAAAGTCATTGCGCCATTGCTTCCCCAAAAGATCATGTGATGCATTTGACGTCCTCCACCTAGGAATAATGATATTTATATTATCCTGTAGCATCTGGTTTGCCAAGACTTCTTGTCACATGCAAAATCTCGCACAAACTAACATCTATGGAGTTTTTGTTTAATGGAATAAATCTCTTGCAGTCTGAGCACAGCTTTAAACAGCTTGATTCACGACTCGCCGGCACCAACGGAGCTGAATTTCAGTCGCAGCTGGTGATATCTCCCTCAGGTCACAGTGTGGCCTTTACTACTGTAGTGATCGGCCAGCTAACAGTATGTCACAGTACCGCACGTTAGCGTGTCAGCAGCCTTTTCAATAGAAGAGGCAAAAGACACGACGTCACACTAATGGCATCATCTCTTCAGCCTGGCTGCCCTCCAGATGCCTCACATAGGCTGGTGACTTCACTCCAGCAGAGGTACGTTGGGCAGACAGACGCATGTAGGCCAGAAAGAAAGAAAGAAAGAAAGGAGGCAATACACTGAGCGGTGGCGTGGTACGCAGTGTCACAGGAGTAGTTTAGGTCACTGTATTTCTGAATGTAAACACAGCTTTGCCACTGCAACAGTCAAGTGCCAAAGAGGAGCTGGGAATTGTCAGCGCTTGAACCTCGGTTAGCAGTTGTTTTTAGTCGTCGTGCGCGACGTTTAACACCTTGAGTGTCGGCCTCACGCTGCTTCTCTGTTCATGTCGGCGTCCCACGTGTATTTTTTTCCAGGATTTAGCTTAAATGTCGGAAAATCCATCTCAGTCTTGTTGAGATTTCTTTTATTAGCTCTGCGGAGGCTCCCACGTTCAACTTGTATTTTATTTTATTTTTTTTAAAGCCTGGCAGTTACATTCACTCACTTGTAATTCACTGTGACAGATCTCTGTGCTTGGTTGTGTGTTTGTGTCCACGCCGTGCAACTGGATAAATGGATGTAGACGTGGGGGTACTGTATTCACTCTGATCAGTCAACTTCACAGTCGACGAAGAGAAGCAATGTTTTCAACTTGTGCTGGGGAAAAAAGGGAAATAGGTTACTCTATCATTCAAATAAATGTCATATACGTATTATTATAAATTCTCATATGCACTCCGAGGGCCTGGAGCTTTGAAGCATGGTTTGTGTGAGCGCCAAAGACTCTTCGCGAGGCCGGCCACACAGTTGGTGTAAAACAACCACTACTGCTGGAACACGAGAAGCGTTTCCAGATTTGTCTTTTCCTTGGCCATATCTGTTCACATCTGGGTTTTGGTTTCTCGGAGCTGGTTGTTAAGACACGCTGTCTGACCACGCCGGAAAGGAAACGTGTTTATAGCCGTTCCGAGTGGCCAACGCTGGAGGGCGCGGCGAAACACTGCGGTCGCAGGGAGGAGAAGAGTTTGTGATATTGTTTAACAGCGCGGGGATCAAGTATTTTGTCAGAAAATAGACGTTTGAATTGTTCTTAAATCATCCGAAACCCCAAAATATTCATTTGAATACCACATATACAGAGAAAAGCACATATCATATCACCACATATGAGGTCGGTCTGGTTAATTTGACTAAGCAACACACTGGCTGCTTGTTTAACCTCGTCAACAAGTTAAAATAAGAGGCTGTCCAATGGTGTGTCAGTTTATATTCTCTAACTTTGACATCCTGCAGAACGGCTGCAAATAGAACTCAACATCTTGTCATTAGGGCTGGGAAAAATGTATCACGATATAAGTGTTTGATATCAGTAATTATTGATTCGTTTTTTAACCTATTCTACCCAGACTTCTCAACTGGGCTAAATGATACGTCACTGCATCCGTTATTTCTTTATATCGCTTTGATGTTTTGTCGTGCGGCGCTGCTGCAGTGCGCTAGACTTTTTCGTTGCCTGACATTTTGACTGACAGGGTCATAAAAATCCCATCATAACCCACTTTAATTTTTAAAAATGAGAACAATGACATATTCCATAGCATTTCATTTTCATTCATTTTTAATTAATATTCAGTAGCGGTGGAAAAAAGATTCGGCTCATCAAAGACGACTCAAGAATCATGAATCTAGAGTCTATTTAACCGTCTTGGTTCTGATGTTGTCAGAAACTTGGTGGCGAGTGAGCATATTAACCGACTCTTAGAGACAAGAGCCGATTAATATGCTCACTCGCCACCAAGTTTTTAGACATCGGTCTGACTCATGTCTGACTTAAAATAACCAAAATATTACCAAATTGGTGACCTTTCCTTTTTTTATCTACAATTACCTCTTGCGCTGTCGCACTCATCATATTCTCCTTTCACTCCTTTCACATTTTTTGTTGTTTTCTTCCTGTTTTCCTCTAATGGAGTTCAAGTGAAATTATCGAACATTCTATCGAACGTATTTTTTTATCGATATCGACCACGTGTTTATCACGATATATATCGTTATCGTTTTATCGCCCAGCCCTACTGTAACACCATTCATTCATTCAGTCATCTTCTGTAACGGCTTGTCCCGTGAAAGGTCGAGTCTATCCCAGCTGTCATGGGGTCCATCGCAGGGCGTTGCCGTACCAATATAAACTAAAACAGTAATTCACACATATTTACATTTACTCCAATATTAATTACAAAGTCTACTGGTGTAATTCCCAGTCAGCTGGCCAACAAACGCGCTCTCAGATGGTATTGTCTGCAGCCAGGTGCTCAACGGTCATTGGATTATTAACACAGGGAATCAGCTACCAGTCCAGCTTCAGGCCTTTTGATCTGCCAGTTTAATTTTTATTTTGTGAGATTAGATTAAATAGGAAGGGTTGCACTTTCTCACCATGGATCATTACACATCATGTGCATACAGCGTAGTATTAATCACTTGTGTTTCTGTCGGAGCCGTGCCAGGCTACAAGTATGCCAAGTCGACGCGAGCCAAAGAGATAACGGCTATCTTATCAGAAATAACCACAAATGCTAAAACGTCCGCCAGAAATAGCGGAGATCACGCAGGGGATCTCTTCATGCTTTGAGATCTGTATTTGAGGAACGGAGTCACAAATCTGTGCTTCTGTCTCTCAGACTCTGATATATGTCGACCATCTGCGGCGTTTCCTTCGTCCTGGCAGACGGTATGAATCATCCGTCTTAACCTGCGTATAAATCAGTGACGGAACGGAGCGAGAACATTTACTTTCTTTTTAGTTTTATTCTTTCTTTGCTACATGTTTCACTGAGTTTGTTTTATATATATTGTAAGTCACACTCATGATATGGCAGCTCAGACGTAGAAGTGAGAGCAGTATCTCTGACTTGCTTCGGTCAAATCACACTTTACAAACACGACTCCTCTGTCTGAACAGGCTCTGCAGCGACAGCGGAGAAAGCCTGTTTGTCGGAGATGTGCGCGAGCTCGTCGCCACGAAGAAGAGGAAGGAGTTCTACAACAACACAACCAAATCCCAATGTGAGTTTCAGTAGAGCATCACACACACATTCTGCCGTTTGGCTCGGCGAGCTGTCTGTGGTATGAAGATGAAAGGTGTGCAGCCGTCTGTGACAAAGTCAAGAACCAGGCGTTCAAGCCGAGAGGAATATGCGTGAAGCACCGTGTCCTGTTCATCTTACCTGTTTTCAACGTGTGTTTGTTGAAGAACGGAGGCTAGGCTCAGCTTCTGAGAAAAAACTAATCCGACCTCTCAGATAATTAGTTTCTCGTCCCAACAAATTCACACTTTGCCGTAGGTTAATGAAAGCTGAATATTCTGCACAAAACTAAAAGCATGTGCCATTGTGTGCCTGTTTTGTTGTAGTTGTTTTTAATTTAAAGAGGCACAGAAGCATGTCGTACACGTCAATAAGATCAATACATTTCCGTGGCATCCGTCGGTGTGTCTGCGTCACATGAAAACATCCGGGGTCAAAGGACAGGCAAGATGGCTTCCCAGTACGTCCGAATTGAATGCCTACTACTCGCTCGCATACGTAAATAGCCTACTAAATTGACGGTTGAGTAGTACGTTCTAACCGACGTTAGTACGTACTGACTATTCGGATGCACCCTGTGAGTCTGTTTCCCTGAAAAGTGGAACTTAACAGCTTCTTCATTTGCATCTGAAAAGGACAGTTTCAAGAAGTGAAACTACAAACATGCTCATTGATCGCTATTAGAAGGTCTGCTCCTGCACAGAGAGCACACATGAGTAAAACAATCAAAGTACAGACAGTTCAGCTGCTACGTTTACATGGGTGCTAGTGCTGCGGTCCAGTCAGAATAACAATGGCTCATGTGAGCTCAGTCAGAACAGACTGACCTGTTGAACTGTTGGACTAAGAGGGGTGATAATCTATTAGTGCTAAACCATATAAACACTTGAGCTGCTCAGTTCTCTCTGGCTGGTCTGAATACAGTCTGTGCCTGCTTAGCAAACTGCTTTTCAGTTCAGTTCAATTTTATTTATACAGCGTCAGCAACAACACAAATCGTCTCGAGACGCTTTACAAAACCAGGCCAGAAACCTCCAGAGCGAGCCTGAAAACGACGGTGGCAAGGAAAAACTCCCTTTTAACAGGAAGAAACGTTGAACAGAACCTTAAGCTCGTATGGAGAGACCCATCTGCCTAAGGCCGGCCAGGTAGAGACAGAAAAGAGAGAGAAGAGAACAGCAAGATAAACATACATCTGTCATAGACACATATATACCTGACTAAAGAATACATGGGAATATTATGACAGTTTGAAAATGTAAGAGGAATCATAGGCAGGTTGGAGGATTGTTCATTCAGGTAGGAGAGGAAAACTGCAGGAGGAGATGAAGACTGGGCAGGATGAGGAGACCACGACAACAGGAAGCACACAACTCCAGGCCAGAGATACTCACAAGAAGATGGAGGAGGAGGAGGAGGAGGAGGAGAAGGAGGAGAAGGAGGGGGGATACTGAATGATTTTAGGCCCCGTCCACACGGAGACGCTTTTTGGTTTAAACGCAGATGTTTTGCATCGTTTTTGGCCGATCGTCCACACGAATCCTGTAAATTCATTGCTGTGGATGGGGAAAACGCATACGAGTGTTTCGATGATGTCCCCTGGAGCAGCCTTCCACCTCTTATATCCCGCCAGACGTCTCCTAACAACATCAACAACAATGGTGGACTACATGCTCGTGTTCTTCTAAAGCCGATTTGTAAACAGTGCTCAAGCTTTATGCGCATGATCCGCCTCTTCCTCTCTGTTTTTGGTGAATTTCTGAAATTGAAACAGCGCCACCTATAGGCCTGGAGTATGAAGTAGCGTTTTGAGTCGTGCTGAGACGGATCCGTGTGGACGCAGATATTGTTGAAACGATGCCAGGGAAAATGGAGGAGGAAAAGATCGTTTTGGTACGTTTGGACGAGACGAAGTGTTGTGATTAAAGTTGGAACAAATATGTCTCCTTGCACATGTCAGAAAATCATACTCTTGATTAATGTGTGAACGTGAATGCGCAACATGTCGTATCATTTTTGTTTAACATCCATATAAATGGTTAGGTTGGAACCTCAGGTTGAAGAAATGTTGTGCGTAGACGTTGACGCTATGCTAGAATCGTTAAGTACATTGTACTTTTGTATTTTCAGCCCCCTCTACCGTACATATAAATCAAAAGATGGCACACTATAACAATGCAATTAACTTCAAAATGATGCCTTTAATACAAAACTTTCTACATTTTTTCTGCGTACTCCAGTTGATTTCAGAGATAAATGGATCTACATTCAGAAAGGGAGCACAAAAGAAGTGAGTACTGCAGTCTTTACTACAATTTTCACATAAAGGATTCATTTATAGCCTTGACGTGTCTGTTTCCACATGTGTGCCCGCAGCGACACGGATACTGCACGCTCGGTGAAGCTCTCAACCGCCTAGATTTCTCCAGCGCCATCCAGGACCTGAGAAGGTTTAACTACGTCGCGAAGGTGAGCGGCGCCGGACCTCGCCGACCTCCCGGCCGCGTCGTGACTCGTTCACTCATTCTCGTACCCCCCTTCTGTGCCCCCACAGCTTTTCCAGCTGATAGCCAGGAATCAGCTGTCTTCCTTGAGCGGAGCCGCCCAGAAAAACTATTTCAATATACTGGAGAAGATCGTACGGAAGGGTAAGAGGGCAGAATTGATTGAGTTTTCTCCGTCTGGTGTCAGAGTGAGAAACTGCACTGTAGACTCTTAGTTTAGGTCGTTCATGTGTTTTTTAACCACAAACCAGTTTGACCTGTGTGCCTAGTAGGGTTAGGATAGGGCAGATCCAGACTGATCATTAACGTCTTGAATATTCCCGTTGTGCATTAATCTGACAAAAAAGATTTTTGTTTCTTTCTTTTTTTAAATTCTGACTTCTCAGTCCTTGAGGACCACTACAACCCACGCCTCGTCAAAGAGCTCCTGAGCGACCTGAGCTCCACGCTGCACGGCCTGACCATCCACGTGGGACGCTGCGTCCTCGTGGGCAACGTCAACATCTGGCTGTGCCGCCTGGAGAGCATTGTGAAGTGGCAGCAGGAGCTCAACAACCTGCACATCCCCAAGGTAGGAAGCACCGAAACACTGATGATTTTATATTGTTTCTCGGCTCGACTCCAGGTCTAATTTGAGCCGCCTCGTTTGTCAGCGCATCGTTTTAAAAAGGGAAGTGAGCGAAAAGTCTTGGGCTGTTTTGCTGAGACCACGAGTCAGGAACCGTCCAGCGCTGATTCTATTTTTGTTGTTTCTTCAGCAAATGTGCACCGGCATGTCATTCGACGACCTGCCGCTGCACATGCAGAACAAGATCCTCTACAAGCTGTCCGACGCCTGTGACATCATCAACCTGGGACAGGCCACGCCCACGTTGAACATCCTCAGCGAGAACAGGATCCTGTGGAAGAAGCTCTGCCACTTTCACTTCTCGGACAAACCGGTATGAGAACAGAATATATTTATCCTCAGGGCTGTAATCTTATTAAATTATTAAATTTATATATAGGTGGCTCATAGTTGATGGCTGGGATTCATAGATGGACCACTAGAGGGCAGAGTTGCCCCAATTTACAATTATCCACCTCACACACATCACACACTTGGTGTTTATGAGGAGTTCCCCTTGATTACATCTAATCCACTTCTAGTTTTAATCACATCTGCGTCCCCGCTGTATTAAAATGGTTGTTAAATGTTTGGTGCAGTTCTGCAGGAATTTGGTTTTATCCAAGAGCGACAACGTGGACTGGAAGCTGATGTATTTCACCCTGCAGAAACACTACCCCATGAAGGAGCAGTACGGGGACACGTTACACTTCTGCAAACACTGTAGCATCCTCTTCTGGAAGGTAAACAAAGCGCAGCGCACCCACCACCACGTCGACACGTTTCACAGCCCTGAATAACCTGAACATCTTAGTGTGTGTACAGTTAATCAGCTTTATTTAGAGACCTGTTATGTGCAAAGTTATACGTTACTGTCGGTCAGGTGCTGTGCTTTGGTACAGTTAGGAAAAGCCTGTTTACACTGACTTTATCTATTAAACCTGATTAAAATAATTCTGATTAGAGATTTAAACTGTTTACCTGGACGCTAAATAATCTATAAAATAAAGACATTGGTGTTTACATGCACCAAGACATCAATCAGAATAGGACAAAGTGGTTCTACCCTCTGAATACCATCATTGTTGTTTTCAAATTGGACCTGAGCTCCTGTCTTAAGAGAATATTGTTGCTTTCTGGAGCAAACGAAAAGCCACCGTGTAGCTGTTCTACTTTTTAAAACTACCCGCACTGCGCACAGGATGCTAATGCTAATCCCTGCGCTCCACTGCGGTACAGTACAATGGAGCTAATTTCTTTGACCTCCGACTGCTCAGTGGACGCATCAGAGCACATGACTCGTTTGCCCTCAGTGACTCGTTTTTTTGAGCAGGAGTTGTATAATCAGAAGCTAGCTGTCGATTTGAGTTAAAACCATTCCTGTACTATTAGTTCCCTTGTTGCAAACTTCTTTTCTGGCTGGGCGCCTATGCCGTTTAACCTTCTCTGCATCCCTCTCCTCGCTCGCCTCCCGTCCTTCCTGCTTCTCCTCCTGGCTCCTCTTCTCCCTGCCGCTTAAGGATCGCCACCTGGCTTTGTTGTTCAAGGTACTTTCTGTCCCGTCGTGCCTTTCTGTGTTTTTTCCTCATTCACCGACTCGTCTGGTTCCCCGATGGCCTGACGTGTTGAGTAAACACAGACTGACTCATTGCGTCCTGAATTCTTCTCAGTGTTGATTTGTCTGGAGGAAACTGTCAGCTGTTATGTGCTCTGATACAAATATATGTGAAGAATCGTTTGTGTCCAGGAATGTCTTGGTACAGTTATTTATAAGTCCATCACTTCATTTGTCCTAAAATGTATTCTTAGTAACTACTAACTAACAACAACATTTAAAATGTCAGATCTGATATGTTCACTTCACCTTTACTTATTAGTTCCACCTTTAAAGGGGAATTACCAAGTTTTTACAACCTGAATCTTATTTCTGGCATAAAATACGGTCGTTACTCACCCATATAACTTTGGTATCATTTGAAGTTGTTCAGACGATATTTAGCTCCAATTTAGTGACATGTATATCCATACAGTGGAAGTGAATGGGGCACCCAAACTCTCTCCTCTAAATAACACATTATCTGCCACGAAATTTCACCAATATTTTGTTTACTAGTGCTATTCCTCGTTGAGTCTATTTGCGTTAAAGCAATACATACATGAATATATATCATCTGACACTCACTGCAGTTTTCAGTGTTTGGGTTTTCCATCATTTGTTGTTTTGTTGTTTCCATCCATAAGCCAGCAATGAGTTAGTTAGCAACTATCTGGTGAACAAACAAACAAACAACAGATCAGCCACAACGTTAAAACCAACAGCTGGTGAAGTGAACTGGTAATGTCTGTAATGGCTGATGGGTGTAAAAGCTAGTTTGTTTGGAGAAATCCATATAAATTTCTTATTTCTTCTTCTTATTATTATTATACTGTTATAAAACTTAAAGGGGAATTAAAGTTTTTTACAACCTGGACCTTATTTCTGGCCCATATAAGCCATATATATTTGGATGATATTTATATCTGTGTATCCATATAGTGGGAGTGAATGGGGCACTGAAACACAGCCTCTAAATAACACATTATTTCCTGCGAAACTCATTAATTTTATAAATTTTTTTGTTATGACACACCCCGTTGAGTCCGGAGTTACTTGTTATCTATTCACGGATGTGCAGCGGTTTGTTGTTCTTTCTTCAGCTGTTCCTCTCTCTGCCTCCGCATCCTCCTTTCAACAAGTTCCTCATCCGTATACTCTGACTCAAAGCGGTAAGGATGTCCATCATAAACAAAGTCGTCGCCCACAACCCAAAATATTCACCGGCAATCGCAAAATATTCAGCCATGTTGCAAATAACTATCAAATAACAGGTAAACAAGCCGCTCAGTGATGACATCATGCAGGTCAGAGGTTAATAGGTCAATCTACAGACCCTGGATGATGATAACAGGTAACTCCGGACTCAACAGGGAATAGCACTAGTGTGTCATAACAAAATATTGGTGAAATGAACAAGTTTCACAGCAGATAATGTGTTATTTAGAGGCTGTGTTTCGGTGCCCCATTCACTCCCATTATATGGATAAACGAGGCGCTCCACTCGATCTAAATGTCTTCCAAAAGACTCCAAATGACACCAAACTTATATGGGTGAGTAAACGACCGTATTTTATGCCAGAAATAAGGTAACGTTGTAAAAAACGGTAATTCCCCTTTAAATATCTTCCATATCTTTGACTGTTATTCTTCCTGTTTCTATGTGATTTGTTTGTTTAACTACATCAAGTTTTCTACTCTCAGTTCAACACTTCCCTCTCCCTTTTGTCTTCCAGGACTGTGACCACCCGTGCTCAGCCAACGATCCAGACAGCTGCCTGACGCCCATCTCTCCACAGGACTTTATTGACCTCTTCAAATTCTAAACCGTCCACGTCGCCCTGCGACCGAATCGCCCGTTTGCCCTCACTCCGGGAGTGTGTACAAAACCTCGATGTCATTTATCCAAATACAAAGGGCTTCAATTGAAAGAAGTGAGGCTTTTTTATGCGTTTACCTGCTTGCACATGAGTATTTCTGTGAAACATGGGTCAGATTTAATATGTACGTTTGTTACGAATGCTGGGGACTGGTGAACAAGGAACTTTGATGTTTACGCCGCACAAGTGTTTGTCTTTATTGCCGAAAAAAAAAAAAAAATCCTCCTGACAGAAGGAATAGGAGAATATGACGTGAATGCAATATGAACATTTTTGAAAGTATTTGTAATGCCGAGTAAGTATTTGAAAGCGCGCAATGCCGAGTTGATGTGTAATGTTTTTTTTTGAGGAAAATGTGTGAAAATCTGCTGCGAGGCGGAAAAATATGTGAATTATTTAAACAGCTTTTTTTTGTTTTGGTGGCATTTTTCTGCAATAACTGCATGTCGAGTCTCTGTTTACATAACGTATGTGGTCCTTTGTGAATTCCTGCTGTGCTCTGTGTACGTTGCAGCGTGAACGTTACTCATAAAATAACGTTACATTAGCTGCAGTAATGTTTTCTACATTTGTGGGGACTGTCAAATGACAGAGGAAGTGTAAAATGTTATTTATGGGGGGGTGGGGGACAAAAAAACTTTTGTAGCTTCTTCCAACTTTTGTAATATTCCCTTATTGATCCTGTTCTCTTGATGGTACTATCAGCGGGAGCTAGCTATAATATAATAAATATTCATAAAAAAATACAACTTTCCTCTCTTTATATACTTATATACTTTGTATTTTCTCTTTTCTTCAAGTGCATCAACTTTCTCCCACAGTGCAAAGACAAAGACAGTGCTAGGTGAAGTTACAGCAGGGGTGTCAAACTCATTTTAGTTCAGGGGCCACATACAGCCCAGTTTGATATTAAGGGGGTCGGACCAATAACACGATAGCGTATTTACCTGTAAATAACAGCAACTCCAAATGATTCCCTTTGTTTTCGTGCAAAAAAGTACATTATGAAGATGTTAACATTTAATGACTGGACATTTCTTAAAAAAAAAAAAAAAAATGCAATTAAGGTTTAGTTGTACACTGTTAGAAATTTCTGTTAATTTACTGCAGAATTCCAACAGTATTAACCTGTTATGTTTACATACATCACTCTACTGTTAATACAAACAAAAAACTGTGAAATTTTGGTGATTTATTGTTCTTTTAGCAGAATTATACTGTTTTCCTAAAATACAGCATTTTACTTTTAATCATTCATCCAAACCGTCTAAATCACAGTATCGTGATGTATCTTTTAGGTGCGAGTGGTTGTGTGTCTCCCTGTGATAGGATGTATCCTGCCTCTCGCCCGACGACAGCTGGGATAGGCTCCAGCAGACCCCCAGCAAGTGATTACAGAAGATGAATGAATGAATTACATGCTGATCTGTTCTTTCACAAAGCACATAGTTTGTAGATTTTGTGAAGACTGATAATGTATTTTTAAACAAACCAGTTGACTGTAAAGTATTGTGAAAGTAATCTTAACAAACAGTAAATACTGTATTTTTCAATAACAAAAACTAAATTTTAGTAAAAATATGTAATTTTACGTTAACATTATGGCTACCCTGCTGCCAGTTCTTTACTGTTATTTTACGGGAACATTTTTAACAGTGTAGGTCTCAGTTGTTAAGTCTTCAAATATGTGTGAACTCTTGGAATAGTTAGTTTTATTGGAAAAATTGCAGTTAATGTCTTAAATTTTTGGATAATTTTGCACTTTTTGCAAATTCATCCCGTGGGCCAGATTAGAGCCTATGGCGGGTCAGTTTTGGCCCCTGGGCCATATGTTTGACGCATATGCTCTACAGCAGGGGTGTCAAACTCATTTTACGATAACAGCATAATTAACTATAAATAATTAGAACTATAGGCTTTCGTTTTAGTGTAAAGAAGTAAATTGTTAAAAAACAAAATTCTTAGGTAAAATATGTGTAATTTGGGCACATCTGCTGTTTAGCCTCACATCTCAGTGTTGTCTTCTGTCTACTAAAACAACAGACAAATTAGGTATATCAGTTATTTTCTCTGAATTTTTGCACTTTGCAAATTCATGCTGCGGGCCAGGTTAGACCCTGTGGCGGGCCAGTTTTGGCCCCTGGGCCATACGTTTGACAGGTATGCTCTACAGGATATGCCATAAAATCAGCGATCAGCATTGTTTGTTATTTCCAAAGGTATTACAATAGGAAGATAAACAAATGAGAATTAAATACCGTAATCAATAATAAATGACTCAGGCGTTAAATATTTGGATAATGCAGCATGTAACTCTTATTAGTTTGTTTTAAATGTGGCCTGCCAGCTACAAACGCCTGCCGCTGAAGGGACTCCGTATCGGTGTAAATCCACGCAGGTGCTGAAAGCAAAGCCATGTAAACCAAGTGTATTTACTTGAAACTTTTAAGTGTTGAAAGAAGTCAAGCCAGACCGTCGGGCAGGATCTTTATTCTGCGAGCGTATAAACACAGGACACAGACCTCCCTGGCAGCAGAGCTGTGTCTGCGCGCACCTCCGGGCGTCACAAAGCAGATCAGCAACAAACAAAGTCATTAACACGGATTAAAAGGCGGAAACAAGCGAAAGGAATCATTGTAGAAATAAAATTACTCATTTTTTTATCAACTACACAGATATATAGACACGAAACCTTAAAGAACAGACATGTTTTTTGTGTTTTTTTGTTTTTTATAAAACACACTCCTTCTGCTGCTGGTGAGGCCGACGTCATCCTGAGACGACACCGCTCAGCAGATTTGCAATCAGGATGATTTGGTTGAGTTCAGATTTACAGCAAACACATTTTTTATTGACGCAAGGAAGGCACTTCATGGGTACACGCAGCCGCTACCTTTCTAGAGGAAGAAGAAAGCACAGAGGCTCAATCAGCGTCAGATTTAAACACATCAAGCTATGGGGAAGTTGCTTGGATTTTTTTTTCTTTTTTCTTTTTGCATATATCATGTCACATTGACTTCAAATGGTGCACACGGTGATGATTTAAAACACCACGCACCGACTACAAATCTTCACAGCCGTTCGCTTTAATCACACGAGTCATTCATGGGAATCTTCGACATCTGTCTTCAAGAACTTCCGTATTACTCAAACGTCAAGTCGGACCTATCGGAGCTTTGGGAGGACTCATCGTCTTAAATCTAATATGACACGAGCACAGCATCAGCCGCGGCGCTGCATAATAAAACAGCAGAATCCGCATGTGGCCTCCAAAGCCGGCTCAGCATTTCGCTTCCTATAAACATAAGCACGCAGAAGAATTCCAGATGTCAAAGGTCTTACATGAGCTGTTTCGTGATTGCACGGCCCATCGCTGATATACAGTATAAGTTAAGGCTTCAGACGTTCTTTGCACGGAGGTTGTGACTGCATAGACTAAAAACAAAAAAAAAAAGGAAGGTTTTCAGTAGCAGGTTTGCATATTCTTCATCGGTTCTCTTATCAGTGATAGACACATAGAAACACATCACAATTTTCTCATTTCTTGGCAACGTCAAACATCTAAATGCCGAGGCCAGTGGATGTCACAGTTGAAGTGGTACAGCAGTTTAAGGCTTTGATGCTTCTAGTTTATGACAGTGACTGAAAAGTGTCTTCAAAGCTGAAAAAGGAACAAACTTCATGTGTTATATTCAAGGTCTCACTGCAGCGTCTCAACGCTGCGTTGGCGTTAACATCATTGGGACTAGGACTAAAGAAACGTATTTGGTTCAGACTGTCCTCTTCGCTCATAGCACAGGGGTGAGGAGGGAGGGGAGTGGACTATTTAAACCCCTCCCACGCGCTCTCTGACACTATCCCCCTGCTCATCCTGCTGATGCCGGCCAGCTTGACCTTGGCGCGGGCCGTCCACCTGACGGCGGCCGTCGGATCGTTGGAGTCCGTCAGGTTAGCGTAGCGGGAGGAGTCCTCCTCCAGACCCCGGCCGCCCCCCCATGAGGCCAATTCCAACGGGACCCCTAAAGAGCCGGGGAAGGACACTTCCAAGTCCCCTCCCTGGTTCCTCTCCTCCGAGGGTTCGTCAGTCACAGCCTCGGTTAAGTTCTCCAAGCGGGGCGGCTCCCAGCCCTCCATCTTCTCTGGTTTTTTGGCCGGCGAGATTTGCCTCATCGTCATAGTGACGCTCTCCCAGAAACAGTGGCCCTTCTCGGGTTTGTCTTTCTTCTCCTTGTCCTTCTCGTCATCCTTGATTTTCTTGTGAGACCTTTAAAGAGACGGAGAGAGGTACAACCTTTAAGCCGGCCGTTCGTTTGAAACATTCATTACGCAGCGACTAACTGGGCCACTCATATCTTAACCATAAATAGAAGTGGATGGGTGGGGGACAAGCGTGTATCAGGCATCTTAACACTGGGGACTTGAACTTTCCCCATACAGAGAGCCATTATATAGGAATTCCCGGCTGTTTATCACGGCGCGGTGATTAATTAGGATTTTCCTCTTCATACATGTTCCACTTCCTCGAGGAGTCTGAAAGTTAATAAGTGCTGGCAAATGTAGCTCCGTCTCGCATATAAACAAACACAAGTGGTTGGACAGGACTGCCATTATTCCCAGTCGAGAGTGTAAATATTTTCCCTTCACACACTTGACCAGAAATGGCTACTCCCTACTATTAACGTGACATAAATGATCTAGGTTGATGTGGGATACAGTTTTTTGTACATATTTGACTACCCACCAAATGTAAGTCCATTACTCACTCTGTTTTTTTGCAATTCGCCAACTCTTAAGGGAAACATTTGGCACTTTAGATGCTGAATGCTTTACTATTTTCATGCAGCTAACTGTGTCTGTAGTTTAGTACTGAGCAAGTTGTGTATAGTGGCCGCCTGCTGCCTGAAAACAATGCTGTGAACGCTTAAAACTGTGGGACAACAAGGTCAGCAATGAGCTGAAATTAGATCAAGGATCATAAATATGATGGGAACTGCAGACTGAAGTACTTAACTTTATACTGAACTTTTTGGTCATGGAACAAATCTGAGGGACAGCTATAGTTAACTAACTGCAATATTACCTAAAACAGATAATACACGAAGTAGTTAAAGGGGAAGTACTGTTTTTTACAACCTGGACCTTATTTCTGGCATAAAATACGGTCATTTACTCACCCATATAACTTTCGTGGCATTTGTAGTCGTTCAGGAGCTAATTAGATAAGCGCATATCCATATAGTGGAAGTGAATGGGGCACCGAAACACAGCCTCTAAAAAATTATCTGCTGTGAAACTTGTTCATTTCACCAATATTTTGTTATGATACACTAGTGCTATTCCCCGTTGAGTCCGGAGTTACCTATTATCATCAACATGATGTCTACTGATGTCTACTCTACGCGACCGTCGGCTTGTTTACCTGTAATCTGCTACTGCTAGTTTTTTTGCAACATGGCTGAATATTTTTTCCGATTCTGAGGTTGTGGACGATGATAACAGGTAACTCCAAACTCAACAGGGAATAGCACTAGAATATTGTAACAAAATATTGGTGAAATGAATGAGTTTCGCGGCAGATAATGTGTTATTTAGAGGCTGTGTTTCGGTGCCCCATTCACTCCCATTATATGGATATACACGGATTTAAATATCTCCTGAAACAAGTGCAAATGACACCAAAGTTATATGGGTGAGTAAACGACCGTATTTTATGCCAGAAATAAGTTCCAGGTTGTGAAAATACAGTAGTTCCCCTTTAAATTTAACCATATACAGATCATCTAAATTGTTTTTCTTTCCTGGAAAACTCAGCAACAGTCTTCTAAGATTTAATAAAATGCCGACATGTCACCCAGTTGATAATAATATTTAGCGCCTGAATCACCCAGTGGGGCAGGAGCATGAGTTAAGCCGTACATGAAAGTTATGCTGTGAGAGTACTTGATTAAATATAGGCAGATATTTCCCAACTCCGGTTACAATAATGTTAGTATTTACTGTGATTGTGCATCTGATTTGATTTTGTATATATTGTTTGTATATATTTTTTTCCCTTACCCTCTGCGATCCGTCAGCTTCACTCCAGTCAACAAGAAGTGCTCGTCGTCCTTAGAGGAGAACATCTTCTTCTCCCTCTTCTCCTTTTTGGACATGATCTTCTTCACTTTGGCCTCCTGACAGAAACGAGAGAAGGTTTGATTTTGAAAGCCTCAGTGATATTGCCCTCATCTGTTGCACATTAGCTCGTTGTTATCTCCAACGTCTATTTGTGAGGGATTTATGCTCCACGAAGAGGAGGATTTCATAAAGTAAAGCTTTGCAGGAATTTAGAAGAGCAAACATATGTTCAGACTGATCACCGTGCATTTTTGGAAATTTTGTTTTGGGCTTTGCTGGCACTGAACTAATGAAGCTAATGAATCACTTATCCATCCACATATATACACACTTTTAACCCATTAAACAAACCAAACAGTGAGAAAGAACACAAATCAGATCATTTTTAACCCTTGTTTCTTTTCATAAGAGCTGCCTCTCTATGTATGGTGAACATGTAGCCGTTTAGCCTAGATTAGCTTAGGACTGGAAGCAGGGAGCAGCTAGCTTGGCTGCAATGCAAACAAAATCAGCCAACCAACATGCCAACATGTCAAAGGTGTATTAATATTTGAACTTGTGGTCAGTGCTGTAGCTACTACTTTAGTCACAAGCTAGCTGTTTTAGCTCAGTTTAGTTTATTGGTTATTAGTTGCTTGTTAATAGACATCGATTGGTGAGGAAGACAGGGTTGTGCAGTGGCAGTGTGGATGGGGGGTGACTCCAGGACGCTGGAAATCACTGTTAAGCCTTCTCGAGGTGTCGAGGGCCTAACTTAACAAAACATCGGTGAAAGGAGGTGCCCACTTGAAAACCCCAATGACATGCTGTATACTGTTGTTGTTCAGGTCAGGTTCCTGTTGTTTTCATGTTGCTTGGTAGCTATGGTTAGCTGCTGAGCGGACCATACAAGCCATCAGCGTTGCATTAGGTTATGTTTCACAATGTTTGAAGTATCCTCTGCTGCTCAATGGGCTTACAAGACAGCTGCTTTTACTTAGCTTATGTAGATTATAGGGTAAATGTCATATCACATGACTGTAGGTTTGGTAGGGCCTCTTAGCCATTGGCACAATGGATTGTAACATCTTATCCCGTGTATTACTGAATTAATGTAGAAGGAGCTAGGCTAACTGGTTCCATTTTTCATGCCAGGTTAAGGGGCTTCTGACTGCTAGCTTCCTCTACTGTACAAACATGACGGTAATTATTAATTATTATTTCTTACAGGAGTATTTGGAGGAATTGCATAACTGTTCTTTTAAGGTGAGTTTTATCCGACGACTACCTTTAAACTCGGATAAAAGCCTTGAGTGGCCGTAACTTGACTGTACTGTTTGGCACATTCCATTTGGGAGACCCTACACTCCCTGCGAAGCCCCCGGTCTCCCCCCCCCCCCCCCCCCCGTCACGAGAATTCCTCCCTGCCCTTGCAGCTTTCCACCGAGCACGGAGAGGACCCTCATCAGCGATTACAGAACAAAGTTTTGGCTTCGTTTCTCGCCTGGGAAGAATTCCCAACGTCAGCTGTCAAGGTCATAACATTTACTCCTACTCACATCCGTGCCTGCCTTTGCTTTACGGTACAATCTTAGTATAAACAACATTATTGATGAGTTTAACCCCGTCGCCCTCTTTTCAAAGCAAATTTTGCAGTACATGTCACAGATTTGTCCTCTACCTTCGAGACTAAAGGATGCCACAGCAGCTACGACAAACAAACAACCAGCTGGATTTGAAAGGAGTTGTTTCTAAAAGCCAAACAGGAACACCTACAATAAGATCTGACCCCAGATCTGAGATCAAGCATCAGAACGTCTGAGTTTAAAACAAACTTTCCCAGCACAGTTTGTCCGACCGGTATACAACCCACACAAGCGCTGCCTTAATTGAACACGCCTGTGAATGCCTCTTGATCCCTCTCGCATCCATTCAACGTTTTACTCCGTCAAACAGTCTCATTTTGGTATTTCACAAACAGAAGGGCTGATAAATGAAAAAACAAATAACCTCCTCTCACTCTCGAATCGGCCCGCATGCCTGCGCTGCCAGTTTTTTGAAATATATTACCGTCACAGAAAAAATATTTACAAAACTTAATCTCAGCTATTTCAACACCTCGCCCCTGCTCCGAGTCTTTCTCGCTCCAGCTCTCGTTTTTTTTTTCGCGAAGCGGGATCAGATTCACGGTAGCTCAAGCTCTGCAGAACAGAAACCAGAGATGCCAAAACAGATCTGTGTGTATGTACGGCATGTGTGTGTGTGTGTGTGTGCATGAAGCTAAACTCCCGTTGTGTGTTTCCATGCATGCTTGCACACACAGAGGGCCTGCTTATCCACCGTTCCCTTCAGCATTAGCGTCCGGGTTTCTGGATCCAAAGCAGCTCAGTGACCAGTAATCTCTCCAGCCAGAAAAGTAAACCAAGCTCGTTTGAGGGGGCAGGGGGGCGTTACCTACAGCCCCACGCTTGGCAGAACAATAGAGCTTTTATTGGGCTAAATTCTTCTATCCATACCTCTGAGGTAGAAGCTGAGGGATTAAAGATTTTTGGAAATGCTGCGTGAATTGTTGATATCAGGCTTTAGCCCTTGTTCTTTTAGAGATGGCAATCAGATCTTTGACTTGGAGTCTATGCAACACCTTGTGCTTCATTTTTGGTGGCACTTGTTCCTACCACTCAATCAGCCAGCAACTGCAAGCTAGCACTGTTTAAAGGGAACAAAATCTACCTACCAACGCCTTAGCATATTGCATCTACATTAGCTTGATCTGTTTCTATATGCTATGCTATACAAACTGACTGCTGGTTGACAGTCAGGGAGTCGCAACACACCCACACTTATACATCGGCTACAAGTTTGAAAAGGCAAACGAGCCTCGTCCAGATTAGCAATTCAAGATCGTTTCAGTACGGTATTTAGGCAAATGCTTACAGCCCAAGAGTTGACGTACATTGGGCATGTATGCGAGTAACAGGAAGTAAAGGGTTGGTTGCTCAGTTGTCGAAAAGGCTATGGAGAAACGGCAGCAATGCCAAAATGGTAAAAGACAAGATTAAAACCACTGAGAGGAGAAATAAATAATCTCGTGACAATTCAGGGTTCTGCTGGGAAACTTTTGGACCTGGCATTCATTCATGTGGATGTTACTTAGACATGTAGCACCCACCTAGACCAGACCAGGCACCCATCACCCCATAGCAATGAGACTCCTTGATGGCAGCAGCCATCCCCAACAGGATGCAGCCTGACATATTAACTGTGGGATGCACTGGGACAAGTCTGATCCACCCATAGGACCCAAAGGCCTCCCACTAAGAACATCCTGTTGCTAGACACCACAGGACACCCTCAGAGGACCCGTGTACATTCTCTGATGAGTCTGTTCAAGATGCACAAGGGATACCTATGCAATATTAGGAAGGTGGTCGTAACGTTATGCCTGATTGGTGTACGTATAAATAAATGCACAGCATTCAGGAATCGAACTCCTTGAAATCGACAGCTAAAGCTAAATCTCTTCTTGCAAGACTCCGTGTGCGCTTCCCGTGTCCTAATATGAGCATACCACGACAGAACGTGGAAGAATTGTTGCCTTGTGCAGCGTCTGAACAGCGCATGGCTATTTTCAGCCTTGTTTTTCTTCCACAGTGATTGTTCCAGTCCAAAAAGCCCAGCTCCTCGAAAGAATGTTGCATTTCCTTCCCTTCTCGAGCTCGGGCCACCTCTGTCCTCGCAAACAAGACAGGTCATGAAATACGTCCTGTGAACAAGGTTGCATACAGTAGCTATACATGAAGCGGGCAACCGGCCAGATTTCAAAGACAATGCGTGTCCTGTGTGAACTTTACACCCGAGCTTTTACACATTAAGAATGGTCCAGACGTGACTACGCCTTTGAGTAAAGACTTGCTGTCGGCACATATTATGAGATGATACGTATCTGCCACGCACAACGTGATGAGTGACATACCCGTATCATAAAACCCTTATTTACATACATAGTTTGCAAGGGCGATGATGACAAAGCTGATCTAGATTTAGACTTACACTTTAAAATCTATTCTAACATTAAACACACGTGTGTTGAGTTTTGTGTTGAAACTCATTCGTGTTTTGATCAACAGTCAGCTGAGGAGAGATTTAGCAATCAAGGATTGTTCTGCACCAGCTTTCTGAAAATCCATCACTATGTTTGTGTATAAAATCTTAAGTTAGCTAAATCAGTTCACACCATTAAAACTAATGGAAACTGGCTGCCAGGAAACGTGCACAAATTAACATGCTTACGCAAAATCGCTGCAGAATCACTAGCTGTTACATAATACCATTAGTCAGGCATCAGGGCCTTGATGATTATTCTATTTGCCAGCCAAAGTTGGGTAATGAAGTGTTGTGAGTTAGAGGTAAGCTAAGGGCTACAAGTCAACAAGGTCACATTACCGCTCTCATATGACGCCTCATTCTAAACCGGCAAAATACTAGCTCAGCTGGTTTGGTTGGGGGCACAAGCCAATGTAGTTCATCCCTTTTTCATTACAGCAATTATCTTTAAAATGAAATAGGTAAAAAAAAAAAATACAAATTTTAACAAATTTTGGCAATTTTTTTACAAATTTTGACATTTTTTTGACAATTTTTTGACAATTTTTTGACAATTTTTGACAAATTTTTGACATTTTTTTGACAAATTTGGGGATGAGTTTCTCAATGGTATGAATTAATTTACTTGATATTATGTACAAGGTTTATGGTTTACGGTTAAAACTATACAAAAAAAGTTTAACAGCCTGGACACACCAAGCCAACGCCAAAGAACTGACTGAAACGAAAGGAGTCTTGGCTATAAAGAGTTGCAACTGAACAGATCGCGGAGACTACAGCCGACGTCCGCAAAGGGCGGGAACTGGAAGAACGAATATTACATCGCAAGCTAAGAAGAGCTTCAAACCGTCGTACCGAGCTGGCCTCTCCTGAGTCACGTTGATCTGCTGGTCTACACTTTATTCATTCTACTTGATCGCGTTGTTCTGAAAATCTTTGCATGTCCAAATGTGGTCCGAGTAGCGGCAACCAGAGATGGCCGATACGGACTAAAAAATGTATCCCGATAATTTCTGCTATGTATCACAGTAACGATAAAATGACGATAAATAAACACCGTTTTAGCCTAATCCTTTTGACTGTAGTGCATTGGCAGTTTTTTTTTGTTTGATTTTTTTACCGGAGGCTTTGGATGAAGTCGACATTTGCGCTGTGTTTTAGTGGCATTACTGTCCTTTGTATCCACTATTTGTTTGCAAACCTTGCATGTTGTAAATTGCTGCTCTGCATCAGATTTTTAAAACCAAACCAGTTGAAGATAATGGAGGTGGAGTCTCGTCTAGGAACAAGCTCCCCGTTCCCGTATCTGCTCCACCTTCCGCCGTTGTCAATTTGTCAATATTCCACACGTGTTGGGCTGCGAGTGTGTCACGCACATTTATACGTCATCAATGGGAATTTATCGTTTTTATCGCGGGATGTAAACGATAAAATATCGCACATCTCTAGTGGCAACACTGCAAAAACGAAAGTCACATAAGTCCGCCGACAATCGACGATTGGCCTTGGTGCCGTCTTGAAGAATCAATAAAAGGTCCTAAACTAAAACTTCAGTTTAACTGATTACACTGCAAAAAAATGCATTATTATTGCGTTACGTGGCATCTGTCATCAGATAACAGTACAAACACAGACACATGCGCTGCAACAAACAAACCAGACAGTTTTCCAGTGATAAGGTAAAATGATAAAGCAGGGGATGATACTAGAGGCTGGCGTGTTTACAGATAAACACTGCGGCCCCAGCAGTCGGCCGACTCTCCTGCTGTACCTCCGCTGTACCGTGGAACGTTTTGCGAACACGAAGAAATTGACAAGAGGTCGGGTGTGCATGTGGACTGGGAGCGCTGAGGTCACTGAAAGCATATGGATGTTTTTAGTGGCTGATTGTGGACGTGTGTGTATTAGATAAGAGCGTGTTGGTTGAGTGCATATCTTTAAGGGGCAACTGTCAGAGGTTAAAACTGCGTGAGCCGAGTTTGTGTTTGGAGGCGGATAGCGAGCTCGGGTCTGTATTACATCCAAATAGCTGTGAAGTTGCTGTTTACCTTGGATACTGCAGTGACAGCTTCCTCCTCCTCTTCCTCTCCTTCTATGTCTTTGTCCTGGGACACACACAAACACACACATACACCCGCAGTGAGTTTACACAAATAGCAACCCCAAAAGCACAAAGGCTCATACCGTCCACTTTACTGAAAGGATCGTGTGTGTGTGTGTGTGTGGAGTGTGCACATGTCTTCCTGTGAGAGAGGAGGCAACCGCTTCAGAGCTGTAACATAAACACGGTGTGTTTGGAGAGCGAGAATGAGCGATGGATGGATGGAGGTCCAGGGAAGACGAGGGGAAACCACAGATCTCTGAGAAAAAACTTGAACAAAAGACAGAAAATAGACACATGACCTGTTGCCTTAGCATCACGTGACTATGTAGACTGAACAAAGCTATTTTTGTTCCATTGTGTTTGACTGTTCAAGCTAAATTTCCATTTTCAATATAACCTTTGAATAATATCTGTGTTGTTTTAATGTGAAGCACTTTGTTTTGAGTGCTGTACATCTAATTAGTAATGGCACAGTCAGTCATGTTAACTTCACTAAACCGTAAAGGCAAACTACTGTTTTTTTCAACCTGGACCTTATTTCTGGCATAAAATACGATCTTTTACTCACCCATATAACTTTTGTGTCATTTGTAGTCAATCGGGAGATATTTAGATTTCCATATATCCATATAGTGGGAGTGAATGGGGCACCGATATACAGCCTCTAAATAACACATTATCTGCGTGAAACTCGTTCATTTCACCAATATTTTGTTATGATACAGTAGTGCTATTACCCGTTGAGTCCAGAGTTACCTGTTTCTGACCTGGATGATGTCATCTCTGAGCGCCATGCGGACCTGCAACCGTCGGTTTGTTTACCTGTAATTTGCTACTGCTAGTTTTTTGTTCTATTCATGGTGCAGTAGTTTGTTGTTCTTTGGCCAGCTCTTCCTCCCTCTGCCTCATCCATATACTATATAGGATGTCCATCATAAACAAAGTCGTCCTCGGAATAATTTTCCGAGGACGGAAAACCGAATTTAGAGGCTGTGTTTCGGTGCCCCATTCACTCCCACTATATGGATATGGATTGTTTTTTATGCCAGAAATAAAGTCCAGAGTGTAAAAAAATGGTAATTCTGGTATCTTTAAAACTGGGTCAAACCTTCCTATTTCTGTGTCTAAAATTATTAATAGGGACATTTACAATTTATGGTAAAGTTACTGAGTTGGAGTACACAAAGTGTCGTTACCTCTGTGAAGCACACACTGAAGTTGTGCCACAAACAGTTGACATCACCCACGTCCAACAAAATCCTACACCAAAGCACTTTTTCTATGAAGATAAAATTATGTTCCAAGAAAAGAAAGACCAGCTGCTGTTTTTTTAGTTGATCTGGTTCCAGTAGAGAATGAAAGCACAGAAGGATAACAGCAAAAACAATAAGTCGATAAGCCAGTTCAGTCAATCCGTGGCTGGTTTGATTACACTGCAGCTATTTTGTGGTTTCTGATTGATGCATTCCCACTCAATATTGGATCCCGTTAATCGTTTAGACCTATGACATGCACCAAATACTGCATTCCAAACCTGTAACCTGACCCTGCACCTGTTCATCAGTATGTTCCTGATCTGCCATTAGCCATTATCCTTCCCTCTGTTGCCATTACCGGCCAGTTCTCCCCTTCACCTTCATTAAAATGACCTAACTGAATCAGTCTGCCTGATAGGCGGTTTATGCTTCTGCATCAGTTTGACCAGACTCTACGCAGACCTAACGCAGTAGCTGATGTGCACCTCCCCAGAAATGTGCAATTATGCTATGATGGGTCCGCTTGGTCGTAGCATGTTTCCGGCTGCTTCTCAAATCTCCGCAATTAATATAAATTTTCCAGTTGTTGGTTTTGGATCAATAACGATGGTACACATTGAGGAAAGGTTAACTGAGAAGGATGACTCGTCTTTGGCGAAAGTTTGCCGAAAGTTTCAGTCGCCATTGCTGAATGTGAAGCAAGAAGTAGAAACAAAAATTAACCCAACAGACAAAAAAGACACAGCGCCAACTAGCGTTTGGGTTTGGGCGACGAGCGTACAAGTATAAATGGCTCGCACCGGCGTACACTGCAAAAAAGACGTCTGAAAACAAGATAAAAACAGTAAATCTGAGGGAAAAGGTACTCAAAACAAGTGAAATTAAGATTGTTCAATTTGATTTAAGATTATAGTGTAAAGCTGAACACTTAAAATAAGAAATTAACTTAAAACAAGATAAATGATCTAACCTCTAAATCGAATTTTGGTAAGAACCAAATATTTAGCAGTGTAAGCTACGTACGTAGGTTACAGGTTCTAGTCCCGAAGAGGCATAAACTGCACTCTAGTGTCTCCATTTGGGTCCTCCATCCTGATCTTATAAATAAATATCTCCTCTCTAATATATATTTCCAAACCCAAAAGATTTAAAGACATCGAATCATAAGAAAGAGACAAATAGAAGTCATCAGGCGTTCAGAAACTAACGTAGTTGAGCCATAATTCCTGTAAAGTGATCAAAGGTTTGAGAGCTTCTAACATCTAACCACTGCATTAGAGAGGAGGAGGAGGAGAAACTGTGCGTGGACATGTCTGAGCAAAGTCTGGTGGGTCTCCACCACCTGAGTGGATCAAAGATCTCTCCTCACACACTCATACTGATAGCTGACTACTGTTAGAGCGTAAAAAGAATTAACAGCTTTAGAACAGAGGGAGATTGAGTGAAGGGGGAGTTCAATTGGAGGGAGGAGGAGGAGGAGGAGGAGGAGGGGTGTTGTTGTTTTTTTTTGGTAGGGTTGAAAAAAAAAGCTCCTAACGACAGAAAACAAGAGTTCTTGTTTCGCACCTCGGGGGTCCTTTTTTGTTATTTTTTCCTCTCTCTTGTTCCCTCTTTGTGTCTGTGTGCGTGTACATTTTAGCACATTGCTTCAAAAACCCAGCTTACCAGGGCAGTAAAGACACACTGTGAATTCTAAAACCAAAGAACCAGAGTTGGCACAAAGCCCTCCAGTAATACTCCACATACTCCAACTCAGAGATTCAGACTAGAACATTTCACTAGAACTCTACAAGACACTAAGGTACACTATGGGAAATATGGCTGTTAGTGTATTTGTGAAAGGTAATGTTCATTAAGCTCTCATGTCTGTATCAAGAGGCGATGTCTAAGGCTGAAAACTGAAGCCAACTAAAATTGTTACGGCCTCTGTAGCTAATTTCCCCATTGCAATAAGGCAAAACTTTCTGTAAATTAATATTTAAACTATATCCGGGCTTAAAGTTAAGCATGAATATAGGTGCAACCACTTTGAGTGACAAGCACTTGTCTCTTTCTGAATTAACCGGGAGCTAGGTGCTAGGAGCTAGCCACTGCCAAGATGGCGTCCGTCAGAGCGACCACGCTGAGCTTTTCTGAACTCTCCAGAAAGCCTGAGGTTTCTACTGTTCTACTATACGACCATTTACTCACCCATATAACTTTTGTGTAATTTGTATTGGTTTGGGAGATATTTAGATCTGTGTATATCCATATAATGGGAGTGAATGGGGCACCGAAACACAGCCTCTCACACATTATCTGCCGCAAAACTCGTTCATTTCACAAATATTTTATATCGTACGAAATTTGCTACTGCTAGTTTTTTGCATTTTTGCATTCTGTGTTTATCCATATAGTGGGAGTGAATGGGGCACCGAAACGGATGATGATAACAACTAACTCTGGACTCAACAGGGAATAGCATTAGCATACAATAACAAAATATTGGTGAAATCAACAAGTTTCACGGCAGATAACGCGTTATTTAGAGGCTTCGTTTCGGTGCCCCATTCACTTCCACTATATGGACCAAAATATCTCCCGAACAACTACAAATTACACAAAAGTTATATGGGTGAGTAAACGACCGTATTTTATACCAGAAATAAGGTTTAGGTTCTAAAAAAAAGAACTCCAGTATTCCAGCTTCAGTAATGCTCAAATTATTTTAAGTAGCTGTACTATACAAAAGTTTTAAGTCTTATTTGTCATGATCTCACTTCACTAAGATGGTGGATTTAGAGTGGTGTTATTTAAGCATTCAGGTGCATTACCCCTTTGAATCACAGAGAAAAGGGCACCTTCTGCAAGCTTGCAGCTGTTTACAGCCTGTTGAACCTCAATAAAGAGTGAATGGTAAGAAAGCAAGCAAGCAGGCACGGGGCCTGCTGTCGCCCCAGAGCAACTATGGAGGGAGGGAGGGAATGATATTAACTTTAGGTTTGTATTTTCTCTCCTCTCTTTCTCTGTTCTTTTCTTCCTCCTTACCACTGAATGTGTTACCCCTTTATACTTTGCCTGTACCTGCCTGCTGGTCTCTGATCTGGTTTTGACTCACAACATGTAAATCATCTGTTCTGCCTTTAAATCCAACGAGATAAGAGGGAGTCTAACTAAAAGAGATAGACCTGCTGTGTCTTGCAATGACTACAAGTGAGCCTTCATGTTGAACAAGGTTAGGTCACCGGCCTGATTTCCTTAGACCCCCCCAATGAACGCTTAAGAAGAAAGTAAAAACGCAGGCCCTGACGTTGCCCCCGGGCAAGAAACTTGACCCTTTACTGATCCGACGTAGCTGCACAGTAGTCAACAGATCAGAATGCAGTTGTCCCAAGCAGTTTCCAGCAATTTTTCCTGTTCGGGAAAGCTACTTAAACCTCCATGGATAAACAAGTTATTACAATTACAATCTATTGCAAATGAAACTCAACAATGCCACAAAGACAACATTTTATCCATATTAAAGGGGAACTACTGCTTTTTTAGAACCTGGACCTTATTTCTGGCATAAACTACAATCATTCACTCACCCATAACACTTGTGTAATGTGGAGTCGTTTGGGAGATATTTAAATCTGCGTATATCCATATAGTGGGAGTGAATGGGGCACCGAAACACAGCCTCTCACACATTATCTGCCACAAAACTCGTTCATTTCACAAATATTTTATATCGTACGTAAGTTGCTACTGCTGTTTTTTTTGCTTTTTTTTTATTTTTAGGTTGTGGATGAACCATAGCAGTACCAAATTACAGGTAACAGGCCGACTGTCACGGGTGCGTGCGACGCTCAGAGATGACATCATCCAGGTCACAAGACACTAACAGACTCAACGGGGAATAGCATTAGCGTACGATAACATAATATTGGCAAAAAGAGCAAGTTTTGAGGCAGATAATGTGTTATTTAGAGGTTGCGTTTCGGTGCCCCATTCACTTCCACTATATGGATATATGCAGATCTAAATATCTCATGACTGACTACAAATGACGCAAAAGTTATATGGGTGAGTAAAAGATCGTATTTTATGCCAGAAATAAGGTCCAGGTTGTAAAACAAGTAGTTCCCCTTTAATAAATTAATTATTTAAGCAGAAATTACAAAAAATTTAAGATTTCCTGCCTTAATTTTTTACAATCTATGAAAATAAACTTAATGTTTTCGTATTTTGAACTGTTGCACGGTCCTATCAGACAACATAAATACGCGTACTTGCATGGTGGAAACTTGTAACATAAAGTGGTTCCACTTATACCTACAAGTTGTGGGGGCTTTCCCAGTCTGCCGTCTATAAAGAATGCAAACAGGAAGTGTAACACAGTTTTGTTTGTTTTGTACTAGTCGGTCTGAATTTTGAACCAACTGGCACCCTTAAAGGTTTATCTGAATAAATTAGAGCGTGAATATGGTGTTTTAATGTTATTTCCAAGTGTATTCAAGGATCTGTGTGTGTCTGTGTGTTCCTCTGCCTCTTCAGTGTAGAGAAAGAATGCAGTGCAATAAATTACCTTTTCCACACAACACATTTTGATTATTACAGCAGAGGAAGCACAGGTGCTTCCATTATGGCTGAAATCCACGTATCATGGTGTGCTGGGACACATAAAGGAACTGAGCCATCATTAATTCCACCTGCACTTTCCCTACAAGTCAAAATGCATCCCATGAAGTCGCCTAATAACCACCAGTGTGCATGTCTGAATAACTAACTTGCACTTTTCACCCAGAATTTAGACGTTTCCTCACTTAGGAGGAGCATGTCTGATCTTAAGAAACTCCAGGATAAATACAAAGAGTGTGATCACAAAGCAAAAATGCCACAGGTCTCTGGCTCTGTTGTCCCCTCTCTCTCTCTCTCTCTCTCCCTGCATCAGATGTTGTAGCCACCTCAATTTGAATAAGAGGAAGGAAAATCTTCCAGACTGTGTTATGATAACTTTGGTGCTGACTTCATCCTGTGTCACCGCCGGCTCAGCCCTGCCTCTGCCTCTGCCTCTTCGCTGTGTTTACGACATTTTATGATCCGACCCCTGACCCCTTGGATGTACTTTACTGCCACGGCGACTCGAGGAGACCTCCCCGGTGGCTTTCTCAGGAATTCCGCGGAGAAGCCGCTGCTCTGATTTCAAATCGGCTCTTATCAGTCGAGCCGTGTGGAAACAGGGGGTCCGAACTGAACTCAGAGCAGCGGCTCTTCGGTTGTAAGCTCCTGGTGCGTCGGTTCCCAGGATGGAAGTCGAGTTGAGCCAGCGAAAGCCAGCCAAGGGTCACAGGTCTCAACATTATCACAACAATACATGAAAAATGATGGGAAATGGTGTTGGTGGATTTTCCCAATTGCCAACTGCACGATACATTTATACGTCCAGTAGTTAAGGAAACTAAATCCAAGACTTGTGAATTCCAGTAACGAACTAGTCCTGAAAGCCCAAGCAGAACGGTCTGTAAAGGCCTCCCCATAAAACCTTGATTCATTGCACAGTTTAAAGAAGCTTTATTTTTTTTATCACACGTATGGCGAGCTGATTAGATACCGCAAGTGTTCGGATAGCACGTTATTTTGACTCCACCGTGACTCTGGCTTTTGTTAAAGACAAAAACACCCAGCTAGCTTTTTATCTGTGCAGAGATTTGGACTGACTGGAATTGCTCAACGTCCTCCTCCTCTCGCTTCAGGCTCGATTTAAGTGAAACAATTGAGACTAACAAAGTTAAAGAAAACACCACTTCAAAGAATTTCAATATATTTAGACTAAAGATGAATATTTCTTAGGATTTATGGATTCATTTTCTTGTATACCGTGCTGTACGTCAGCTGCCTGCCGATATCGTGCTGCTGCTCACCTGAGAAATATACAACGATGACATAAACCACACCAAGAAGCGGACTCTACTACCCCAGCTGTGACGTACATAGTTTGACGAATGCAAATAAATTCAGAGCTGACACAAACCCCCCTCCTTTTTTTTTTTTTTTTGCTGCACTTCAAATACCACTTCGATAACCTTGTTTTATACTTTCACAGATTTGCATTTCCTTTGTCAAGCTTAAATGCCAGTGCAGTACCCATCTAGAAGTGGTGGTTATCTTGTAAGTACCGCTTTCACTGACCTCTTTCACTCTGAGCACTTGTCCCTCTCTTCTGTCTGCTTCTCCTGAGTCTCTATGAACCTGTGCGAGACTATCAAGTCGCAAAACAAAAGAAACACCGTCTTAAAACTGACTTCCACGTCCATTCAGACCACTTTCCTTTTCTTGCTGACACCTGATACGCGCTTGTTGCACTTGCACACCATTACACTAACACCAGCTTTAATCCGTCTTGTGCATCACTGCGCATATAACCGGCTGCCATTGTTAGCGGAGTGTACCGCTGTTTCCTTCCCGTCCTGTCTCGTTACCTTGTAGGAGTGATGGTAGTGCCAGGACATGTCGTCTTCCTCAGACGCGTAATCCACCAGCACTTTGCTCTTGGTCTTCTTGAACATATCTCCACTTGTCTCTGGAACAAGAAGCCGTCTTTGATTTGGGCGAGAAAAGAGAAGAAAAAATAATAAAAAAAGAAAACTTCAGACCGGTGCCGTTTTGTCCGCTTGTCTGGAGAGATGGCGGCGACGCACCACCGAAGCTCCTCTCTGCTCTTCAATGTTATTTATCCGGCAACAGATCCAGAGAGCGTTCTCCCCGAAAACAGCTCATTCATAGAGGTGCCAGCAAGCAGCAGCAGACCGGATGACGCTTACGAGTCGTTTCGTAAGAGCCTGAGCGTGTGTTTGGTGCGTTTTTACGCAGCCTGGACCACCTGGACCTCGGGTCTGTCGCTCCTCCCCATATCCCCCCCTCTGCTCCGGTTCCTTGAAGTTGCCATGGCAGGAGGAGGAGGAGGAGGAGGAGGAGGAGGAAGGGGTCATACGGTACGACTCATGGACGGAGCTGTCAGAATAATTTCCCTTTTTTGTTTTTCATTTTATTTGTTTTTTCATTTATTTTTTTGGCACACGCGCAGGGGGACGTTCTACCTCTTTGATTACCAGGAAGTCCGAATTTAAAAATAGCCACATAAATCACTGTGTACACACACCTGTTTAGATGAAGTACTCCTTTATTTATATATATAAAAAATGAGCTCTTACATTAGTAGTTTTTATACAGAGCTTAAAGAAGCATTATTAAGTTGATGTAAGTCAAAATAGACGTGAATTTGCCCAAAAAAATCATATTTATGACTTTTTTTGAGTCATTCTTTGTCAAACAATGGATGCTATTCACAGAGGAGTGCCTGATATATCTTCAAACTTTTATCTTTGAAAGATGCCGAGCTAAAGCCGAGGAACAACATCTTTCATCGTGTCAGCTCCTTTGTTCGTGAGCCCTTGACGTGAAAATAACCGGATCATGAGTTTTTATAAAGTCTGATCTCACATTTACCAAAGACAGAGACTGTTTGTTGTGTAAACTATATGTCCCCTGGTATCTGATGTGTGTGCTCATTTACAAATCCTTCACTTTCTCTCTCACTCTCTCTTTGACGTCAGGCGAAACAAATGACACATTATGCCGGTGGGGCCGACCTCCTAAAATAGCTGCAGTTTAGCGCCAGTTAAGACCGCTCACCTGATTCGAAATTCCCGTTTCTCAGCATCCACATTATACACTAAGTCAGCTGGGAATGTTCCGCAGGTTGGAAGGACTTACAGGAAAATCAGGCGCCGTTGGGGCCGCACGCCTTTGGCGCTCGAGCCGGCTCACGGTGTTTCAAAAACAGAAGTTCTGTTTTCTTGAATTGCTGCTGTAAAGTTCGGTGTCAGCCCTTCATTAGCGGCAGCTGTCACGAGCCTCGACTGGCTGTTAGGCCGCGTCCGTCGCCCGTCAATAGGCGGGTCGGTGACCTTTGACACTGAAGGTCATCACTTGGTCAACTGTTCCTGTGCCAGACCATCTCTGGGACATGCATTCCCGCAGTATCTCTGCTGAGATTATTTAGAGTCGAGGTGACCCCGGTGGACGAGATGTCTTTACCTTTGCTGTCACTAGCTCCTAGGATTAGATTGTATGTGTCAAACATATGGCCCGGGGGCCAAAACTGGCCCGCCAGAGGGTCTAATCTGGCCTGCAGCATTAATTTGCAGAGATTCAGAGAAAATAACTGATAGAACTAATTTGTCCGTTGTTTTAGTAAGAGAAGTGGACAGAAGACAACACTGACATGTGAGGCTAAACAGCAGACGGCGATATGCCCAAATTGCACATATTTTACCTAAGATTGAAAAAAAAAAAAATTTACTTGTTTACTTCTTTGCACTAAAACAAATGCAAAAAAGTCTTGAGTTCTCTTTATTTATAGTTTATTATGCTGTTGTCTTACTGGTCTGGCCCACTTGAGATCAAATCAGGCTGTATGTAATCAAAACTGGCACGCCATTTTGCAAATTCAAAAATTATACAAAACATTAAGACATTAACTGCAGTTTTTCCAATAAAAGTAACTACTATTCCAGGAGTTCACACATATTTGAGGACCTAAAAATTTGTATTTTTTTTTCTTAAGAAATGTCCAGTCATTAAATTTACACATTTTCATAATGTACTTCTTTGCACTGTAAGGGAATCACTTGGAGTTGTCATTATTTACAGGTAAATACGCTATCGTGTTATTGGTCCGACGCAATTGTGGCCCCTGAACTAAAATGAATTTGACACCACTGGATTAGATATTTATTCATACAGGAATCTACAAATGTACATGGACATACTCAGATGTAGTTCTTCATTATGTACTGGGAGGTTGAATTATCTTTCGTGTACCGTATATACTATCACACAGCTGTTCCATATTTAGAACCTTTTTCAAAGGAATTTGTCGAGAGCCGCGCCGTTTAAAGTTTTATTTGTTCCTGTCTATTACACATTTCCTGTGAAAACGGAACAATGGACGGCCGGAGACCTTCCTGAAAAACCTTCTCCTATGCTGACTGGTCTGCTCTAATGGTCGGAGCAGAATCCCACACACAGGGATCGAGTCGAAACCTAAAAACTGAGCAGTGATTTTCGCTAGACGCAAAAATTAGTACATGCCCCGCAAGGGAGATTCTAGGGTGAGAGCTTTAGGGGCGCTGAGCACACCGCACCAAAGACTGGAAAGACAACAATAAATGAGAGAACACATCGTCCTTTAATGTCAAACTACTGTGTCACAGAGCCATCATTTGGTTTAAAAAATAAAGAAAAGAAATTGCATTTAATTGAGAAGATGAGGTAGGAACAATCTCAGGCAGTATTTGTCTTAAAGTTTGGCTTTAACATCAACATATAAACTGCGGACAGTGGTTGATTGGCAACCTGCACTATTAGCTACCAGAGAGAGAGAAAACATCAGCTAGTAAACTCCTACTGAACAAGAACAAGGGTTAACAACAGTAAAAGTTGTTTATATTTAGGTCACTAAACTGCCTTAACAACACCTAGCTTTTATACTGAGGCCCTATCTTGTAGACGGGGGTTCTACATATAAAACTATGCAGTATTAACTAATCTCACAGTTGATGAAAAGTACATTTATGTAATTTATTTGTCCATTTGTCTTCTGTAACGGCTTTTTCCTGTGAAGGGTCGCCGGGGTCTGCTGAAGCCTATCCCAGCTGTCATTGGGCGAGACGCAGGGCTACACCCTGGACAGGTCAACCAGTCTATCACAGAGACACAGACAACCATTCACACTCAGACCTACGACCAATTTAGGATAAATATACTTAATTTTAAGTTTAATTGATGTTTTAAGTCTTTACTTATCAGACACTTAAAATAACTCAGAGTAGTGTACTTGTGTTTGAAGGCGTATAGGTCCCCTTTTCTTTTTTACTACAGCTGCTCTGATCATTCAGGTGACGGGTCAGGTTTGACAGAGTCGGGCGACAGTCATCACGGGACACACTTAGGATTATCCGGCCTCCCTTTAATGTCTCACATGAGCTCAGTGGCACTGTACAGCTCTGTAACCTTCAGCTCTGATTCACTGTGCTTGTGCAGTGAGCTCAACTATGTACATATATTTTAATCTTGCTTTACCAGGACGTTTGTGTTACTGAAATGCGATGCGATTTCACAGTGGAGTCACAGTCACTATGTTTTTCATCATTTCAGCTCTACAGATCATTTTGGTGTCTTCCAGGTCACTGTTTTGGTTTTGCTTTACTCTCGCTAAGTCACAGTATGTATGCTAATCAAACAGTTAGCAACTAGCTTGTGAGCATTTAGCAGCTACATCAGTGACTGATGGGGACAGAAACAGAGGCAGGTGGTCAGTAACACAACGTTAAATAAATCTTAGACTGTAACGTCTGTGACTTCGCACAGAAGAGCTGTTTTGAAGCTCAGTGTGGATGACGTCAGCCATCTTGGATGTACCTTGTACCTGACTTCCTGGTAGTTTGAAGCAGTCAAATATGTTTGAGTGGAGCTAAGGTGGCTTATGTTGTGCATCAGGCTGTAAACGTGTTCATTTCTGCTGTAAATTTTGACATTTCAACATGGAGGTCTATGAAGACTGACTCGTTTTTTTGAGGGTGGCCTCTGGTGGCCAATTGAGGTACTGCAGCTTTGGTTATAGGCTTTATATATATTATTGTTGTGTCGTGACTCTTACTAAAACAGTGAGACCCCTACTGGATGAATTAGGAATAGCAGTTTTATTGAAAGAGTTGGAATTAATGACTTCATCATCATTTTCGCACTTTTTCGCCATATTGCACCCTCCGCCGGGCCAGTTTTGGCCCCCGGGCCTTATGTTTGACACCCTGGATTAGGCAAAAGGAGAAAGAAAAATATGTTTTTTCGATAGCAAACCAAAACTTTAAACAATAATAGTGACATATTAAATGTTTTATCTGATAATAAACCTACATACTTTATTTTTTCTGATTTTTTTTTTAAACACTATTTGACCCCTGTAACAGGGAGGTTATCTTGTCACGCAGCGTTAATCCTTGCCGTGGTTACGGAAGCACACAGAAGGAGCCAGCTGAGATTAACTGTGACACAGCAACTATCTGATGAGATTCGCAGGTCACCACATTAGAAGTTGTGAGCCAGGAACACAGATTAAAGCTTTAATTAAGTTCGCAGGCCAGCTCACAAAGATGTTCCTTAGAGGCTCTGTGCTGAGCTGTGATTCAGTGAATGGCTCTTAATGAACAGTGACTTAAAACTGTCTTTATGTTGAGTGTGTTTGCTATGTGAGCACTTCAGGACATCTTCCGGTAAATTATAGATTATAAAACATTATCTCGCTGTAATTATATTAATGCTCTTGTCTAGCATCAGCATCTAAGTGTGTGCTTTTATGTCAGAGCATCCTTTTGTTAACTTCCTGTTCAAAATTGTTTCCGAAATTTGGTTTCCACAGTTGTCTCTGGGTAAATTTAACAGTGCTCCTCTTTTCACTCTGCCTCTGTCTCCTCTGTTTACCTCTCAACAATAGCCCTGCCTGTTTTTCAGATCAGGATTGTCAGTGACAGACACGTTGAACACTGCTCTCCGTTGGTAAGGTGGACAGAAGGAGAGGCTAAAAGCCGGACAAATAAACACAATCACTCAAGTGTCCTGAAGCTGTAGAACAGGTAGTTTGAGTTTTGGACATCTGTGAATTTAAAGGGGAGCTCCTTGGGAAATAGTGCTCCTTCACTCATTTAGTGTTAGGCCTTAAAGAGGAACTACCGTTTTTTACAACCTGGACCTTATTTCTGGCATAAAATACAGTCGTTTAGACAATATTTAGATCTGTGTATATCCATATAATGGGAGTGAATGGGGCACCGAAACACAGCCTCTAAATAACGCATTATCTGCCGCTAAACTCGTTCATTTCACTAATATTTTGTTATGATACACTAGTGCTATTCCCACGTTGAGTCCAGTGTTACCTGTTATCATCATCCAGGGTCTGTAGATTGACCTACTAACCTCTGACCTGGATGATGTCATCTCTGAGCCTGTTTACCTGTATTTCTGCTAGTTTTTTTGCAACATGGCTGAATATTTTTCAGATTCTGAGGTTGTGGATGACGACTTTGTTTAAGATGGACGTCCTTACCGTTTTGAGCCAGAGTATACGGATGAGGAGCTCGTTGAAAGAAGGATATGGAGGCAGAGAGAAGAACAGCTGGACAAAGAACAACAAACTGTAATAGATAACAGGTAACTCTGGACTCAACAGGGAATAGCACTAGTGTATCATAACAAAATATTGGTGAAATGAATGAGTTTTGCAGCAGATAATGTGTTATTTAGAGGCTGCGTTTCGGTGCCCCATTCACTCCCACTATATGGATATACACGGATCTAAATATCTCCTGAACGACTCCAAATGACACAAAAGTTATATGGGTGAGTATACAGTCGTATTTTATGCCAGAAATAAGGTCCAGGTGTAAAAAACGATAATTTCCCTTTAAAGTAAATTTATTTTTACTTTCATGAATTTGCCCAACTCAAACCAGGAGCTCAGCTTTTGTTTTATATGTGCCGGAGGGTTTTTTTTTTTGTTTGTTTTTTGCAGACACAGTGTCAAAGGTACAGGGTAGGGCCTGGTAGTAGCTCTTTAATTCAGCATATAATCTAGGTTCTTTGAATCTACTGGAGCCTTTAGTCTCTTCAAAGTCGAAAAGAATCCAAGTTTGATCCAAGTCTGATGCAAGCATTTTGAGTTTATGCTCAAAAAAAGAAAGAAGTAAATCCGAGTCAGATGAGGATGCCACGCAAAGTCTGACTGCTTTAATGGGGTTGTGCGACAGTTTATATACCTAACATTAAGTCTTTTCATACCACACTGGAAAAAATGCCCCTCCAAAAATAAGTTAAAAAACAACAAATAGAAGACGTTTTTGCTTGAAATAAGCAAAAGAATCTGCCAATGGAACTAGTGAAAATCGGCTTGTCAAGATTTGTTGAAATAAGATGTGATATTTAGGACTTTTGAGATAAAAGTGATCTGGAAAATAGCCAGGAAGACTTATTTTGAGCTATATTTTAAGTGAATTTAGCTTATTTTAAGTTCTAAAATGGTGACATTATCCTAGATTTCAGACCATCACCAACTTGAAATAAGATTAGAAAGTGATTATTTAAGCATTTTAGGATTAAAATATATCTTGATGTTAGCTGGAAATACTCATATTATGCATTTTTTTACTCAGATTAAGAAGTGCTTTTGTATCATAAGACACAATTCATCTCAATTCAAGTGCATTTAACTTAGAGTAAGCTCTACAATAGTGATATTGTTCTAGATTTAAGACAACCACCTACATCAATGAAAACAAGTCTTGCATTAAACAAACAAATGCTTTATTTTCTCTGCTTAAAAACAAAGATGCCTTTTTAGCTCTGAAAAGCAGGACTAAACAGTTCTTCAACTGAGTGCAGTTACAGCATGTAGTGTATGACTGGAGCAGTCATGTTTTGGCTCACAGTATGCATGGAACTGTAATAAAATAACAAGAAGAAAAAAAAAATAGCAAAATAGGGTAAGTAAGATGTAGAGCATAATAGTAGGCAATAAGGTATAAAACACCCTCTGTAACCTTGTCTTTTGGGAGCGTAGTTAGTGGCACATCTCCTACAGCCAGGAGGCAGTTGGACGAACTCACGATAAGAACTGGACAGGAGAGAGGGCGTTTCTTCAAGTGGTCATTTGGGTCTTCGTTTTCCTTAAACACATAACATGGACATCTTTCCATTAGGATAAAGCACTTTTGTTTAAATTATTAAGTCCAGATTTTTCAAACTTAGCCCTTTAGTAGTCAATCAAATAACATTCTCAAGCAAAATTTGAATGAAAGGTGCTAAGCCTTTCAAAAGACTGAAATCATACAAATCAGTGGTATATGAAGCAACTGCATTACGTAAGCCTGCATCATAGCTGCGTTAGAGTGTTGTGATGGGAAAACATTAAGCAGAGCTAAAATGAAAGGGTGTCCAAGGGTTTGAGAGAGGGAACGCTTTGGTTGAGAGATATAGACAGTCAATGAGAGTAACCAGCCTCGATACAACCCCAGCAAATCACCACAGCTTCCCGTCCGGATTTTTTTTAAACGTCAGTCATTTTAGTGATACTTGAAGAGTCCAGTATTTACTGAGGTGGTATACTGTCTAAAAAGCTTTACAACCATAGATATAAAGACTATCAAACTGTGTCTGTGGGTCTACTATAAAAAAAAAAAAAAAAATACACGAAACGATTTATTTGTTGGGCTATGCCAGTCTTTTTAGGTCTTCACTAGGTCAATAAAATCAAGTTTTATTATGTAGTATTAATCAAGTAGTGCATTAATTTTGCTCACCTCAAGGACATGCACTAGAGCCTCACTCGGGTGTCCTAACTTCTTCGGTGGAGCAGATGAAGAAGGGAACAATGATGGCAGCACACGTACGATGCTGAGAGCCTGTTCAACTGTTGAGGATAATATGTGTTACTTTTAGACTTAGATAATACAGGGTCAAATCTGATCAACAGTCTACAACAGATATCTGCTAAAATACAAAAGTTACACAAATAATGGACAGCCACCACAGATGAAAAGAAGGAGAACAAGACACTTGTCACATAAACTTGACAATTAACATGTCCTAATGTACACCCTATTAACATCAAAACATCATTGCTTACCTTTGTCCATTCCCATTGGGGGTTTCAGCAGCTTTTTCCACACACCAAAAAACTGCACCTTCTGGCAGAAGCTGTCCCATCTTCCCTTAAGCTCATCAATGAAGTGGATGTTATTTTTGTCCATAATGCGTTGAAGCTCTGCCATCACCTATCCAAAACACAAATAAAGACGTATGACTACATTAGGTAGGAGGAGTAAATTGGCATACAATACATTATTTTGTGTGGTACCATGTTCTGAATTATGCTCAGTCAATAATGACTTACATGTCCAATGTCCTTAAAACAAGGATACGCCTCTAGAATTTTCTTGTGTCTGTCCTCCTCGCGCAAAGTATCAGAATCAATGAATGCTCTTCTGGCTGCAAATTCCAAATCCAGGAGTTGAGAGACGGTCTCATGGTTTGGATTTTTCTTCAGAACTGCATGCTGATTTTGAGTCTTCTCTGACAGATTCCTGTAAATAAAAGATAGAAAAGATAACAGAAACTTTTCTTTTTCACTGTCTTAACACAAATTGTGATGCAGCACTGACAACCCTACAAGGATATAACAATAATCATAAATAGTTTGTATTAATATTCTCCTTTTAGTGATAATAAAATACTAAAGGTAAGTTTGGTGACAAACACTTGGTTGACACTGTCAACAAAATTAAATCAATAAAAAATGTAAATAAACATAATATAACAATTGAACACACTTACAGGCTAACACCATGACAGATTCGCCAGACCGCTTTTCGGCGCAAGAAATTCTCTGGGCCTGGGAAAAGGTCCCGCAGATCTTCACGAGGCAGAGTGCTCATCGCTTCTTCACTTATGTTTGCAGCTGTGACATAATGTAAGACACACATTGCAAGATGAATTAGTGCCACAGAACAGCCAAACTACATGAAACTAGTAAAAGTTGTCCTTTCATTCAAAACAGCTAGTTAGTGCCAACTAGTTTAGTGCATTAACTATATATATAGAGAAATTACATACCTCGGCATCACCATGCATCATATCAAAGTGGTGAATTAAACATTGTAGATTGATATACAGAATGTATATAGCAACCGGTCATAACTCTCTCAACTCTGAAGTAATTTTAATTAAAAAAAAAAAATACAGAATGTATATAGCAATCCACAATTTGAGAAATTCATAAAAGCAAAAATTCAAAATAATTTACACTTTAAGTTGTGGCTATTCAAAACGTTAATGTTCTAGTATAGAACTGAGTAGATCCACCCCAATGACTGGATTTAATTGAAACAAGTAACCAGTATCATGCTGTATTTATCAAATGTATAATAAACCCAATTTCATTTAAATTAGTCAAGTCTCAATAGACATCCTATTTGTTTAACCTTAGCTTATCTTAACCTCTCTGATTCATCAGATTTAATTGTCAAATAGGTTTTCATTTACAAGGAATTTGTCTTGGTGTTACTGGTGCTTAGTAAATATGACGAAAAATAAAACAATAACTACGTTAAACATGTATATTTGACTACATTACCTCTTAAAATCGACACCGTTATGTTGTCAAGGTCATCCATGCTGTTAACGGTTTTAGCTAGCAAGTTAGCTTAGCTAACGATAGCTCGTGCTCGGCTGCAACAGTGTATACAACAAATATACACTGAAACATGGATAACATTTACAACGTATGCGACTAAAAACAAAAGATACTCCATGCAACTTACCTGCAATAAAATATGAATTCAAAACGTCCCGCTTAACGTAACGTTCCCTCCAGCAAGCCGTACTAGCATGTTCTTCTTTGTGTTTGGTACTGCGCATGTCTCTCAACAGATACGATAAACAAGTAAGATGTCTCACTCCTTAAAAAATATTAACGTATTACGTTAACTTACCCTACTTATGAATAAAACACATCGTTTTTTCAGACATGGAAATAGCCATGTAGTGTGCCATCTCACTTTCGTTTAATCTTTAATGAGGGCTGGACCGGGCAGTAACGTAAAATAGCGGGACAGCCATAGCCCGCTACCATTACCAAAGCAGGGGTTTATGTCAGTAATTATTTCTTAAATCAATTAAAAACGGTCAAACAAAAACAAATTGTTATTGATTTATTACACCCTAAATACAGATCAAGACTTGCTGCATTCGTCTGCTTGCCATGGTAAAATCAAAATATCATTCTGATAGTGGCATTGATAAGGTACTTGCGAGGATTAATTGTGACTTGATTGAGTTGTATGATGGTATTAAAGTTGTCACTGCAAATGGCGAGAAGACAATTTTTGGGGCGCTTATGTCTGTGTGTGGAGACACTCTAGCTCAACATGAAATGGCTGGATTTAAGGAAGGAGCATGCCTACTGTGAATGCAGCTTTGAAGACATGCAGGAACAATTTAATGAAGATTTGTTTGTTAAAATTACCATGGAAAGTCATATCAGACAATGTAGTGACACTGAAAAAGCAAGCACCTACTTTCTGAAAGAAAATCTAAAAACGACATATGGTTAACAGGAGAAGCAAATTAACAGAATTTCCTCACTTTGATATAATCAATCAAACTCCACAAGACATCATGCATATTATTCTTGAAGGTGTTGCCCCATATGAAATCAAATGTGTTTTAAAGCATCTTGTGCTTTAAGGGCATGTGGAGTTTATGGAGACACATTCAGCAGTGCCATTATTGGTTTCCCTTACTCTCCTTTGGATGCAAGAGATAAGCCTTTCCCCATATTTGTCAATACACTGTCATCAAATGACAATAAACTAAAACAGTCAGCAGGGCAGATGCTGGTTTTGTTAAAGATCATGCCATTTCTTATTGACACAATTAGAGAGAATGAGTACACGCAAATGCTCCTTAAGTTGTTAGAGATAGTCAAAATTCTGTTATCACACATTATTGCTCTCCCAACTCTTTCAAGGCTGAAGATTTTAATAGAGCAGCATTTGTTTTGGTTAAAAGAATAGTTCGACATTCTGGGAATCCCCAGTCTTGTGATCACCATATGGCAAACAGCAGAGACTCCGATGAGTTTTCGGCAAAATCCGCTGAAACTTAAGCCATTCCAATAAACAAGATGTATTTTCTTGAATCAAGTAAGTGTAATTCCTGAAACAAGATGATTAATCTTTAGCAAATAACACAGCAGCTTAAAAACATTGGCAAAAGTCAAAAAAGCTTGTTTCTTATGACATATGATTCAAAATAAGATGTTTTCAAGATTTTTTCTCTTAACAAGATATTCAAGATGTATTGTCTTAAAACAAGTCCCTGTGTCTTGCTGAAATGGTACTTGTTTGACAATTGTGTCTTATATTAAGTGTAATGAGATATTTTCACTAGAAATGAGACAAATATACTTGGTGAGATTTAGATTTTTTCCAGTGCATGTAAGGTCTTTTTTCTAGCACAATCTACACCCTCATCTTCCAGGTGGCTTTCTTTTCTTTTCTTTTCTTTTCTTTTCTTTTCTTTTCTTTTCTTTTCTTTTCTTTTCTTTTCTTTTCTTTTTTTAACGAAGCACACGCTTAAATTGTTAGCAGCACTACACATCCATGCATGATCTGACTGGAGGCCTTTCTGTCCCTAATCTGTTGAGTCAGCGACACACATACTTCCATATATGGTCCGATAAACCTGTTTTTTTTTTTGTGTGTGTGTTGAGTTAACAGTATTAATTTCTCCACACATGGTCTGATAAGAGTCAGTCCCGTCCTCCATCGCTGCCTGTTTTCTTGCACTTGTCTTCTTGGGTGTTCATCTATGAGACAGGGTCATGTGGCTGTGTTCTCTTCCCCCTATATCCAACTGTAGTGTGGTCACATGGTTACAGACATAGTGTTCAACATTATAGATATGGTGTTAATTTAATCAATGCTCCAAATCAGTTTTTTTCTCAACAGATGCCCGAGCACAAAACGAGGTGATTTTCGGTAACGCTTCATCAGTTTCGCACCAGAAATAGGTCGGATGTGTCTTTGCATACACGCCTCCTCTTTAGTGTTTGGAATTAAGCTGCCAGGTAACATCACACATCCACACTTCTGCTGATTTCTGTATCGGCGTCTATGAATAAGGCCACGTAAATGGAATTAAACACATAAAGATACATCCACGTTGTTCCAAATGTTATGAATTAAGGGGTTGCATCTGCTAACGCGTTTTTATTTGTGATTTGCAAGGAGAGGCCCTGAAACAGACAATTAACTCCCGTTCGTGAGGGCGCGTTAATGAGCTCAGAGTAAACGAGGCCAAGCTCTTCCGCTGCTGATGAAGAGCCATTTAAAAGGAGGAAGAATTCGCTGCGTCACAGAGGACACACACATGAACACAGCACAGACAAATCTGACGGGCTAAAAAAAGAGATGTGCTGAGTGTTTTGCAAGTTTGTTTACTTCTAAGTTTGTGTTATGTGCATGAGATTTTAACCTTTTTCTTTTTTTTTGCAGACTTAGCCAAGAGAGCATGCCAAGAAAATAGTTTAATAAAATAAAAAAATACACTGTTGAAAGTAAACAACTAGAAACATATTTTAGACACTAGGCTGAATAATAGTCTTAAAAAAGGGGAACTATTGATTTTTACATAAAATACGATCGTTTACTCACCCATATGTCCATGTATATCCATATAATGGGAGTGAATGGGGCACCGAAACACAGCCTCTAAATAACGCATTATCTGCCACGAAACTTGTTCATTTCACCAATATTTTGTTATGATACACTAGTGCTAGAGCTCCTCATCCGTATACTCTGGCTCAAAACGGTAAGGACGTCCACCATAAATAAAGTTGTCATACACAACCTCAGAATCGGAAAAATATTCAGTCATGGTGCAGAAAACTAGCAAATTACAGGTAGACATTTGTGCTCAGAGATGACGTCATCCTGGTCAGAGGTTCGTAGGTAACTCTGGACTCAACGGGTAATAGCACTAGTATATCATACCAAAATATTGGTGAAACGAACGAGTGTCATGGCAGATAATGTGTTATTTAGAGGCTGCGTTTCGGTGCCCCATTCACTCCCATTATATGGATCCGTACAACGCCATTTGACAGTAAAGTTGTATGGGTGAGTAAATGATCTTGTTCATTCCACCAATATTTTGTTATTGTACGCTTGTGCTATTCCCTGTTCAGTCCAGAATCACCTGTTATCGTCATCTGTTTCGGTGCCCCATTCACTCCCACTATATGGATAAACAGAGATCTAATAGATTTAAATATCTTTTGAATGACTACAAATTATACAAAAAGTTATATGGGTGAGTAAACGGCCATATTTTATGCCAGAAATAAGGTCCAGGTTGTAAAAAAAACAGTAGTTTCCCTTTAAGATTAGTCAAGAATAGAAGTAGAGATATTTGTTGAGCTTTTCTAAAATGTTTTTTCTTATAAAAATAAAAGCTTTCTCTTAGATTTCCTCATGACGCGAATGATTTCACAGCAAAGCCAAGAACTGAACAAAACTTTCCGCTGTAATCTTTGAAAATCCCCAGAAGTTATTCGACACCCAAGAGAATCTCTGCGGAAGAAGGTCAAGGGTCAAGATCTACAAGAGACGAGCAGGCAGAGATTCAGTGTCTTGCTCTGGGGGCATTTTACCTTCACTAAGGTGCGCGCTCGGATGGTGACACACGAGATGAGTGCTTCTTTTTCCCAAGCAGACTGCCTCCTTGCTCTTTGACTTTGGCCACGTTGCGGCCCGTGGGCCAAAAGCAGGCCACAAGATGGTCTAATCCGGTCCTGCAAGCATGAATTTGTGTGAAAATGACACAGAAGGCTGCAATTTTTCAATGAAATATAACGTATATTGATAATTTGTCCACTGTTTTAGTAAGAGAAGTGAAAAGAACACAACACTGAGACCCAGGACTAATTTACTTGTTCTTCTTTGCACTAAAACAAATGGAACATAGGTTATTATCCTGTGATCTTACTGGTCCAGTCAGATTTAGAACAAACTGGGCTGTATGTGGGCTTCTAACTACAGAAAACTCCTAACATGCAACTTTAATCACTGCACTCGATTCACCTGAGCGCACACAGGTGCAGGGGAGGTCACTATATTCTCATATTCGACACAGGTACGGACCCGTAAGGTGAGAACGACAGGAGACGTTACGGTGAAGCACACACGCACCGGCGGTATCGAGCTTAAAAAATGTCCATCTCTTGGGTAGAAAAGACATTCGGCTCTTTGTTGTTGGCTGCGAGGGACGGTAACAAGAGCCTCCTGAGGAGACGGCACGGAAACACACACATTCACAAAGGACCTCTGTTTATGTGTGTGTGTGTGAGAGAGAGAGAGAGAGAGAGGCACAGTAAGAAATCCTGTCGTCCCTTAGGCAGGTAACGTCATAAAAAAAAAATAAAAAAAAGTCCAGACGAACGGGACAAAAGGCCTCTGACGGCAACACTGGAGTAAATATTTGTATCTGTCAGAGTCAAGCCACTGGTAAAACTCAACGCCGAGCACTGCAGGTGTTGCAAGCTCCCAGTATATTTCCACACACACTTTTTTTTTTTTTCTCAGCTCTAATCTGTGAGTGGCACAACTGTAACCCCCGGCTGGCTCCTAGATAGATTTGGGCTTGTTCCCAAAGCAGCTTACATCCATAAGGAACGGGCTCAAAACTTTGCCTCAGCCTTTAGCGTCGGTTTCTAGAAGCAGCAAGAAACAATATTATGAAGGAGAAACCACTCGTGCATGGTCGCGCTTACTGAAAACACGCCAAATGTAATTTAAGCACATGTTGGACATAAAACAATTAGTTGCAGTTATTATTAAATGAGGCGGGCCTCCAGTGGAAACCTACTAAATGACTCTTTTCCCTTCAAATATTTATTTTGCTGATACTGCCTGGACAAGGAATGGGTGTCATTTCCTCCGCTCGCAAATTGCCCAGCAGCAGCAGCAGCAGCAGCGTGCACGTTTGCACACCCTGATGGCTAATGGAGAGGAGGACCCCGTGCACTTGTTGCCTGAATGTGAGGAAGAGGCTACATAAAAAAAAAAAATCTGTGCTGACATCTAGTGCACAAAGATTGTATTTATTTATTTATTGCCGTCGCCGGGATGCAGGAGTCACTTTATCATTCACAAAGTGTCGCAGAACATTTCCTGTAGTTCTATTAATTTATTAGCACGTATGCAGAAAGATGTGAAAAATGTGCGCTCTGAGGTTTTTTTGCTTCACATGCTTCCTTCTGCTTCCGCTCTGGGTTCTGCAAAGTGCTGCACTATACATAAAATAAACTAAATTATATGAGCAGCATGTTATAACACACAGCTGCAGGATTCCTCCACTTGTTCCACAACATGAAAGCACAGCGTGCGTGAAAAATTGCCTTTAATTGGATCACAGCACAAACTAATTACCCGACAAACCACGTTAATGTGCATTAAATTACATTAAATGAAGTTAAACACCTAATTATCCGCACCTAACCTCTCCGCGCCCGTTTGACTCTGTTCTCCTTTACAGTCTCTTGCAGGAACCGGGGGGTCAAGGAGCCGACGCCTCCAGAGATATGCCCCCACCCTGAATCTCTCTCCCTGGGTTCCTACGTCCAGTCGCCCAAGGATCTTCATCAGTCGACCCTTTCGTTCGATCTCCTATCTTTTCCTTGTCTTTAATCTTGTCAAATAAACTTCTTTGAACATCAAGAGGCTTGGTCTCATTAGTGAAATGAAGAACCAGTTGAATAACTGAGGTTCAGGATCAGGGCCACGCTTTTACCTGCCTATAAAGGTACATCTAACTTCTCCTGGCCCGTTGTCACCTCTCAAACTCCTCCACCTCAACCATCTTTGTCTGTTATCTCTTCTTCTTCTCTACGATCTCTTTTAATTATTTGGTTCTTACCAAGATAAAGAAACTCTGAGGTGTTAGTTCATTTATCTTGTTTTAAGTTAATTTCTTATTGTCAGATTTTTTTCCCTAGTTTCAAGCAAAAATTGCTTTTTCTTGCCAGTGGAACTAGTGAAAATGTCTCTGTATTAAGATGTATTGTCTTAAAACAAGTCCCTGTGTCTTGCTGAAATGGTACTCTTTAGGCAATTGTGTCTAATATTAAGTGTAATGAGATATTTTGACTAGAAATGAGACAAATATAATTTTTTTGCAGTGTATCCCAGCTGTCTATATCAGATTGAACAATCTTAATTCCAGAAATCTTCTCAAGTGAAATTATCTCAATGCACGGACAGATAACTTCACTTGTTTTGAGCACCTTTTCCCTCAGGTTAAAGCGCCTTTATCTTGTTTTCAGACGCCCCTTTTTTGCAGTGCAAGGAGTCGACGCCACCAGAGATGTGCCCCGCACCTTGAATCTCTCTTCTTCGGGTTTCCTACGTCCAGACTTCCAAGGGTCGCCATCGGTCGCTGTTCCATTCTCTTCCCCTTTCTCCCTCGACCCCTCCTATCCATCTCCTCGGCTAATAACTTGTAAATACATATTCCCTGTAGCTACTGTTTACTGTTTACATTTGCACTTTAGTCGCTTTACATCCCCCGATGGACATTTTGGATCGTCATAACTTATAAATACTTTGTATTTTGTATCATGTTTCTGTTTTTTTTGCACCTAAAAATGTCTCTACTTGTTAAGCTGCTCAAATAGAGTTTTCTGAATCTGAATCTGAATCTAACCTTCCCCCTGCTAACCTGTTCAAATAAACTTCTTTGAATATCAAGAGGCGTGGTCTTGTTAGTGAATTACTTTTATTTACAGTGGTATTCAAGACATTTCATGCCGTCGTTTTTCGTTCTCATCTAACAAACGAGCTAAACTTAAATGTAAAGCAACAATATTTAAACTTGTCTCCTTATTATCACTAATCTCATTTGAAATCCCTCGTTCGGTTAGCATCGCCGGGCTGAAGGACGTAAATAACCACACTTCTCGCCGTGTCACGCTCATCACCATTTCAGCATCGGTGACCTGTCCCTCTAGTATAAGCCGGTCTAATAAAGGACAGGGATCAGAGCATCGCTGCGATCGCCCTGTGACCTCTTTACGTTCCAACTCAACTGTAGTCGTAACCTCCTCTTCCTTCAGCCCGGACGCAATCATTTACATTTTACAAGTGCAGATCAACTGCTTACTTTCCCCTGCTTTATACATTCATATGCTGTCAGAGTTTTATGTTTTCATTAAAAAACACAAGATATACAGCAAAAAAAAAAAAAAAAGCCTATCTACGTTAAGAGACCTGTAGCGGTCATTCATCTACATTCAGCTTATATGACAGTGGTGTGCAACTGGAGGAGATCCGGGTGGATTCACGTGTCGTTTCAGGTGGTATCCAGGGTGGCTGTCCTGGTCCCCTCTGCCTGACAACAACACTGCACCAGCTGGACGTCCTCCAGTCCAGCTCACAACACAGGCTGGTAGCACTCCACGTCCTGCACTACTAATCTCATTCAGCATCTGAGTGATATATGTACAGGTTACGTACACAAACAAAGTGCAAAGCGTAGCATTGTCAACACCTCAAACGTTTCACACGTTTCTGTCGGGAGAGCGTTTTTCTTTGTGCATCCGAAAGCAAGAGGAACTCATACCGTCAACCGTGGTTATGTTGAAGCTGATTTCTCTCTCTGTTTCTGTTACCTAATAAATCCAGCAAGAGCAAAGAGCCCAAGACATCACAGAGCCGCCCGGGTATCTCTGCGTTACATCACAGGAAAACTGCTAAAACGCCAGAGAGAAAGTACGTGATTAAAAGATTGGTGGGTTTTTGGATGGGAATTCTTGAGGCGTGGCTCGACATGTGTTTAGTGTCTTTAAGGAGAATATTTTAGTGCTTTAGCTTGAGAATCCGCATTCGAGGTGGGGCCGGTCCTGACTGAATACTCCCATGATAAGGCACGGGACGCGGGAAGGTTACTGTGGTTCAAGTGCAACATCGACCAAATCCATCAACAAAAAACAAAAAAAAACATACATACATCACATACAGTAAGAGCTGCCTTTCTGGTTCACTGCATATCAGTCACATGCAATAAAAATAAAGTAAAAATACTGTGCTTCAAAGGAGAGGTAGTTTAAAGATTTCTTTTTCACTCCTTCCTGCGTTTTTTTTTTTTTTTTTTTTGCAGAGCCTTAAGGCAACAATCCTGTCAACATTTTAGTAAATAAATCAAAAACACGTGTGTGATGTTGAACTTGAACCACAGGGGGTTGTTTGTGAGGATGCACAGAGAAAAACAAAAACGACGCAGAAGCATGTTCGATCACAACTTCGATCGACGTCGCCAGTTTTTCCACGTTGCGATTTTAAGAATTATATTTTGGGAATTATTCTGAGATTTATAACATGTTTCGTGGTTCAGCGTAGCTAGACTGCAGCAAACCTTACTTTAAACTTTAGCTGCGTTTAAAATTTGTACAAAAACGTGCAAAAAAAACAAAAATTTGCCATATGTTGGGATTTTTTTTTTTTTTTTTGATGGATGGCTTCACCCATCACAATAAGCTTATTTCCTTAAATGACAAGAGAAAAAAGGTGCGTGTCCTCTCCATCCATCTCATCTAAAGAGGCGGCTGGACGGCTTGCAGTGCAGCGTGAGTTGCCGGGTGCTGTAGCCGGACACGCCGATACCCGTGAAGCCCAGCAGGATGGCCACGCGCGACATGACGGGGCCCTCCCGGCTCTGCATCATGGTCTGGGCCGCCTGGGTCTGAAAGAGAGAGCAGGGGTCACCACCGACGCCCGAGCAGCCACGACCACCACCACCGCCAAGCGCCGTCGTCGCCGCCAGCCACGACCAAGCCACGGGCTCAGGGGCGTTCCTCCTGGCGACGGCGGACTCCGTAAAGAGGTGACCCTGGTCGCACACTTGCCTCATTCCGGCGATGGTTTTACCGTAAGGGAAGAGTCGAGCTAGTATCTCCATTTTTGTCTGAATTTCTATTCAGGTATTGACTACCTTTCAGTCTTTTGTAGGTTTTGAGAAATGTCAGAATTTAGAGCCAATCCAGACCATGGTCACTGCTTTTGTGGACCTTTTTGGTGATGTTGGCTTAAAAATGTCCATTCAGATGAAAATGCCCCAAGCTGGAGACAAGACTATTTATCTTAACTCATGAAAACTGTTCTTGAGAGGAACAGAAGAGCAAAACCCATCATCTCGACAACACACTAGTAATTTGTGTAACACCACTGAGGGCTTTTAAGCGTGTACGAGCTGAGGGGCAGATAATGAGTTTGACACGTCCCGTGTTTCAGAACAAACACAAGCCGTACTGTAGGTTTCTAAATCCAGCTGCGAGGCCCCTGAGAGATGTTATGCTACTCCCCTGGAGATCCAATTAGAGGGCGCTGACCCGACCCCGGGGAGCTAAGGCGTCGCCTAATTCAAATCCATTCAAAGGCAGGCTGCTGTAATCCTCTATGCTAAATCCTGCTATGACACAAACAGGAAGGACCACTTCATTGGTGTCGATTACGGTGGGCTTTTAGGGCAGTGGGGAATTCATGCAGTTCAATATGACATCTATAATATCAATTCAAAGATATTTAAATGTGCAGGGCCTGCATTTTAGACGCTCTAATGGTATTTCCTGCACTGATGCACCACTGCAGATGTCCAAGACTAATCATTAATCTGTCTAAAGATAAAGAAGAAAGTTGCCCTGAAGCATCTTACGCACCTGGAGGTATCTAATATATCCAGGGGTCAGTCGAGGGATGCGAAAAAACATTGTTGTTGTTCTCTCCAGAGTTTCACAGCTGAGACCTCAAAGCCCCTCCGCAACCAGCCCTCAGGACTTCCTGCTAGGCAACTCTGTCGCCCGTAATCCCTCTGCTTCTTCGCCCTGCGTGTCTCTTTGTCCTCGGTCTCCTCCACCGGGCTGGATGCAGCAGCCTTCCCTTGTGTCCAAAGACACACACACTCCTGTCGATCAGGTACGCCGACACACACCTGCACCTGCTCCTGAAGGGAGTCCAGTCTCTACAGGTTGCATATAAAGGCTTTGGCTTGGCCGCGTAAGCCGGTCACATGGTGTAGGACCGTGTCAGTGTGCGTGTCTTTGTGTGGATGTGCGTTATGTGTCAGTGATGGATTAGCAGAGCAACCAGTTGCTGTGGATTAATACTTTGGCCATTAGATGTGAACGGGAGAAACAGAACACCCCAATCAACGGATCAACAAAGCAGCGCTTCCGTGACGTCTGCACGGGTCAGTTTTAACAGTTAGGACAATTAAAAGGTGACCCCCTTTACAACAATGGCACAGAGGATTCCGGGATGGATGTAAGAAACACGACCGTTCAGTCTACATGTATGCACTTTAAAACATATCAGCAAGAATACATCCATATACTGTATTTTTTTATACCTATTTATTCATCTTCAACCAATATGAAGTATAAAAAGCAAACAGGAATGCAAGCTTACATATATAAATACCCACAAGTCCACTTTTTTTCAAATCTATGACCCAAAATCAAAGCCTTTAACTAATTTCACTAATTTATTCACCTTTTGTATAAGCAAATAACTTTTGCTGACCTTATTTTCATAAAAACTGAAACCAGAGATATACTAAAGCAGCAACACAGTGGAAATTGAGCTAAAAGCAATATATAATAATCCATTTTTTTCTTTTTAACAATTATTCTGACTAAGCATTGCGCTGCTGCTTCCTCTGGTTACGTCTTTGGCGTCACAAAAACAGAGAACTTGACGTTTCTTCTAAGAAGGATTTCACCGTCTCATCAGTGAAGGCATGCAATGTAGTGACCGATCTGCTTTAAGCTACATCACAAACGGAGAGACACTCAATGTGCAGAGTGTCCAGACTGTCCAAAAAGATCATGTTGGCATGTTCCTTGGTGCATTTCTTTCTCACAAGAAAGCTAACACTGGAAAAACAACAACAAAAAAGTTATAAATGTTTGCAAAGTGTTGCTGGAAACGGCCTCTCAATTGTTTTGTCGGACAGTTCACATGCCAGGAACAGATTAGCCTGATCTTGCGGACATGCGACGATCAGGCTAATCTGCTAACCACGAGAGAAACAATGCAATTAAAGTTTTATGTGTCTTAGCTTGTAGGCTAAATAGGATCAAGCAACCTGCATCAAGATGTTGATAAGAGCATACTAATCAAATATTCCCTTTTTTGAAAGCTAGATTTGTTTTCTTTTTAATATGGATGAATATTGTTGTGTCAGTTTACAGTCACATTTACAGTCTGTGGCTACAGACCAGACATAATGGTTGATTTTTCATAATTAGTAACTAATGCTGAACCATTTCACCACCAACATCACACAAGAAGTGCATATTGTTTTTATAATCCATTTACAATCCAATATAAGACAAAAAATAATTATTTCAAGAAAGAAATAAACTAAGTTAAAAAAAAAAATACAACTAAAAAGCAACGGCACTTGCGACAACGGTCGCTGCGTGTGTTGCGTCACTACTGTGCGCCGTCGCGTCAGGAAGGACCCATGAACGCTCTAAAAACAGAACGCGGGCTAATGTAAACTTCAAAAACAGTGTGTTTACTGCAGTTTTGTCCTTGCAAATAAAAACACAAGTTGGACATTTCGGAGTTAACGTTTTGTCGATGCTGTGTCACCAACAGAAGAGTCAAGTTTTCCTTCTGAGCTGGTAAAATTTAGCTGGCTAACGCTGCGAGCTAACAGCTAAAGCTGCGCAGTTTCGTTTCACTGAAAACACCGACACTGACATTAACCTTTTAGACGCGTTTACTGTAGCCGTGGTTTCTGTCAGGAAACATAGATCGGAGGCTTGGTCAGTCTAGAAACTATGTACAACACAAACAGCAGATAGTATATCATACATAGTGGGACGTTTCTTTAGATTTTGGAGATTTTAACGTTATATTGCTGCTTGGACAAATAAGGTATTGCTCTTGTTATGACACGTTGACACAGTTTACGCCTCTGGTGAATGTCATGTTCACACACGAGGGGAACTTATTGGGACTAGACGTCCTGAGTAACTAAATGAGACGTTTATTTGTGATTTTCATGTGAAGACTTGTCGATGATAACACTTGTTAGACTGCTGTTTATTTGTCACTGAACACTGGATCAGTCAGGCTTTTTTTTTTTTAAACTCCAGAAAAAGGAAATCACTCAAAATTTAGAGCAACTATTTAAATGTTTATTAAATATCCTGTTTTTCTTGTGTCTCATACAGATGTTATCTAGACGCTCCTCAGCATTCATAGAGAAATATTGGATGAGCATGTAGATTGCTCTCCATGTATCAGACAGGCAGTAGAGCTGCAAGTAACACATCATTTACACATAACTATTAGAAATATCATTTGACGTATTCCCTATTTTATGCTGGGCATCTTTAATAAAACAAAATAATTGTACTAATTGTACCTCCATCACACTATTTTTGAACAGGCACAAAGTCAGTCATGCTAATATATAAAACAGCCTTCAATATAATCACATGACAAATATGCTTTTCTTATACATTTAATATAAAACCTTTGGAAAAACAATAAAATATTAATGAATGCAAACATGAAGAGTCGTGTACTTCAGGCAACAAGTCATAACATTTCAGCAGAGCTAAATTGATGCAACGCTACATTTAAGAGGAAGTAAATGAACAAAATGAAATGTGGAAGGATAGACAGCTCTCATTATCACCAATATTAGGCAATGAACTGATTAAAACATTTTCTTTGGCTACATCTCGTGCATATTTTCTTTACTCGCACCTGCTGTCGTTGTGTAGTCCAGTTTTGTTTCGCAGACAGTGAGTGGATGTGTTGTTGTCGCTGTCTTTGGTGTCCCCCCCCCCCCCCCATGTCCAGCCCTCACTTCATTCTTATGATCCTCTCTGCTCTCCTTCAGGCACAATGAAGAGAAGAACTGATGCAGCGTTGGCAACGCTGCAGGGGACAAAGCGACGTCGCGACAACAGCAGCTCAGAAGAAGAGTCACTATTGTCCAGACAAGGTAGAAAAATGAATTTATCCCTCATTAATGATGTGTCGTTTACATGCTTTTCTTTTTTTTAAATGAATGCTTTGTACATCAATTTGTGGTTTTGTCCTCTCCAGACTCTAGCCAAAATGACTCCCTCAGTGACCAGGAGGATCACAAACCTGGCTTCTCCATGCCCTCCATATCGTCGTCATCGTCTTTTGACGCCCTGGAAGGCGATGCCGCCACGCAGGCGTCCTCCAACTTCTCCATGTACAACAGTGTCTCACAGAAGCTCATGGTAAAGTATTAAAAAGCTCACTAAGCATGCATTGTACGCATTATTTGATGGATATTTAAAATGCTTTTTACATTTTTTTGCTAAATATTTATAAGAAATAAAGACTGATTCGTTAACTCCCTTTTTGTCTGTTACCTCTCTCACCTTCAGGCGAAAATGGGCTTCAGAGAGGGCGAAGGTCTGGGGAAGTTTGGACAGGGACGCAAAGAGATCGTGGAGGCTTCGACCCAGCGTGGGAGAAGGGGTCTCGGCCTCACGCTGCAGGGTTTCCAGGGAGAGCTCAACGTTGACTGGCGTGATGAACCAGAGGTAGACAATACTGATTATTGCTGATTTCTTTTTTATCCAGAACTGATTGGTTTATTTTAAGGCTTAAAGCTCCAAAGGAGAATCAGCCACAGCTTTAACTTACTTATTCTTGTTGTTATAATCTTTTATTCATCTGTCTTCTTTTCCCGTTTCCCTTCACAGCCCAGTGCTGTAGAGAAAGTCGACTGGTTCCCAGAATGCACCACAGAGATCCCAGATGCGGATGAGCTCAGGGACTGGATGGCTTTGGGAGAAGTAAATGCAAAAACACGTAGTACCCAAAACCGATGCATCCGCTTTGTGTATGTATTTAATTTTTTCCGTTTTACCTTGTGTAGAGAAAACTCAAGATTGAAGATGAGACGGAGTTTTGCTCTGAAGATCTGCTGCACACTCTTCTGAGGTGCAAGGTGAGTCATTTCGAATGATTTGATGCAACAAAGGATTTCTCTGTGCACGGAGCTCTACACTACAACCTATATATGACGTGTCAAGTCATTCGTATTACACATTTCTGACTTTTAGACGGTGTTTGATACGTTGGAGGGGGAGGAGATGAGGAGAGCCCGGACGCGCTCCAACCCTTACGAGACGATTAGAGGAGGTATCTTCCTCAACAGGTCAGTCTGTGGCAGGACCAGGAATTAAATGCAGATGACATTTCAAGTGGAACTGCTGTTTTTTTACAGCCAGGACCTTATTTCTGGCATAAAATATGGTCGTTTACTCACCCATATAACTTTGGTGTCATTTGGAGTCGTTCAGAAGATATTTAGATCTGCGTATATTCATGTAATGGAAGTGAATGGGGCACCGAAACGCAGCCTCTAAATAACGTATTATCTGCCACAAAACTTGTTCATTTCACCAATATTTTTTTATGATACGCTAGTGCTATTCCCTGTTGAGTCCAGAGTTACCTGTTATCTATTCGTGGACGTTCAGCGGTTTGTTGTTCTTTAACCAGCTGTTCCTCTCTCTGCCTCCGCATCCTCCTTTCAATGAGCTCTTCTTCCGTATACTCTGGTTCAAAGCAGTAAGGACGTCCATCATAAACAAAGTCGGCGTCCTCAACCTCAGAATCGGAAAAATATTCAGCCATGTTGCAAAAAACTAGCAGTAGCAAATAACAGGAAAACAAGCTGCACGGCGCTCAGAGATGATATCGTCCAGGTCAAAGGTTAATAGGTCAATCTACAGACCCCGGATGATGATAACAGGTAACTCTGGACTCAACAGGGAATAGCACTAGTGTATCATAACAAAATGTTGGTGAAATGAACAAGTTTTGCAGCAGATAATGTGTTATTTAGAGGCTGTGATTGGGTGCCCCATTCACTCCCACTATATGGATATACAGTACGTTGCTCTAAATATCTCCTGAACGACTCCAGATGACACCAAAGTTATATGTGTGAGTTGTATTTTATGCCAGAAATAAGGTCCAGGTTGTAAAAAAGTTAGTTCCCCTTTAAGTAGTTACTTACTGTTACAGTGTTTAGTTTAATTTATTTTGCACATTTTGGGAAAAGGTGGGTTAAAGTGAGTTCTTGCGATTTTTTCAGTAAAATTATGACAAAACAGTGACTTATTGTTCCTTCTGTATTCAGGGCAGCTATGAAAATGGCCAACATCGACTCCTGCTTCGACAATATGTTCACCAACCCAAAGGACTCTCATGGGGTGAGTGGGTCAGGGTAACTGCTGAAATGCTGAACTTCTTTCTCAGCTACACCAGCTCATGTAAACGGATTTAAAAAAAACAAAACAAAAAACAACTCTTGCTGTTTAGAAACCTCTGACGAAGGACCGCGAGGGCGAGCTCTTGTACTTCGGCGACGTCTGCGCCGGGCCTGGAGGCTTCTCCGAGTACATACTGTGGAAAAGACGCTGGCACGCCAAGGGCTTTGGCATGACGCTGAAAGGACCCTGTGACTTCAAACTGGAAGATTTCTACGCGGCGCCGAGCGAGCTGTTCGAGCCTTATTACGGTGCGTTAGCAAAACCTGCACGTGGCACCCAGGGGAGACGGGACACAGGTTGTGTTTGAGGTTATGAATGATTCAGTGATTCAGTGACCTCTGCGTGTCCCAGGTGAGGGAGGGGTGGACGGCGACGGCGACATTACTCGACCGGAAAACGTGACCGCCTTCCGAAACTTCATCATGGAGAGCACAGAGAGGAGAGGGCTGCACTTCCTCATGGCAGATGGGGTAAGGATACTTTTGTAGACTCTAATTTTTAAACATAGATCACAGGTTCTCACTGTTCTTTTTTAATGCTTGCTTCGGTTTCGGTGTGATCTCGTCCTCTGGTAGGGTTTCTCTGTGGAAGGCCAAGAGAACCTCCAGGAGATCCTGAGCAAACAGCTGCTGCTCTGCCAGTTCCTCACTGCCATGTCTACACTCAGGACAGGTGTGTGTGTTAATAGGCATGAATGAGTGGGTCATCTAGTCAGACTGCACATGTTGAAACTCTGACAAAGTGTATTTTTTTGTTGTTTGATTGCTATACTCTTGTGTCTCGTTTGTCTTCTGCAGGTGGCCACTTCGTCTGTAAGACTTTTGACCTCTTCACTCCCTTCAGTGTGGGTTTGGTGTACCTGCTCTACCTCTGCTTCGATAGGGTCTCGCTCTTCAAACCTGTCACCAGCAGGCCGGCCAACTCTGAAAGGTGGGTCTACCTTGGGTCTACGCGTGCAAATGGACGTGTTTGAATATTTATATAACAGACTAAATATTACTTTGGTTTAATATTGAGAATGGATGCTCTCAGATTATTACTTCTTGTTTCTATATAAATGTGTTTCTTCCTGTAATCATATTCATTATTATTATTATTGGTAGAAAAGGTGACATTCACTGCTTTCACTTGCTCAAAATACTTTAAAGCATTTTACATGGCTCATGAAAATTAATATACAACTAATATTGTTGTTTACATGCAGCAGGACTTTTTCCTGACAGTTTTCCGTCTCTCTCCTTCTATTCATCAACCACCTTTTAGAAAAGGTTGACGCTGTGACATTTGCACATATACCTAAAGCCCGTTGGTGTCCAATCTGTCATTAATAGTAGCTGAAAGTAGATCTTTTCTTTTTGGCACCCACCTCGGACTGGCTCAGCCTTAAGTTGTTGACTAGTTGTTTATTTATGACACACGTCTTAATATTCTACGTTCAGTGAATTCAGTAAAATGCCTGATTTATTTAAAGGGGAACTACTGTTTTTTACAACCTGGACCTTATTTCTGGCATAAAATACGGTTGTTTACTCACCCATATAACTTTGGTGTCATTTGTAGTCGTTCGGAAGATATTTAGATTTTCTTTTATCCATATAGTGGGAGTGAATGGGGCACCGAAACACAGCCTCTAAATAACACATTATCTGCCGCAAAACTTGTTCATTTCACCAATATTTTGTTATGATACACTAGTGCTATTATATATATGGATGTAAATATCGTATATAAAGGACACAAAACTTATATGGGTGAGTAAACTACCGTATTTTATGCCAGAAATAAGGTCCAGGTTGTAAAAAACAGTAGTTCCCCTTTTACATGCTTCTCATACTCTATATATTAGTAATATTAGTGTGATGTTTCTCAGGTGGGAGAATGAAACACTGTTTTCAGTTCATGACGAGAGAGTTGTGACATAAAATCTAGATGAAGCCTTAGGTCTCCTCTCACGTATGTCCTCTGCAGATACGTCGTGTGTCGTGGGCTTAAACCCGGTTCGGACGCCGTCAGGGAATACATGTTCAGAATCAACCTGAAGCTGAACCATCTCAGGGGCAAGGACACGGACGTTAGAGACGTGGTCCCGCTGCACATCATCAAAGAAGACGCTGACTTCTTCCAGTTCATGGTCAACTCCAATGAGAGGTAGAAAAACGCACAGTGTTCACAAAAGGCTGCTGACTTTTTGAATAGAGCGACTGACAGAGATTGGGTTTAATTTGCCTCTACAGCCTGTGTGCAGTCCAGATCAAGGCCTTGGCTAAGATCCACGCTTATGTCGTCGACCCGTGAGTAACCCATTTATAGCTGCTTTGCTGTAACCGTATGTTTGGGGACGGCTTTTATGTCCGAGAGCTGACTGCGTTACACTTTGGCAATGCTTCTAGGACCCTTTCAGAGCCACGGCAAGCTGACATCAGGAAGGAGTGTCTGAAGCTGTGGGGGGTGAGTGGAGAACATGATACACAGGCCCAACCGGACGACTTTAATAAAACTAATAAAAATAGACAGATCTGTCGCAGCTTTAAGTTATTTATACATTTTGTTTATGTCCATTTACAGGTGCCAGACAAGGCCAGAGTCACCCCAGCTTCATCGGATCCAAAGAGCAAATTCTATGAACTGATCAAGGTCAGTTTAGTTCAAAACTAAAACTGATATTGAATTGAGTCAAATTTGGGACCTTGTAAAGCTAATTGATTCAGAAAACCAGTTGTGATATCCCGGGATGTAAATCTGTTTAAGTGTACGACCTTGATAATGGCTTTATGTTGCTCTGTGTTACGTCAGAATTCAGACGTGGAGTTGTTCCAGTCCAAGCTGACTCCCCTCGATTACACCACGCGGGAAAAGTTGCGTCCCATCCTGGACTACAGGTGCATCGTGGGAGGTGGAGAGCAGATCTTCCTTCTGGCGCTGGGGGTGAGTTTTATGGGACGACGTACCGTCTCGAATCGTGCGAATTGTGCGTTCTGTCGCCAGCTGATTGACGTTCTCGGTGTGTTTGGTTGTGGGAGACATGGACCATTTAAAACCTGTGTGGTACAGGACAAACCATGAATCACAGCAGGGGGCTGGGATATCCTGGATCCTCCACAGCTTAAAACTCCAATCTTGACTTAAAGAAGAGCACCAGATACGGCAGGATGTAAGACAGGGATGGTCGTCATGTTCTTCTTCTGCACATGTTGTTTTGTACCAAGCTGAAATCATTTGTCCTCCCTTGTTTGATAGCATCTTTCTGCTACAATATTACATACAGTAACGGGACACCCAAACCGCTTAGCTCAAAGTCTGCCGCTTTTCATGAGTGAGATCGATTCTCAGAAAGATTAGAGGCTGATGCATTCAACCTCAAGGTGTTTATTCTTCAGAGAGGCTTTGCTGTCCATGTGCACCGTGATCTGTTTTCACCTCCCTATCCGTTCTCTCTTGTTTTTTTCCTTTGACCTTTGCAGAAGTCTCAGATCTACACGTGGGACGGGAAGAATCCTGTGCGCTGGAAGAAAATTGAGAATTTCAAGCTGGAGCTGCCGAGAGACACGCTCCTGAGCGTGGAGATTGTCCAAGAGCTGAAGGGCGAGGTAAGAGGACGGACTGGAAACATGAAGCAGGGGAAATATGGAAGCCTGATTTGTGGTTTTATCTATAAAGTATGTTAATGTCAGTTTTTGTTTCTCAAATTGAACATCACACATTAAAGGGGAATTAGTTTTTTTACAACCTGGACCTTATTTCTGTCATAAAATACAATCGTTTACTCACCCATATAACTTTGGTGTCATTTGGAGTTGTACAGACAATGTTTAGATCCAGTTGAGCGCTGTGTATATCCATATAGTGGGAGTGAATGGGGCACCCAAACGCAGCCTCTAAATAACACATTATCTGCCATGAAACTCGTTAATTTCTCTCTATCCTCCTTTCAACGGGCTCCTCATCCATACAATCTGGCTCAAAACAGTAAGGACGTCCATCATAAATAAAGTCGTCGTCCACAACTTCAGAATGGGAAAAATATTCAGCCATGTTGCAAAAAAAATAGCAGTAGCAAATTACAGGTAAACAAGCCGACCGTTGAGAGATGACATCATCCAGGTCAGAGGTTAGTAGGTCAATCTACAGACCTCAGATGATGATAACAGGTAACTCCGGACTCAACGGGGAATAGCACTAGGGAATCATAACAAAATATTGGTGAAATGAACGAGTTTTGTGGCAGATGTGTTATTTAGAGGCTGCGTTTCGGTGCCCCATTCACTCCCATTTTATGGATAAACGTGGGGCTTGTGGATCTAAATATCTTGTGAGTGACTCCAAATGACACCAAAGTTATATGGGTGAGTAAACAATCGTATTTTATGCCACAAATAAGGTCAAACAGAACACGTCTTAGGACTTTACTTATGTTACTCTGTGTGTTTCTCCAGGGCAAAGCTCAGCGTAGAATCAACGCGGTTCATGTAATGGATGCACTAATACTAAACGGCACTGACGTCAGAGACAAGCACTTCAATCAGCGGTAAGACAGTGTCACGTTTACCTTTTTTTGACCTTTGACAATAAAATAATTCGTCTTTACTCATCATTTCACAAGTCACTAATCATATCTGTTAACATGTATGTGTTGGACTCACGGTTTAGGATCCAGATGGTTGAGAAGTTTGTAAAGGCCGTGGCGAAACCCAGCAGACCAGACATGAACCCAATCAGGTACTAACTCATATTAATTTGCAGCCTGGAAGGCACACAAGCTCACCCCAAGTTTTTGTGGAGGAGGGCAATGGACAGAACTGTATTAGAAATGTAGTCAAACAGATTGGTGTTAGGACTGTCCATTGCTGCTGCTTTATTTACCAAATATAACATGTTGCAGGTCTGAATGACACATTTTTGATAAAATTTTGCAATAGAATTATGCTGACGAATGCAGTTGTAGTAGATACTTCTCTTTTTGTAGTTTTTGTAATAACTGTTTGAATGCATCACTTGTCTTTGACCAGAGTGAAGGAGGTTTACAGGCTGGAGGAGATGGAGAAAATCTTTGTCAGGTATTATACGACTAAATGACAGTCATTTCTCTAATTCTTCGTACTCAGTCGTGAGAAGTTGTCTAGAAAAATACCCAGTTTCATCTTGTTTCCGTCCTCATCCAGACTAGAGATGAAGATAACAAAGAGCTCACAGGGCGTCCCTCGTCTGTCCTACACCGGCAGAGACGACCGGCACTTCCTCCCCACGGGCCTCTACATCATTAAGACTGTCAATGGTTTGTACGCGTTTTAACGACAAGCTTCAACGATCCTACGAGCACCGTATACCAAGAATTCAGACAAATCCTTCGCTGTTTCTCTCCTCCCTTCAGATCCGTGGACGATGGCGTACAGTAAAAACTCCAAGATGAAGTTCTTCTACAATAAGATAACCAAGAAGTCAACCTACGACATGCCACCAAATGCTGCTGCACCCTTCCAGTACGTACGGTTGTTTATAATGTTGTTACGTTTAGAGATGTCCGATATTATCGGCCGATATTGCGTTAAAAATGTAATATCGGGAATTATCGGTATCGGGTTTTTATAACCGATGTTTGTTCTGTAGGCTTCAGCATTTCCGAGTCGTTAACAGGCGCGTGCTTGATGACGTATAACAACAACAACACGCTAGTCTCGTAGGTTGCTAACCATGGCTAACAAGCTAGCTCGCCCGGTGTATGAGATGTCCGTGGTTTGCAAGTATTTCCAAGTGTCACCTACTAACAGTAAATTTGTGATTTGCAATGACTGCAAAGCAAAGGTGGTTATGAGAGGAGGAAACAAGGCGTCTTCCTTTAATACATCAAATCTGTTCACCCACCTCAAGAAGAATCATGCGGAGTTATACGCTACATTTGTCTTCCTTGTTTTGATATTGTCTGTAGTGTTGTTTGAGGCAAAATATTCTCTCTAAAATCACAAAAAAATAAATGAATGGCACTTTTTTTGGCACTTTTTTTGGTAACTTTTTTGTTTGCATCCAGTGGGACATCGCAATAAAATTAGGCATAATGTGTTATTCTATAATAGGTGATATATTATGTTGTTACCTAACAATTTTGATGTAAAAAGACTGCATATATCGGTGTCGGGTGATATTGGTATCGGAAATTAAGAGTTGGACAATATCGGAATATCGGATATCGGCAGAAAAGCCAATATCGAGCATCCCTAGTTACGTTACATATTGCTTTTCCATATATACATTTCTTTTCTTCTTTTTCCTTCTTCTTCCTTAGCGTTTGCCACTCGGAGCGTCTCTTCTGGGCGTGGGAGGAAGGCGTCATAGTCCACGATTCTCAGACCCGGGTGGACCCTGAGAAGCTGTCCAAAGACGACGTGCTGTCCTTCATCCACCAGAATTATCACCCCTGATTAGATGAGACCTTCATTAGCTACAGCCTGTCCACAGAGTTAACTAATTTATGGAGCATACAAAACTTTGGGGGGGGGGTACAGTGTAGTGTTCATAAAACCATATTTAATCTGACGATGAAAGACGAATATTTTTTTATTTTCTGTTTAAAATATCAGTTAATAAATTGCTTATCAAAGGTCCTCCTGCGTCGGTTGTACCTGCAGCTGATATGATGGCGTCTTGTAAGCAACAGACAAACCCATCTGCCTTTCTGCCTTTTTTCCCCACTGCCCTTGGCTCTGTGAACTGTAGCGAATAGGACTCAAACTAATTGGGACAATATGGAGACAAAGAGGTGCTGCTGCTGCTGCTGTTGTCGTCTCTGCAGTACGTTGAATTGCATGTCCCTGCAGATCCAGTTTTTCCAGCTCCTCGCCCATGCTATGCCCGTGTGTGTTTGTGTTTCTATTCATCACATTAACAATGATATATGATAGAGGGTTACAAATGTTAAACTATGCATCCATATCTGTAAACGCAGCCCTGCTTTGCCTGCCGTGCATCTTCCCCGTTCTTCAGGGTCTGGTTCACTCAGTCTCTCCTGCAAAGCTGTAGCTGTCGACTGGCTCGCCCTCGCCGTCGTTTCATCGTATCACTTAAAGATGTAGCAGCTTTCTTCCATCCATGCGCCCGTCGCAGACTGTGTATGATCTTTTATGTTTGTGCCTCACATCGCCCCGTTGTGTTTTTTTTGTTTGTTTTTGTTTTTTCTTAAATGCTGTAAGTTAGTTCGTTTTCTCTCCTGCAAGGTTAGCTCTCAAGCCATTTGAATGTAAATAAGGTAGTAAATAAATGGGAGATGCTTTTCCCACAACTGTCTTTCTGCTGCCTGGTGGAATTACATATCAGACTACTATATGAGTGATGAAGGCTGAGTAAATCTGTTTGATGGAAATGGTATGGTAATTTGATAAAACTGCTTTACATTGGAAGATTGACCCATATGATTTATTGTAGCTACGGCTTTAAAGCGATACCTGCAATGTTTTATAATTTGTGCCAGTATACTGTATATTGTACTTAAATTGTTCGAAGTTGCATGGATTAAAGGTACTTTTTTTGCTATATTACTGCTTTACCTACAATAATAGGTGTAAGTTAAAGGGAAACTACTGTTTTCTTACAACCTGGATCTTATTTCTGGCATAAAATACGATCGTTTACTCACCCATATAACATTGGTGTCATCTGGAGTCGTTAGATGATATTTAGACCTGGGCACACAAACGGGTCTGCTGTCCCGTTCCTAGGATAGAGGGGAGACCAGAACTGGGCCCTCATTAAATCATGGAATAATAAAAAAAAAAAAAAAAAAAAAAAAAAAAAAATTGAAATAGGCCTATTTGTTGAAAAAAAAGGTAATATTTGAGTTACATAAAAGCTTTTTATTTGTTTTCTTCCTAATTGTCCTTGAAATAGTGGTCGAGAACCCCCCCATCCCCAACACAAAAATGGTTTGGCCGCTGATCAAATTTTGATGTTGCCGTTTGAGTTTTGTACCCTCAAAATGTCCGGTCAGCACAAGTCCGATGCTCTGAAAAGGAAAGAAAAGAGAAGAAGAAAATAGATTTTCTTAGCAAATATTTAAAAGAAAGATGGTAACGGTGAAGCTCGGACTAGTAAAGTGAACGTAGAGCAAGCTAACTTTCTATGGAGCTGATGAACAACTACAAATGACACAAAAGTTATATGGGTGAGTAAACGACTATATTTTATGCCAGAAATAAGGTCCAGGTCCTTTAATTAAACAAATGAGACACAATTAGTGAGTTGGTTGCTGAGCTTTAGAGGTGCTCCTTGGCGGGATTGGACCTTTACTTTTACCTTTGGCTATTGCAAGGCTTGCAGTTTGTCCCCTATAGTTTGATATAGTAAAACAGAATCTCAGGTAAGTCTGCGCTACAATAACATAATTCTTGTTGTTTTTTTAGTCCGAAGCCATGTTGTTGTGACTGAAATATTATGAATTGTTTCTAGGCATTTCTTATTTTACCTTTCACCCAAAAAAAAAAAAAAAAAATCCCGTTGTAGAGGGACATTATTATTTAGTAGTTATTATTACATGTTGTGATATAATAAATTATTATTATTATTATATTAATAAGCGCTGCCATAAAAGGAATCAAGCACTCCTGTTTAAATAGAGACTAAAGTTGAAACTTTTATTTGCTCTGTCGCGTCAATATTGACACTCGGGGCTCTTATTTTGAAGTGCCGCTCGCTCAGCCAATCAGATTCCAGCTTCTATGTAACAGGAAGAGACAAACGTATTGTACAACCAACCTGCTGACTGGGAGCAAGCGCGTGAAGCTACTGGTAATTGTCTTTTTTCTGTCTTTAGTCACTCATTTTTCTACAGTTACGATTTAAAATATGAAAATTGCTTTAACAACAAATAAAAACTTACGATTTAAAATATGAAAATTAAGGATGAATTTTGCAGAGCCGTTTTATAGCCGAAGATGCGTTCACGTAACAAGCCGAAGGTGCGGTTTGACGTTACTTAACTTTGTATGCGATGCTTACAGTGGCTGCAGGACTAAAGACTTTGTCGATACTTTTCACCTGGAGGAGGAAGAGCTACTCGTCAATCATGCTGAAAGCTATGGGACAGGTTTTATTCTCCACTGGGCTGCAGAATCCAAAATTCACAGCAGAGGAGACGAAGGTAAGTGTTTCTAAGGTTATCCCCCCCCTGTAAAAAGAAAACATGAGACCTTTGGTCCGGTTTTAATTGCTGTCATGGGACAAAAAGACCTGAAGTGATGTGAGGTCAGTTGAAACGTCTAGTTGACAGTTTAGAGATTAAATGGCTGATAGACAATGACTGCCATTTGTTGAGCAGAGATAAGAGACAGCTTTTAAAATGAAACAGGTGACAACTTGTTCTACTTGTGTTTTTTACAGTTTTATTGCTGGACATGAAGTCTGGAGATGTCACATTTATGTTTTTTTTGAGTCCATAAAAGATTTATTAATTAGTTTATTGTCTTTGTATATTTTATTTTTAACTCCATCTTTCTGAATTTAATATTTCTTGGTAGTAACAACAATAGAAACAGTGGAGCGGTGGTTAGCACTGATGCCTCACGACAAGAAGGTCCTGGGTTCGAATTCAGATTAAATGAAATAGGTTACACCATCATCCACCTAAACTTCGAGACCAGTCCTATTTTTAACGTAACAGGTACTATTTAGCCTGGTCCACTGGACTAGAAGGAGGTCGTCAGTACCACTGCAAACTAAAGCCTCCCAAATGAAAATGCAATGCGTGATGAATGCGCTGATACAGTTCAGTTTGTGAAGCTAAGATTTAGTGACGTGGCCCCGTTGAAGCAAACTGTCTCACAGCTTAGACTTTATTTAACTTTATTCATCTGCAAGAGAAATTCCTTGATCACAGTAGCTTAGAATAAGAGGTAAAAGCAAACATTAAATAAAATAAATTAGTAAAACAAAGACCAAAAAGAGTTAGCATATGAACAAATTAGAGACAGAAGAATCTATATTATATACGTTGGAATGACAGTAAGGTTGAAGGAGCTTCCTCTGAGGGGTTGTTCCAGATGTTTAGCCAACATCCTCCTCTCCCTCACCCAGTGGTGGACAGTAACAACGTAAATTTACTTGAGTACTGTACTTAAGTACAGTTTTCAAGTATCTATACTTTACTTGAGTATTATTTTTGGGCGATACTTTTACTTTCACTCCCAATACATTTGAAGGACAAATGTTGTACTTTTTACTCCACTACATTTCTGTTAATGCTCTTGTTGTTGTTTTTTTCCAAAATAAACTGTTTCTGCAGATTCTGCTGCAAAAACTGATCTGTTTCAGTTTAAATGTTTGTTCTGCTTACCGTGAACAAATTGTATCACGGCCTACAAAAACTTGTCTTCCAACATGAAAAGGCACGTTGCGGTATGTAAAGTAGCCAGAGGTGGACAGAGTACACACCTTCACTACTTGAGTAAAAGTACAGATACTCTTTGTCAAATATTACTCCAATACAAGTAAAAGTAGCTTAGTCAAAATTTTACTTATGTACAGTACTAAAGTATTTGCTTAAAAAATACTTAAGTAAAAGTATTTAAAAAAGTATCTCAGGAAATACAGGAAAGAAAAGTAGCTTTATTGCCTCACTCTTTCTCTCTCTTTATACAATTATGTTTAAAATGTTCATCAGCAATTTAACAAACATTAAGCTAGCTAACGTCAGTAGCTACTTTACATACCGCGACGTGCTATTTCATGTTGGAAGACGAGTTCTTGTAGGCCGTGATATGATTTGTTCGGGGCAAACACAACAAACGTTTAAACTGAAACGAATCAGTTTTTGTGGCAAAAAAATGGGTTTGAGATAAGGCCACGGGTGCTCGGTGGGAGTTTCTCCAGGTGTTTCTACAGTTTGTATGGCATGACGTAGTGAATCAGCAGAAACAGTTTATTTTCTCAGAATTTTGAAAAAACAAAATAATAATCAGCTGATATAAGCTCAAAAGCAGCGAGTAACGAGAGCATCAACAGAAATGTAGTGGAGTAAAAAGTACAATATTTGTCCTTCAAATGTAGTGGAGTAAAAGTAAAAGTATCCCCCAAAAATAATACTCAAGTAAAGTACAGATACTCAAAAACTGTACTTAAGTACAATTTAAGTAAATTTACTTTGTTACTGTCCACCACTGAAAGTAGCTACTGACGTTAGCTAGCTAAATGTTTGTTAAATTGCTGATGAACATTTCAAACATATTTGTATAAAGAGTGAGGCTGTGGATTGTAAAATGACAATAAAGCTACTTTTCTTTCCTGTATTTCCTGAGATACTTTTTAAATACTTTTACTTAAGTATTTTTTAAGCAAATACTTTAGTACTGTACATAAGTAAAATTTCGACTAAGCTACTTTAACTTGTATTATAGTAATACTTGACAAGGAGTATCTGTACTTTTACTCAAGTAATGAAGGTGTGTACTCTGTCCACCTCTGCCCCCACCTGCTCCACTGAGTCCAGAGGACAGCCCAGGATGGAGCTGGTCCTCTTGGTCAGTGTCTCTTTCTGTCCCCTCTCCGTGACACACCAGCATACCACGGCGTCAAAGGTTTGCCGATGCAACCACAGTGTCATAAAAAGGTCCCGAGTAGAGTCCTACGTACCCCAAAGGACCTCAGTCTCCTCAGCAGGTGGAGACGACTTTGTCCCTTCCTGTATTGGACATTAATGTTGCCCTGTAGCGTTCACTGTAGGAGCAGAGCTGGATGAATCTGTTGGAGAATGAGCTCCAATGTCCCTCTGTAGTCTGGTGTAGTGGATGAGATGGATTGTCCATGATGGAGAGCAGTTTGTCCTCCTGTCCCTCACTGAGACAAACGTTTCGGACTCACTGCCATTATTTGAAACAGCCACTGTTTTGCAGGGACAAGACTATGAGATCCGCACCTACCACGCCACGAGGTGGGTGAGCACCAGCCTGAGCGGGACGCAGTGGGACACGGCCATGAACACCGGCTTCCGCAGGCTCTTCAGCTACATTCAAGGCAACAATCAAAACAGTGGGTGTTCGTGAAATCAGTTAAAGGTTAAAAACGTCTTTTTGTTTTTTCCGAGTGTCTGCCACAGAATCTGTAAACTCCACGAAACAAAACGTCGCTTAATCAGAAGCGGTAAATCAAGAAAATAAATGTCGCAGAATGATTTTTACCAATAAACTTTACTTCAAGACAAAGGAGCTGATGAATAAATGCAAGAGAAAGTGCACTTTAGTTCCTGCTCAGCAGTTTGCAACAGCACCCGCGACTTTGTCTTACTCAGCAGATTCAGCAGCATTATTTATGGGGATATATATTGTTTGTGCTGTTGACTACTGAGGTCCGTAAGGAGAGTCGGATCTATAAACACGCTGTTTAATCTCCTTCATGTGGCTAACATCGTGGTTATGTGCCGGCCATCTGTTCAGGTATCATGATTCACCAGTGTGCAGGTGATTGTTTGTTTTGAAAATATAATTTCCACATCAAATCTTGCGCAGGTCGATTACACGCCTGTTTTTTCTAAAAGTGCGTTGGTTTATCGGTTCCTCAGAGGCGAAGGTGGAGATGACAGCCCCTGTGACGTGCCGCGTGGACCCCGGAGCCGGCCCTGCGTGTGAGTCGAAGTTCACCGTGTCCTTCTACCTCCCGGAGGAGCATCACGCCAGTCCGCCCGAGCCCAGCGACGGGGATGTGTTCATCGAGGACAGGAAGGAGTTCACGGCTTACGTCAGGTAGAGTCAAACACCGTCAACTGTAAATGTGGGGGGGGGAAGTCTGTTTATTAATAAAGTCTGTTCATTTTGGCTTCGTGTCTTCCAGGACATACGGCGGCTTCTCCAACGAGAATACGAAGCGCGATGAGCTCCAGAAGCTCATCGAGAGCCTGAAGAGGGACGGCGTCCAGTACGTCGATAAGCCGTACTACGCCGCCGGGTACGACAGCCCCTTCAAGCTGACCAACCGCAGGAACGAGGTCTGGGTCCTCAAGAACGCAGAGGGGCAGTAGAAAGTGAAAAGGTCACCTCCAGCTAACTGCAGCTTAAAAGTACTTACACGTAGGAAAACAAAGATTTGAACGCGATCATTTCATAAATTTCACAATTTAAACTGAACTTATGATGTTCAAGAGAAAAAAAAGTGGGCACAGTTTGTCAATCTTACCAGCAGAGGGTGCCAAGTAGCCAGAAAAACGAACAAGTGCCTTTTAATTTTTTCAGTGAATGACCTGTTACTACACTAATGAGATTTTTTTTTGCGCACATTGCTAATTACTATTTATTGTGTGATTCTTAATGATTTTGGATATGAAACATTCTAAATATATTTGTGTACCTTAATGTAGTAAGACTGCCTGTCAGATGTAGCGATTTAAAGGGAGAGTTCACATTTTATCAAAAGGTCTCAAAAGGGAATATTAATCTAATGCAAAATACACGTGCATAAAAATGTGAATCGCTGTGGTCGCTGCATCTGTCGGTACTGGCCAGTTTTTATACTGCGTGAAAGTTAAAAAGAAAAAGAAACTCTGAGGGAATGTGAGAGAAATTAAGACACTAAGATCAGCAAGGAATAACGTTCTGTGAAAACAAGACGTAATATTGTTTTCATAGCCTGAGTGCAGAAGCTTCTGATTAGCTTTAGCTGAGCTACTGTATAGCCCAGTGCTGTGATTTTGGATATCACATGCATTTGAATCATGCTGAAGGGAAACTACAGTTTATTACAACCTGGACCTTATTTCTGGCATAAAATACGGTTATTTACTCACCCATATAACTTTGGTGTCGTTTGGTGTCGTTCATGAGATATTTAGATCTGTGTGTATCCATATAGTGGGAGTGAATGGGGCACCCAAACGCCCACTATATGGGTATATCCAGATCTGAATAACTGACAAACAACTCCAAATGACGCCAAACTTATATGGGTGAGTAAACGGTCGTATTTTATGCCTAAAATAAGCTCCAGGTTGTAAAAAACTGTAGCTCCCCTTTAATAAGGGAACAGTTCAAATGCATTAAGACCAGAACTATTAGTCGTTGGTATACTTGCATTATTTTAACATCATCACAGAGTTAGTGCCTCACAGTTGTATGACTCTTTTAATGAATGAAGTTTCAGTTTACATATCCGTCAGGTCCGTCCAGACTACATGACTTATGTGGTGAAAATGTGAATACAAACTATATTGTGTGTATTTTTGTCAAAAGAGAAGCAGACGATAGCTTCGTCACAGAGTGTAACAACAACCACCTGAAGCTCAACAGGAGGAGGGTAGACACTAAATTTTGTCATAATTTATGTCTGAATTCTTGAGTTAAGGTGAGGTCACAGCAACCTTTGTTCACCGAATTCTTCGGAGTTCACTCCTTAACCTTTGTGCCCAAATTTGAAGACGTTCACATATGGTCCCGTATTGACACGTGTACTTCTGTAAAGCTCTGAAAACACAACCACGTCTGTCCCCGCCAAACAGGTATGAAAAGTGTGAACCTGTCGTTTTACCATTTGCGGGGTCAGCCTCGAGGTCTGACAGCAGGTTTATTTTCGTTTCCTCGTCAGTCAGCGGCGGTGACTCTGCTCTTCAGTCAGTCTGACAAACACTTATCTGATCTCGGACCTCGCTCACTGCCGCCGCTAACGCGTCTTTTATGACAAACGGCTGAGTCATTGAAAATCTGGACCCGTCACATCACTGCAGAGTTGTCATCCATCACTTTAGATCAGAGTAGATGATGTATTATGGAGTGTGTTACCTGGCTGGGTATATAAGTGCGTGACACATATGAGCTGTCATCAACATTATCCCTTTTTGAAGACAGTTTTTTCTCCTTTTTAGATGTCTACTCATATTAATGTGTGTTTATAATGTTACTTTTTAATAATAAGGGAATTATAATAAGATATACAAGCACTGCAAAGACATACTAACCTCCAAATGATGTTAAAGAATGTAAAACTTAATAAATAATAAAACAGATGTCATCATCAGTGGTGTGATTATATTTGTGCCGTCCTTTTTTCTCGATGGGATTCAAACTTTTATCCGGTACAGATCCATACTCTATGTGATCGTGACCTTTTTGTCAGCCGTTTGAAATTCCCCTCCCCCTTTATCCTCCCTCGCCTCCTCCTCCTCCTCGTCCTCCTCCCTCGCCCTCGTCAGGTTGATGCATGCTGAGTCATTCGTTTTATTTGTGGCAGGATTGTTCCCAATATCATGTTCGGACACTCAGCAGAAATTACATTTATCCTCCCCACGCACGCACGCACGCACGGCACGGATGGCACACGGGATTGATCTCACTGGCTGCACGCTCTAGGCGAGGCGAAACACTGCTGCGGAGAGGAAATGCATAATGAGGTTCAGTGTTTTAATCCAAACACCACGGTTGTATGTTAATTTTCATCTGCAGCCTAATGGAGACCGGAGTTGATGTAGAGGACAGGCTGCGACGAGCAATTTTCTGGTGACAGAGATTAACTGCAGAAGTTTAATGTCCAGTATGCAGCAGCACATGTGATCAATTCTTGTTATTTTTCTCTCCATATAAACCCTCTAATGGATGTAACTTACCGGAAAAGCACCTGAAAATATTCTTATTTGCAGATAGAAGCACATTTTCCTGCGTCGTGTCCATATAGATCTTTCTTTTCCTACACTGGAGAAAGTTTTTGATGAGTCAAACACTTAATTTATGTTGTGCTGGAGTCACTGGGAGGTGCTCAGGGTGGATGGTGGGCCTATAAAGCCCCGGACTGTGATAAAAAGAGGCCGGACTGGCTTCCAGTTGGGGTTTGGTTTATGCCCATAACAGTACACAGGAAGGCGGATCTTCTTTCTCTATCTTGTGGCAGTGAGAGTCATTACACAAACACTGTCAACACGTTCATACGGTGTATGTGTTCTGTCCTTATAATCTGCATCAATATTTTCTTGAATTTTTTTTTAATTTCTGGACAGTAATTCTTCCTCTGAGTGCAGTTTTCCATTTCTTAGACACTTCCTATATTGTATTTCTTTCTGACTTCCAGAGGCACTGGATTTATAGAAACCATAGCTACACTTGTAACTCTAGTTTCTGTGACACCACACTTTTGCTTAAAGGGGAACTACTGTTTTTTTTTTACAACCTGGACCTTATTTCTGGCATAAAATACGATCGTTTACTCACCCTTATAACGTTGGTGTCATTTGGAGTCGTTGGGAAAACGTAGCCTCTAAATAACGCATTATCTGCCGCAAAACTCGTTAATTTCAACAATATTTTGTGATGGTACGCTAGTGCTATTCCTCGTTGAGTCTAGAGTCGCCATAGCAGAACACCGTAGCTTCTTCTTCTTCTTTTTTCTTTTTTTTAAACATATAACGCGTCGCTACTGATGCGCCAGAGTGAGACTGCGTCATAGAAAACGGATTTAAAACTTCGTCGTGCTCCGAAATACACAAATGTCTACCCGGTGCCGATGAGATTAATTTAACGCATTTGTCAAGAGCTCAAAGTAAGGGACCTAAAACTTATTATATATCCGTTACATAACGTATATTTAAAAATGTGAAGTGCTGACGGTACAATACTGCTGAAGTCAATAGTGGACAGTGCAAGATCTAAAATTTTGTAAATTTGCCAATTTTTTATTTTTTTTATTTTTTTACAGTTTGGGCCAAGAGCTTAATGAGGAGTCTAGGGAACTGCAGCAAAAAGTTACTGAGGGATGCAGTCCTGGCATGCTACATAAGGTCATAGAGGTAGATTATCTGCAAGTAACTGGCAGCTTGTGCTTGTTTTTGTTTTTTATTGTTTTATTTTATTTTTATCTGTCAAAATCAACTCTGTCCATTTTGTCCTCTGAAACACTTCATCGACTGATAATCTTCTAACCGGCTGCCCCTATATTTATCGCACCTGTCTACTCTTACCTCTCTTTTCACAGAGCTGACAAACATGCTGCAGGGGAAACCACTGCTGGCACACAGCATCAAACATCTCTGCTGCTTTCTGATCCTGATGTTGATACTGACAAAAAGAGAGCTTCCTCTTTCCATTCCCTTCCACTCGTGATAGCAGTATTTTTTAAAATATGAAGTTGTCACTGTCAAACAAATTGATTATTTAAAGGATTTATTTATTTACTAGCGTTGAACCAAAGTGCGGATAGTGATTATGGACACTGGCGATTCCAGCTGTTAATTTCCATGTCTCTGAATCAGTCACAGTTTGTGTTTGATGCTTTTTAGTTGCCTCATTCTGTGTTTTGACAACCATCATCCAAATTGATTATTTAAAAGATTTATTTACTAGCGTTGAAGTGCGGAGGAAGTGATTGTAGACACTGATGATTCCAGCTGTTTCTATTTCTCTGAATCCTCTGAATCGCAGTCACAGATTTTTGCAGAGGCGAGACTTTTTAGTCGTAAAAATTTTCCTTTGTGTTCGATGCTTTTTCGTTGCCTCATTCTGTGTATTGACAAACTGCCGCGTCCTCTTTGTTGCTGACAAATTCCACCTCTTCCTACCGACATGGCTTAAAATTTTTAAGTTCTTTTCTGCAAGTGGAACTGCTGAGTTCATCTGACATGACATGCAAGTGTTCGCATGGACACGGAGCTTCTAGAAGATTGCACCTCTGACTATTAAAATACATGTAAATTTACAAACACACTGTGAACAATGCACTTTATTCAAATTAGAATTCAATAATACAGCTACTGCTTTATGAATTCACTTAATCTCAGTGTTAGAGGAGTCTCAAAGCAACCTGTGATGTGGAGCACAAAAATTAGATACTACTTTGGTTGCAGTGTTGTGCAAATATTACATCTGTCAAATTATATTTTTAAACTTTATAGAAATCAGTGGTTTATTTATTGGGTATAAATGTGCAAAGATGCAGGCATGTAATCAGTTATTTCCGTAATCAAGAGTAAACATTTTTTATATGCAGCACCAGTTGACGGGGTTAAACACAGGTGGTTAATGCTCCTTGTGCTCGAGTCGATACGGTGGATCTGCTTCATTTGTGGCGTCATGTAAGGATACTGCAAGGGAGCAGCTCGACTGTGAGAGGAAAGCAGTGAAGTGTCAATAGTGTGATTATAGCCGGGAGGAGTTTGTATCGATTCTGACAGCCGGATGGAGGCCTGTTGTTCGCCGGGCGTCAGAGGGAAGGTGACTGCTGAATCAGAGGTGCTGGGACTTCATTGAAAATACTGTGAGCGAGGACGTTTTTGTTTTGCTCCCGTGAGGACGGTGCAGCGGTGTTTGCACCTGGAGAGAGGTTGCAAGTGTGACGACGTGATGTGTGTGTGTGTGTGTACTTCAAGTCAGTCAGGATGGTTGAATGCTTCTTGGAAACCAGTGGACAGGTCTATTACAGGCAGAGCCTGTAATTCAGTCTGTGTCCTAATGGGATGTCCAGAAGGAGACATAAGTGATGACCCCACAGGAGGGGAGGAGGAGCGGGTAAACGATGGCCTCTGCAGTTTTCCAGATGACGGACGAGTGTGGGTGCCATGGTGACGCCGCTAATGAGGCTGTGATTTGGGGCGTCGGGCCGCCAGATGGTCGTGAATCACACACAAACGCACAGAAATGACACAGAGACGCTTTTTAAATATCACCTTGTTTTTTTTTTTTTTTATTACACATACATACACAAGAGCGTTAGCAGCCTGCCTTCAGCTCCACTCCCGCCACCTCTTCACAACTCCTCCTGCTGTCTTCCCATCTTTTTTTTTACAAGCTCTCAAGGATTGAGACATCTCCCGTCACGAGACGAGCCCGGACCCAGGCGGGAGCTGGGAGGCGCACTTTGGTCACAGGTGATTAAACCGCGGGGTGTTATGGAGGTTATGAAGTCTCGCGCCTGTCACCTCGGTTTTACGACCCTAAAGAGGCCACATTTACTCAGCTGGGAGCACCGGCGTGGGATCTGCATGACACGAGATTAAGGGCAGTAGAAGGCTCGAGCATAAATATTGACATTACTGCACTTTTCAAAGCACCTTGAAAAGAAAAACTGGCCCGGCGGGGGGTCTACGTTGGCCCTTTTGATTTCTCTCGCCTGACCCTCCAGCCCCGTCTTTCACCCGGGCTGCTCGACCACGCCGCCTACCCCGCTGCTATGTGGAAAATAAATAATCTACAAAAAGGAAACCACTCCCTTTCAGCAAAACACAGGGCTCTAAAAATGTACAAAGTCTTTGAAAATAAGTCAAACGTTACTTAAAACTTATTTCTCTATGTATTTACATACATATAAAACTGCAAAGAGGATAAACTCAGCCGTTATAGAAATAATTTTAAAAAGTAGCTCTTCTCGGCGAACGTAACGACAGACGGATGAATGAATGAAGGGGGGGGGGGGGGGGGGGGGGGTCTTTCTCACACGATTGTGTTCACGTTCCAGATTAACCGCCAGCTCTCGTTTCATTTCCAAGCTCTTTGGTGTAACCCACACGATCACTGAAGGACCTGGACAGTAAGATAATAATAATAATAAGTCGTTCCTTTTACATTTATAGGTTCATATTTAACTCCCAAACACAAGCAATGACGTTAAAACAATCTTTAAAACATACTTTTAAAGTCACAGACAAACGATGACGACGTGTGCACAGTGCAAAATCTACAAACTAAACATCTGTTAAAGGAGATTTCATGACGTTTTGGCGTAGCCTTCACGTCCCCGACTTGACGTCCCACCACTAGGTGGCAGCGCCGAGCCCTCTGCACTTCCCGCGGACCGCCGAACGCGACAGCTCTGCAACGAAACACCGCCGAGCTAAGAGCGGAAAGCAAAGAGCCTGTAGCTGAAGCCGTACCGTTGGAGCCGCTCGCCGTTGTTCCCGCGGCGTCGCTATCTGTCTGAAGCCGAACGCTCGCCGAACCGCGGCGCCCTCGAACAACTTCCCGGAGCCAACTAAAGCCGAAACTGAGGAGGATTTATGAGCAAGCCTTTTACATTCCACGCCTTCCAACTAGCTGGCTAACGCGAGCACCACAGCAGCAAAGCCAAGCAAACGGTCCGTGACTTTTCGATTCCTTCAATTCACCTCAGTTTGCCGTCTTGACTTTGTCCTTCAAAAAAAAAAAAAACTAAAGGGCTCCAGCAGGGTAAAGCAAAAATTAAAACAGCAAAACAAATGGAAGACAAACTAAGAACAGCAGGCGGAAAAGAAACACTATTCCTTTAACGAAGGGGGTGAATCACCAAACGAAAATGAGAATGAGAATTATGAGTCTTGAAAAGCAGAACCAGTTCTCCACCTCAGACTACGCTCTGTCCGGCCCACGATGGGACTGCTGTCCTCGTGGACCCAGGACCCGACATGTCCACTCCCTCAGAGGGGTGGGGCTCAGGAAGGTGTCTCTAGAGTGCCTCCTGCTGGCTCCTCTTCCGGCCCCTACCTGGTTAAGATGAATTAGTTCAACTCCCAAATCTAAGGGGCCTTTGCTTTTAACTCCTGCTTTCCTCAGATAAAGTGCCGTTGGAGTCTCTGAGCACAGAAAGAGTCTGGTCTGCGGGTCCAGACGGACTTTCCGCGGCGTCTCCATACTCGCTCTCAGCCAGTTCGCCCTCTCTCTCACAGATCACAGTCATCGGGCTGCTGAGGATCCGGCTGCGCGCGTTGTACTTGCTGCTGGCGGCAGAGGGCGGCGTGCGGGATCGCCCGTACTTCAACCCGCTCATCGAATACGGCGACGTCGGAGACGGCAGGGAGAAGGAATCGTAGCGGCTCCAGTCGTCCGTCGCCCTCTTCCCGCGGCCCGGCGAGGCGGAGGGGCTGTGCGGGGTCGTGGGCGAGGAGGGCGAAGCTGGGAGGGGTCCAGCGCCGACTCCGAGCGGGTCCGCTGGGAGCGCGGGTCGGTGGAGCGCAGCATCTCGGCGGCGACATCCTGAAACTGGTCTCGGAGCGGCTCCCCTTCTTGAGGAGGAGCGCCTTGAAGGTGTCGCTGCTGGTGGAGGACTTGCGGAGGTTGCGCTGGATGGAGCCCGACTGGCGGGGGAGCGACGACACCATCGCCGGAGGCGTGCCTGTGGGGGTGACGGGCGGAGACTGGGGTTGGCCCCCCGCCCGGGACTTGTCCTCCTCGGACTCCTTGCGACCCAGGACCTTACGCTTCGACCTGTGGACCGAGAGATGTGGCAAATTAGCTTCGTGGAATATTTGGAGAAGCTGTAGGTGGTGTTAACCCTTGTGTACAGTTAGTGGCTGAAAACAGCCACTAACTTAGACTGCTGTAAAAATATACCAGATAAATAATTTTTTCAAAGTTTTTTGCTTAGATCTGTTAATCGGCTTCAGCCCTGATCAAAACTACTAAATATCAAAAAATAAATCAAAATTGTAACTCTTTCAATGCCAATTTAGAAAATAAAGTCACTGATATGGGGAAAATTCCACACAAAATGACCTATTTTCAACATAAAAAAAGTTCGGAAACAGATTTGTTACCTGTTATCACAGTCTTGGATATGTCAAACATTAGTAACATCATTGATTTTGAAGCATATTTAATTTTTGTGCAGCATCTGATTTTCATTAAACTTCCTTTCATACCGTTAGTGGCTGTTTTTGCCCCACTGACTCCCATTATAACTATATTTGAATGCACAGACACGACACTAAGTAACAATGCATTTTACAATCTTGGTGATTCCCCCTTTTCAGAAGGACTCAAATTTAGCTGATTTATGCAAAAAAAAAGTTGAAAAAAAATATTCATCTGATATATTTTTACAGCAGTTAAAAGTTAGTGGCTGTTTTCAGCCACTGAGGGTATGAAAGGGTAGTGTTTTCTAACGGTACACTAGGGTTAATTAAAATAACCTGCAAATAATTATTAATTTAAGGCAATTTAAAGGTTAAGCTGACATAATTTTAAAGAAGAAAAGCAATAGTTGGGGGCAAATACTCAAATTTAGGGATTTCTTACATGCTGAGCTAATGTTTGTGCAGCAACTTTAAAGTAAAACTCTGCATTTTAAGTCTTTGTCCCCAATTTGCCATATGTCAGCGCTGCCCCCAGCGATCACGTGATGCAGCGCAAATCTTAAATAAGTCAAAAGATAAGGAGCGCTGAGCGGCGTGGAGGCAAGGGAGTTCAGCGAGAAGAAGACGTTTTGGTTAGAGAAGCTGCAGACGCTGCACCTCGGTAGGAAAGCTCAGACGCTGGCACAAAGAAATGAATCCAAAT